>OY979730.1:12070131-12570966 GCA_963855995.1 Muricea muricata | reverse complement strand
GTCTGGGGGCCGCTTCCACCCTCCCCTAACAGCTCGAACTCGGGCCAGGGATGGTGGATAAAAGGCGAAGGCAGTCAATTGGATGTTAATGTTGGCGACAACAACGCCCAATTCCGCCAGGGCGCCAAATGTCCAAAGCCATCTTTTATAGCAATACTTGGTCAATTTCACCATGGTTATGCTCTCTTTTTAAAGCGACAATGTTAAATACCGTTTTTAAACACGGTTTGTTGATTGTTGTGCTGTGTCGTAGTGGTCAAGGTAAATGTCTTCCATGCCGCAGTTTGGGGTTCGAATCCCGGCGACGTCTATTTTATACTTTTGAGTCAAAGTTTTTTTTTTTGAGTTTTTTTCTTTATAATTAAGGTCAGGGTTAGTGTTAGGGTTATTTTTGGGGTTGATTGACAATAATATTAATGCAAAAAAATTTTTTTAAGCACCTCTAGACTCTTAAATTCACGTATTGCAAAAAGCGTGACGCGATGGTACGTCACGTTTCCGCGGTGTTAATGCACCACAATCTTTGCAAGCAGCAGAGGCTAACGTACATATATACAAACGGTGATTCTATACTATCGATGGTCGAATTCGAATCTGGAATTCCAGGGTTTTAGCACTTATGGTCTGGGGGCCGCTTCTACCCTCCCCTAACAGTTCGAATTCGGGCCAGGGATGGTGGACACAAGGCGAAGGCAGTCAATTGGATGTTAATGTTGGCGACAACAACGTCCAATTCCGCCAGGGCGCCAAATGTCCAAAGCCATCTTTTATAGCAATACTTGGTCAATTTCACCATGGTTATGCTCTCTTTTTAAAGCGACAATGTTAAATACCGTTTTTAAACACGGTTTGTTGATTGTTGTGCTGTGTCGTAGTGGTCAAGGTAAATGTCTTCCATGCCGCAGTTTGGGGTTCGAATCCCGGCGACGTCTATTTTATACTTTTGAGTCAAAGTTTTTTTTTTTGAGTTTTTTTCTTTATAATTAAGGTCAGGGTTAGTGTTAGGGTTATTTTTGGGGTTGATTGACAATAATATTAATGCAAAAAAATTTTTTTAAGCACCTCTAGACTCTTAAATTCAGGTATTGCAAAAAGCGTGACGCGATGGTACGTCACGTTTCCGCGGTGTTAATGCACCACAATCTTTGCAAGCAGCAGAGGCTAACGTACATATATACAAACGGTGATTCTATACTATCGATGGTCGAATTCGAATCTGGAATTCCAGGGTTTTAGCACTTATGGTCTGGGGGCCGCTTCTACCCCCCCTAACAGTTCGAATTCGGGCCAGGGATGGTGGGTATTAGGCGAAGGCAGTCAATTGGATGTTAATGTTGGCGACAACAACGTCCAATTCCGCCAGGGCGCCAAATGTCCAAAGCCATCTTCTATAGCAATACTTGGTCAATTTCACCATGGTTATGCTCTCTTTTTAAAGCGACAATGTTAAATACCGTTTTTAAACACGGTTTGTTGATTGTTGTGCTGTGTCGTAGTGGTCAAGGTAAATGTCTTCCATGCCGCAGTTTGGGGTTCGAATCCCGGCGACGTCTATTTTATACTTTTGAGTCAAAGTTTTTTTTTTTGAGTTTTTTTCTTTATAATTAAGGTCAGGGTTAGTGTTAGGGTTATTTTTGGGGTTGATTGACAATAATATTAATGCAAAAAAATTTTTTTAAGCACCTCTAGACTCTTAAATTCAGGTATTGCAAAAAGCGTGACGCGATGGTACGTCACGTTTCCGCGGTGTTAATGCACCACAATCTTTGCAAGCAGCAGAGGCTAACGTACATATATACAAACGGTGATTCTATACTATCGATGGTCGAATTCGAATCTGGAATTCCAGGGTTTTAGCACCTATGGTCTGGGGGCCGCTTCTACCCTCCCCCAACAGTCCGAACTCGGGCCAGGGATGGTGGATACAAGGCGAAGGCAGTCAATTGGATGTTAATGTTGGCGACAACAACGTCCAATTCTGCCAGGGCGCCAAATGTCCAAAGCCATCTTTTATAGCAATACTTGGTCAATTTCACCATGGTTATGCTCTCTTTTTAAGCGACAATGTTAAATACCGTTTTCAAACACGGTTTGGTGATTGTTGTGCTGTGTCGTAGTGGTCAAGGTAAATGTCTTCCATGCCGCAGTTTGGGGTTCGAATCCCGGCGACGTCTATTTTATACTTTTGAGTCAAAGTTTTTTTTTTTGAGTTTTTTTCTTTATAATTAAGGTCAGGGTTAGTGTTAGGGTTATTTTTGGGGTTGATTGACAATAATATTAATGCAAAAAAATTTTTTTAAGCACCTCTAGACTCTTAAATTCAGGTATTGCAAAAAGCGTGACGCGATGGTACGTAACGTTTCCGCGGTGTTAATGCACCACAATCTTTGCAAGCAGCAGAGGCTAACGTACATATATACAAACGGTGATTCTATACTATCGATGGTCGAATTCGAATCTGGAATTCCAGGGTTTTAGCACTTATGGTCTGGGGGCCGCTTCTACCCTCCCCTAACAGTTCGAATTCGGGCCAGAGATGGTGGATATTAGGCGAAGGCAGTCAATTGGATGTTAATGTTGGCGACAACAACGTCCAATTCCACCAGGGCGCCAAATGTCCAAAGCCATCTTTTATAACAATACTCTGTCCATTTCACCATGGTTATGCTCTCTTTTTAAAGCGACAATGTTAAATACCGTTTTTAAACACGGTTTGTTGATTGTTGTGCTGTGTCGTAGTGGTCAAGGTAAATGTCTTCCATGCCGCAGTTTGGGGTTCGAATCCCGGCGACGTCTATTTTATACTTTTGAGTCAAAGTTTTTTTTTTTGAGTTTTTTTCTTTATAATTAAGGTCAGGGTTAGTGTTAGGGTTATTTTTGGGGTTGATTGACAATAATGATAATGCAAAAAAATTTTTTTAAGCACCTCTAGACTCTTAAATTCAGGTATTGCAAAAAGCGTGACGCGATGGTACGTCACGTTTCCGCGGTGTTAATGCACCAAAATCTTTGCAAGCAGCAGAGGCTAACGTACATATATACAAACGGTGATTCTATACTATCGATGGTCGAATTCGAATCTGGGATTCCAGGGTTTTAGCACTTATGGTCTGGGGGCCGCTTCTACCCTCCCCTAACAGTTCGAATTCGGGCCAGGGATGGTGGATACAAGGCGAAGGCAGTCAATTGGAGTTTAATGTTGGCGACAACAACGTCCAATTCCGCCAGGGCGCCAAATGTCCAAAGCCATCTTTTATGGCAATACTTGGTCAATTTTACCATGGTTATGCTCTCTTTTTAAGCGACAATGTTAAATACCGTTTTCAAACACGGTTTGGTGATTGTTGTGCTGTGTCGTAGTGGTCAAGGTAAATGTCTTCCATGCCGCAGTTTGGGGTTCGAATCCCGGCGACGTCTATTTTATACTTTTGAGTCAAAGTTGTTTTTTTTTGAGTTTTTTTCTTTATAATTAGGGTCAGGGTTAGTGTTAGGGTTATTTTTGGGGTTAATTGACAATAATATTAATGCAAAAAAAATTTTTTATGCACCTCTAGACTCTTAAATTCAGGTATTGCAAAAAGCGTGACGCTATGGTACGTCACGTTTCCGCGGTGTTAATGCACCACAATCTTTGCAAGCAGCAGAGGCTAACGTACATATATACAAACGGTGATTCTATACTGTCGATGGTCGGATTCGAATCTGGAATCCCAGGGTTTTAGCACTTATGGTCTGGGGGCCGCTTCTACCCTTCCCCCAACAGTTCGAACCCGGGCCAGGGATGGTGGATATTAGGCGAAGGCAGTCAATTGGATGTTAATGTTGGCGACAACAACGCCCAATTCTGTCAGGGCGCCAAATGTCCAAAGCCATCTTTTATAACAATACTTGGTCCATTTCACCATGGTTATGCTCTCTTTTTTAAGCGACAATGTTAAATACCGTTTTCAAAGCCATCTTTTATAGCAATACTTGGTCCATTTAACCATGGTTATGCTATCTTTTTTAAGCGACAATGTTAAATACCGTTTTCAAACACGGCTTGTTGATTGTTGTGCTGTGTCGTAGTGGTCAAGGTAAATGTCTTCCATGCCGCAGTTTGGGGTTCGAATCCCGGCGATGTCTATTTTATACTTTTGAGTCAAAGTTTGTTTTTTTAGCACTAAAAGTGCTAAGTGTTACTCCTAGATCCACCTGGATTATGTATGTTACATCATTTTGTAAAAAAGATGGTATAGTATATAACCCTCAAATAATATAAATAAAGTTAACTGCTATAATAGTATCCATTGTTAAGTATTAAAAAAGGGATTTGAAATACAATATGTGTTTTCTAGACTGTTCCTTTTGTTTTAAATTTTGGGGCGAAAGTTTTTAATTATGAACGAGAATTCGTCTTATCTAGGTGATCTGAAAACACCGAAAAGTACTGGCACTAGTTGTCAAATAGAAATCCATTTTATATTCTTTGCTGAACATAATAACAAAGTTTCAACAAGTTTTATGAAGGAAAATAAAGGTTATAAGTTATTAAAAACAGCAATTGCAAAATGGTGGCTAGTTCCAGGCCGTTTATTCACGGTCAGATCAACTGGATGATTATGCTGATATATTTCGTGATGCGTGTCGTGGAATAATTAGCGAAATCGTAAAATATTTAATTTGAGAATTTTGGAAATTATGTGTTGAACTTTTGAGTTAAAAAATTGCACTAAATTATTATGCAGTCGCACGATGATGCGGTTATGGCAACGAATGACGATGCATCTATTTGTAAAAGGTATCCTCAACTATTTTGTTAGATGGTAGTATCCAAAATTAGTTGACAAATTTTGAGAATATTATGGCATATTTAATAATGGTAACACAGAAACATGTGTTACTGGTTCTTCGGTTTGGGTTTTACTTGAAATGTATTTTGTAAAACATGTGTTCAGTGCTCAAGCCCCACTTTATTACGAGAGATGACTTATTTAGTCAATTGGATTAAGTTTAGTGGTTTTGAGACATGTCAAGGTAGCGTAATGCGGGGCAAAACGAGACAGTGGGGCTAAATGAGACATTTTGGCTTAAATGAATATAGCGAGTGATCTACCGCTATTTGCCTAATAAGGAATTGCGGGCTCATTCGTGATGCTTCTTGGCTTGTTTTGAAAGTTATTACAAATCAAAGGCTAATTTCTGACGAGAATTATCCTGAATTTTGTGAGTGACATTGGATCCTGTCTGGTTAAATTAAGGTACATTATTATTTTATATTTTAAATAGTATTTCTTTTCTCTCGCAGGTCGTAACGATCGAATAAAACCTTATTTATTTAAGAGGCATTAGCATGTGCCCTTTCATGTCAGATGTATATTTTGTTAATGTTGACTGTAATTTTTCGCATTGCACGACTTTTAATTCACTCAGGCAGTTGGGGCAAAATGAGACAAGCCTACAGCCTTTTAAGTTTGTATACTTATGTGAACCTTTTCGTTTGTCGTTATCTGTTGTTGTGTTTACTAAATGATTCTGCACAACAGCACAATATTAATGTTGTCTCAATAAAGCAAAGTCACCAATTCTTTATGGATTTATTGCCAGTGTAACATGTAAATAGGTCACCAAATTCTGGTGTGATACCAGTTACACATCATCCAATTCAAGTTGTGTGAAATTTTGCCTACAGTAGAAATGTTGCACCAATGGTCATTAGTATATGACTTTACTGCAAAATAAGCAATATTAACAACAATTTTAAATTTGGCTGCAAACTCATTGGTCATGATTTTTTGCCGATCAACCCAAAGGACAACCCTGATCTGTCATTTCGAAAACCACTTGTGACTGATGTATATAGTGTGAATAAAACGCCTGTCCACTGTATTATAATACTGGTGCAACTGTGTTAAATAAGCTGTCTGTGAGTAGCTTATAAATACTCAAATGTTGTGAAAATAGTTTAATAAATGTACATATGTCAGTGACAGTTATAGTCTCGAAGATGTTATAAAGCGGCATGTCTCTTGTTAGCGACCAGTGGTAGACATGGTCGAACAACCATAATATTATTCTATTTGTATTCAGTGACATGTGTCAGTGGTGTTAAGTTTGTCCCACCAGTGATGAACTTGAAAGAAAAAACAAGTCTGCTTTGATCGACCATGCTTCAGACCCTGCTGGCCTCTGTTCTCCAACAAGTGAATAGACTATGACTGGTTTCTGATGTTTCATCAACATTTTGTCATCCAACCCTAGCCTGCAAAATGTTCCTAAGATCTGACACTGAGCATGTGCAAGATATACCAAATGTCATGTGTGTGATGTGTTCTGGTCCAAGTCTGCTGCAGGCAAGGAGTGAGATAAATGCTCCTTGTTTGAACATTATGGTAACAGGAAAACTGTCAATCCATGGTAGTCATCTGAAATGCAACCTGTGATTTGTTTATATATTAAGAAACTGATAGTTAATGTATTGTTACATTTAGTTAAATCATTTGATTAAAAATTTTTTTATTTTTGAACATTTTTGTAGCATTTTATTTGCCTGTCTCATTTTGTCCCACATGCTGGGGCAAAATGAGACAATAATGACTTGTTGTTTTTGTTCTCATAACACGACAGCCGTGTCTCCAAAAGAGTTTTTCTTCTCTGTATTGCTAGTCATGAGTCTATTTAACATATTCATTATGAAAAAAGTACTTGATTTTGCTTTCATGCTTTTTTATAGCAAGTGAAATCCTTAAGTGTCTCGTTTTGCCCCGCATTACGCTACTGAAGTCTGAAACTAAGCCAAGATACCCATAGTCCATAGACAGTGGTGAAGCCAGCCTGACATTTGGTCATGCAAATGCAAATTTTTCAGTGTTTATAAACCGTATAAGGAATTAATTCCTAAAGAAATGATTAATGATAATGATTTAAATTTGCATAGCATGACCAAATTGACAGGCTGGCTTCGCTACTGCCCATAGAACATAGATGAAACTTCGCAAACTTATTAAAATTTGTTTTTAGTTGCAAAACTATTTTTGCAAAGAAGACTTATTCAGTTATTTGTGCAAGGTTTCAAATTATTTCACAACATAATGTGATGTATGTTACATTATAGACTTGGCACAAGTTTCCGGCAACTGTTCAGGCAACACGGGCATAATTGTATTGGGGACAGGACAGAGTTAATTGGGGAGGGGTGTACACTTGCATCCCAGCTCACGAATGTCTTTTGAAGTCAACTCTAATCACAGCGGATTTCAAAAGGCATTTGTTTAGGCAGAACATGGTATGAATATGCACCCCTCTGCCAATAACATTCAACTGGGTGAATGAAAAAGCCTGAACAAATCTGGAATTGCTCTCTTCTTTGCAAAATGCCTCGATTTTTTTATTGAAATAGAGTGTTTGTGTGCTTATAATGTAGAATAAACAGAAAAATTAAGAAATTTAAAACTTCAAAACCTGGAGTCTTGCAGGAAGTTAAATATGGCTTGTGTGCAAAACTTTAATGCTTAAAAGTAATGTTGTGCACAAGCCATTTTTAATGTGTTTGAATACACACCCCCTGGGTTGTAAGCATTTAAATTTCAGATTTTTTCATTCATTCTACAACATAAGTACCCAAGCAATCTCTATATTAAAAAAACTTTATAATTATATATATTTCAGGGGTTTTTTGGGGCATTGAGTGTGATTAGTCTTTATGAGAATTTTTTTTATCAGCCTGTAGCTGTGTCCCTGCTTGTGGAAACTGTAAGGAAAACAGACTTTGAGAATGTCTACCTCATGTTGCCAGAATGAGTCAAGATCTCCATTGTCCACTTAGTTAGATTTTCTATATAATTTTCAGATTTTCAGTTCAGTTGGGATATTGACAAGATTACCGTACATCCAACATTTTGTTAAGACTGTTGAAAGAAAGGCACCCGAGATTAACAGAGGTTTGTTAGTAATTTGATTCCTAACTATACATCATATCATTGGCTGATAGAATTGTCTGTTCTCGATAGAAATATTTCAATATTTTGAAACAAGATAGATTGCACAGGCACCAAGAGGACAAGCAATTCGTCTTATTGATTTTCTATCTTGAACTTAGTTCTAAGAACTATATAGTTCTAATTTGTATATTCCATGAAGCAGTTTGTTGATGTGTGATTCAGATTTGTCATCTTAATTTTCCTCAGGTTATTATTCTCATGTGAAAGGAATGGAAACTATCTCACTGCAGTTTCTTGAGTTCACCGACAACAATTGTCAAGTCATAAACCTTGGATCTGGCTTTGATACTCGTTATTGGCAACTGAAGGTATTAGTTTCCACAGCCAGGCCTCACTCAAAATATGTCCTCAGCTCTTTAATCTATTAATTGGTTGATTACTATTTGATGTTTTGAGGAAGATTGTCACTCTCCAAAGATGTTTTATGAAGTTGATTTTGGAGCTGTCACTAGCAGAAAATGTATGGTTATAAGGTAAGAAAATTAATTAACTGCAGAATTAGAACTTGAATTCTATAACTTAATAGATATATATGCTTTCTGATTTGAGATAATGGTCTTGATTGACAGTAATTGATAGTGGGTGTTTTACAGTGGTGTTGATGGTAATAGCAGTAAGAAATATTATTATTTATTGAAAATATTTTAGGAGTTTTGATTGGTTAAGAGCTAAAGGTGAAATCGTCATATCTGCTTGGTAGTTGCCCAAATTTGGGGTTGAAAATAAATATACAACATTATGAGTCATTTCGTCGCATGTTGAAGCAAGATATGACGTCACGCTATAATTTATGCGACTTTTAGTGTCTTCTTACTTACAAAGCAAGCATTTAAACTGAGTTTAAAATATTTTCAAAAAATAATAAAACAATTATTGAATTCGGTTCTTGCTGGATAAGACGAATTATTAAGGCCTTGGTTTGTGTTATCTACCTCAGCCTTTGGCTTTGGTGGATAATACAAACCTCCACCTCAATAATTCCTCATATCCTGCTCGACCTCATTCAATAACTGTCTAATGTCATTCAGTGTGGCAGTGCAAAGGTGATTAGTATATCCAAAATTTTATATAAGTTATAATAAGCTATAAGTGGATAAAGTTAGTACACCAGTGGTATAAACTGCTCAACAATGAGGGGCCATCTGAGGGGTCTGCATATTGTTCCAAGTGTGCCAAATGTTTTAACAACCGTGAAACATTTCTGTTGCATAACTGTTCAAAATCGAGCAAGAACTGCACATGCAGGTACTGTGTTTATGTGTGTACCATCTGAACAGAGCTGGGCAAGCATATGGAGGATCACATGAATGAGAGGCCCTTCAAGTGCTGCTACTGTCCTCGTAGTTTTAATAATTCTGGTTCACTCAACATACATGTCTGTATCCATGGCCAGAGCGTGACACCTAAGATCTTACTCGCTCAACCTTGTGATAAAGTGAATGACCATTACTGATCACGTGATATATCTGGACTGAATCCAACATACCATTTTCTAAACGGGTTAAAAACTAACTTTCTCTAAGTCCATTATAATATTGCTTTCCGTAATTTCTGTTATAGATAAGCAAAATTTTTTCTCCGCTTAGAAATGTTTTATAGTAAATGCTGTAGCTTCATAATTGGTTCATTTCACAGCACTATAACACTGTTCTCTGTATTCCAAAAAAAAGTTTCTTTAAAGTTTGCCTAAATGTAGAAATCATTTTCCCTGTTCAAATCAAATTATATATAATTTAATTTGCATAAACTGTGGAGTTATCCTTATCCATGACAACATTATCTCTGGATATATTATTGGTAGGAGAAAAAACTTTTCTATTTATGAAGACAACCAGTAGAGCTATGCAATGAACTGATTAGCTTTGCATGTACAATATAAAAGATTCTATGGCAATTTTCCATGGAGCAAAGTACCTATTGTGCAATGTAGCATCATGATTTAGATTATTGAGTCACCTTAAACTTTAAAGTCTGAATACCAGTAGTACTGTTCCAATCACTTCTATTCCTTAAATGCAAAACACAGTGTTCGATTATAATGCAGGCAATGACATACGTACATGTTTTCTACTTTCTATGTACATCTTTAATGGGGTTTATGCAGTGGGTTAATCTAGTATATACTGTAGGTAATAAGGGAGGGGGGGGTTAATTTGTATGGAAAATTAAAGTTAAAACTTACAAACTTCATGTGTGCTTGTCTTTGATTATAATTCTATGATGAAAAACAGTAATAAATAATCTATTAGTCTTTATGAGAATGTACAAGTTGTCCCTTCTTAATCACATGTTTTATCACATGATCATGTCCACCAAACTGGTAAATTAAATGTTTCCATCTAGAAAACATAAAAAAATATTGATTAAAGAAGGCATGTTTCAAACATTGCCCTTACTTTGACATATTTTACCTCGGGCAGTCCAGAATCAGCATATCAGCAAATTTGCCAATCTCCAATGATCCATGAGAATGAGATCTCTTTATTGACGCAGCAGCGTTGATTGTACTGGCCACAAGTGCTTCATTCATGGTCATACTAAATGTCACACACGCCAGATGCATTACCAGTGGCATTAATAGAACTAGTGGAAGTTATTATAAATGTTTACAATATTGATTCAAGCACATGCGGTAATTTCATTGCTGATGGGATGAATTAATGGTGCAGTGTGAAGGGGGGTTCACTCAAGGGCAATGCTTGGTGGCATGCAGCTTTATGCCTTATGGAAGTGAGCAAAAGCCTTTCAATGGTACATATGTGCTACCAAACACAAGGTCAATACCAATGATAAATACTTAACTTGATCCAATAATGGTGTTTCTATTTGAAGTTAAGCACCAAGCATTATAATACCATCATGTGGCTGAAACCCAGCCATATGGTCATCAGTGGCAAATGGGCACACCTTTTCACCATACAGCACAGTTTTGGTCTAATTTAATGACTGAGATAACGCTGCCATCGTGAAATAGCATTACTATCTATCGTAACAGTTGTGTTTCTCATGGTTAGAAATTTGGGGTTGGAGTAGACTTACCTTCATTGCAAATTCATATACTCTATCCCCTGCAAAAACAGGGTGAGTGTGAGCATCAACCAAACCTGAAAAATCCAGAGAATAATGCAACCTTTAAGAATAATACAAATTGCTTTGCCAGAAATGATGTACAGTTATTTTGCTATAATTGTTATCAGTTTCAAGTACTATCGGAGTACCATAATCTTTACTCTAGCCCTGTTCTATATGACGTATCCTTACCTGGCATAACACAACAGTCCGTTGCTTCTAAGATCGTTGCGAATTCTTTCTCTTCAAATTTCTGAGAAACGGCTATAGAATCTTCAGCAATTATGCAATGTTCCCCTCAGAGTTTACTACCATGCTAACTGGCCCAGTCAATATGCGCACATTATTCATGGCAGTTCCTTTAAGCACTTTCTCGCATGGCAGTTCCTGTAATGCACCTCGTCTTCACTAAAAAGAAAAGCAAGTCAACTATTGCAAGGTAGTTTTTGTGAGGCTAACATGGATGAAGAGTGCAAAAAGATCGCCAGAAAGTGTTTCGAAGATCGTTCAAAAAGATCGTTCAGAAGTGTTTCGCGTGAGGTTGCAACGAGTGCAGAATGTAAAACCAAGACAGACGTTAAAGAAAATTTTAATAAAGTAAAGTCTGGCTCTGATCAGCTAATTGTTATTCAGACAGATTCCACCAAGATAGTTGTTTCGTACAAATCTGATTTTAAAGTTTACCGTCTATGGAATATGACTGCTATTTTGTATTTACCAACGTAGCGTGTATAATAAATCCAATTAGTTATTAGCTATTAAAGATTTGTAGTGCTTATTGTATTGTGTGAAACTGTGTTTTTGTGGCGCTTATTTTCACTCTTCAATATATAAGATAAAACGCCTTTACCGAGCTGGCTGCAATAATTTTCATATTGCAGTGTGGCATTTAGCGCGTATATTATTTACCCCTGGTAATTTCCCTACAATCAAAAAAGACCGCTCCCGTTTTTCCTAAGAATCTAACCCTATTACACCATTTGCCCCTCATTAAGCTAAAAAAGAATGTCATTAAGATCATTTTACAACTTCACGTGTACAAATCGGAATTTCAATAACAAATTGTGTGCAAGTCAATAAGCGTGAAGGGATATTCAATAGCAACAATTGACGCAAGTATGCATGAAAATTGAAAGCCATTAATCAAACATGGAAATTCAATAAGAATACAAAGAACATTCAAAAACACAAAAGAAGTTTTTGTTTGAATACAAGAAACGCTCAATTAGATAAAAATGTATGTTCAACGAAGTTGTCATGTGAACACCAACATGCTCAAAGAAAAGAAAAGGGCTGTTGAAAAATATTCTTTATTCCGGCAAATATTTGGCTTTGCTGAATTGTTCTAAAAGTTTTTGAATAACGTGAAATGTTAAAAAGGTGTCGAAACGAAGTGAAATCTTGTACAGTGTACCACTGTAGAAAGCAAGCAAGGCTCCAGACAGGATGGGTGGCAAGCACAGCAGAGTTATGGCAACGCCAAACTTAGACTGATAAACCTTGATAATGAACGTTCCATTTTTTTGTTTTTGGGGTTAATATGATTGCGTGTCTATAAAGTAAACCTAGGTTTTATTGAACATACATTTTTATCTAATTGAGCGTTTCTTGTATTCAAACAAGAACTTCTTTTGTGTTTTTGAATGTTCTTTGTATTCTTATTGAATTTCCATCTTTGATTAATGGATTTCAATTTTTATGCATACTTGAGTCAATTGTTGCTATTGAATATCCCTTCACGCTTATTGACTTGCACACAATGTGTCATTGAAATTCCGATTTGTATTTGTGAAGCTGCAAAATGATCTTCATGACATTCTTTTCTCGCTTAATGAGGGGCAAATGGTGTAATGATTCTGTCATATAATGCAGAGTGAGAACAATAGGTTATTATGAGCGTCAGTAATTATATTCCAATTGATCTGCGCGTGTGCATTGCGTGTTTATAATCGGACACCTTGTTTTTCCGTTTTAGGATTTTGAAAACTCAGATTTTCGGACGTGATCTATGATAT
This sequence comes from Muricea muricata, assembly GCA_963855995.1. Lineage (NCBI taxonomy): Eukaryota > Metazoa > Cnidaria > Anthozoa > Malacalcyonacea > Plexauridae > Muricea > Muricea muricata. Next base: position 12,557,903 of record OY979730.1, on the reverse strand, counting down.
TCCGTGATTCTAGGGCGAGTTCTAGTCAATTTAGTGGCTGAATGGATCCAGTTCGGGATCCAAGTAATCGAGCAAGTGAGTTGATTTAATTTGGAGGCCAGTGGAAAAGCCCGAGAAGTTTTGATCACGTGAACAGCTCGCAGCGGCATGTGCACGGGAAGTGAGCAAGGGACGATTGGCAATATTTCTACGCGAGGAAAAACGCAAAATAATGGCTGTAAGTTTGGTATTTTACTATATTTGAAGTAAATAAACATGTTGGAAGTAGCTATGGTTGTTTAGTGATGAATTTTGAAGAGTTTTGCCTTTCACAATACGATATTTCACTGCCGCTTTTGACATGTTGTAGGTCAATTGTATTCCATGTGTTGTATTCTTCAATATTATATCAAGAGTACTTGTTGTTATTTGTCAGCAAATTATATGCCTCATTTAACTTTGTTTTTGGTTCAAAATGACGGTCAAGTTCATCAAAACATTAGACAATTGTAAAGTTGTGTAGCCCATGTTTGACATATGGCTTGTGTATTTAAATCCCTCAAAATACTATAATTATGAATTCCTTAAAGAAAGCAATAACTATTCTCCGCATTCAGCTGTGACTGAAAATATTTATTGTGAGCTTTTAGTTATTAGACCATCAAGCCTTTAACAGGTATGGACTCAATACCTGTTGAATGCTGAAAATCATGATAAATACACAATTTCAGTTACAGAATGCATCACAATTATGAGTACTTATTTTTTCACAGCATTCTTGCAGGTTGTTAGTTTTACCTCCTTGTTAAAAAATGTCGACAAGTTGTAACAAACTTGTTGATTTCTTCAAAACAAGCTTGTTGCAACTTGCCATCTGCAGACTTCTTCCAACTTGTTGAAACAACTTGCAGCAAGCCTGTGGATAACAAGTTTTGACAATCAACTTGCAACAAGTCTGTTGTCAGTAAGCTGTTGCAAGCCGTGCCACTACAGATAACTTAATGTGGATCAAGTCTGTTCAATAATATCAAGATGTTGTCACGTGCTGCAAAATTTCTTGCAACTTGCATTGAAAATTCTCCTCTTAAGAGATGTTGAATTGGCAAATATGTACCTACAGTAATTACGTTTTGCTGATGTCTTCTTTACATATCAGGCAATTTTTCCTGATTAACATCTTGTATGTCCTAGAAATATTACAGTGTGCGATGGTGATTATGCATCCATTAATTGTCACCTTGGACTCAATCTTTACCTGTATGTGTATTGCAGTTTCAGTGCTTTACCATCATGGCCACAGGCCCCTGGTTCAAAATTTGTGAACCCCCCCTGCCCTACTACAAACTAGAAATGGTGAAATTTCATTTCCCTGGACTTTTGGAGGGGAAGATGTCACAGAATTATGTCAAAATTGTTTTGATATTCATTAGTCAGTAAAGTGAGAAATTGAACTTACCAAAATACATCTCCTGTTGCCAAAATCATTGTTTGTTTGTCGTTCTCCCATTTTTTGGCACTTGTGTTTGCTTGAAGAATGTGAGGCACTATACGTCAGCAATGTCAGCTTTTGTCTTGAAAAATGACAATACCAGGGCCCTCCCTTAAGGCTTTTGTGGCTGGAGATCACCCAGTGTGCCCCGTCCAAGCGCATATTAGTGATGCCACTGTGCAGTTTCCAGCTTCAAACATATTGAGAGGATTTTTAATATTGCCCTAATGACTACTTCCATCCCCTTCTCGTAGTTAATTGAGTAAAACTTATTAGAATAACTATGTAACTCATTATCTATGTTGGTCAACGTTTATGCAAAATATGGTTTTTCATCGTCACATGTGTAGTGTGTTTTTACCAAATCTACCAATAGCAATTCTTGAATTACCCTATTGTTCAAGTTGCAGGTGGCTAACTTTTCTAAAACATTGTTATTGGTTCGTTAGGTCTAATTACAATATGCATGTGATGATGAAGGACCTTATTTCTGCATAAATCAGAACAAAAACATGGATAATGACTTGTATTGTAGTTGTAATGAGTTTCCAAACCTTATAGCTCTATTAACTATGCCCTTCTTGACTGCTTATTCTCATCTGTATAAATATGTCAGCCATCTTTTTTTTGTGTTGGTATATTTTCCTTGTGTTATAATGTTGCCTTTTCATTTAAGGAGGATTCGTCAAGCACTATCGCAACCAGTCCAAGCCGAGACCCCCAAGATGATGTACGTTATGATCGAACAGATGCGTTGACGACCAGTCCTGCTCGGCATTTGGCTCCACTTGAGGATTAGTCAGATGCTATTTTGGGAAATGATTAAAGTGGTGTGGAAGACGAGGCCGACGATGGAATTGATTTGATGGGAGACAATATGGAAGAGTATGTTTATTTGTCAAGTTCATTTTACAAATTGTTTATGAACTTAAAAAACAATTTTTTTTTTCTCTTTCTAGTGACTATCGTGCAATCCCTCGACTTGATGTGTGACCTAACAGCACTTGATGATGAAGAATATGATCAGATGGACATTGGGGCTCGACAAGAAGCTGAGAAAGTGACGGGAAGGAGAGACAGACAGGAGGCTTTAACATCTGGAAGACTGAGACGAGGACTTCGTTATGGTACTATACAGTTTGTTCATTTATTTTTTGGCAAAATGGCAGACAGCCACACCACATTAAGCCAGTATTGCGTAGCCGACCTGACAATTTTCCCTGTGGGAGAAAAGTGCTGACTTTTGACAGAGCATTGACTTGAAATACTTTTTCGTATGGGTTCAAATTGCATTTAGAAGCTCCTTTAGAAGCACATTTTTAGGTTGTGCTTGTTGGGATTTGATGTGATCTATTTCTGTTCAGTATAAATTTCCAGGTGACTATTGATTTTCCTGCATTCTGATTGGTCAAGATTTGCTTTCTCGGAAGTGATAGTCACTGACCAGTGACTATTGCTTTTTGCTTTTGTATACAGTTATGAATTTGAAGTTAATTTTTCAAAAGGGAAATTTATACTAAAACAATTAGTTGCCTCAGGCGAGGTGAATATAGGCTTGTAATTACCTCGCCTTGGACGACTAATCGCTAAATAATCATACATCAAAAGGCATGTGATATCACCAGTCTATTTTCTTGTGTTCTAAACTTAAACAAGTTAGAAACTATTTATATATTTTCCCTCAGATGAAACTGATGAAGATGACATGCCCAGGGTGACATTGACCTAGGCAATGACATGGTAGAAAGTGTAGAGAATTGTAGGATATGAAGGGACACACCATACGAGAGTGGGTGTGTCTGCAGGCGCCGAGAAATGAAATCAAAAACAGATTCAAACTATTTGTAAAGACATTTGTGGATCATCATGGCAAGAGTGTGTACAGAGACACAATCAAATTGATGTGTGAAGGTATGGCTGTTGATACCGGGATACAAGTTACGATACGGTACACTTGTTAATCAGAAATTGTGCCTGGCTCACGAGGAATGAGAACTATTATAACCTTTGAAATGCTAGCCCAGTGCTTAACCCGCTGAGAGATAGGTGGTGAGGTCGATTCTGTATATGATACTTTGCAATTCAGTGTAGTCCCTTAATGTCAATAACGTCATTGTAAATTTTGAACATTATCTTGAATGTAAAGGCCGCATGAATTAAGTACGTACACAAAAATTCCCTTTTTGCGCGCACACACGATTAAGTTTCCTTGCTGAAAAGCTGGTACGACTAGCTTTAAACCAGGCTCCTTCTCAAGGAAAAATTGTCATTTTTTCGCGTTCACACGAGAAAATACATTGACAAGTTTCTTGACGAGTTCTCTTACGCGTCTGCACGACAAACAATTTTTCCATGACAGACTTTATTTGTTCCTGTGTACGCGTAATTTGACAATATTTTTCCTTGACAACTTTTACGAGGCCGCATGATTTAAGTACGTAAACAAACAATTCCCTTGTCAAGTGTTCCTTGTTGCACGTACACACGAGCAAGTTTCCTTGGCGAAAAGCTGGTACGACTAGCTTTTAAACCAGGCTCCTTGTCAAGGAAAAGTTGTCAGTTTTTTCACGTACACACGAGCAAATAAAACTTGTCAAGGACAACTTGCTTGTCCGTACGGGGCTTTAGGGATTATAGCTAATGCTTAGAATCATCAAACGTATTTTATATATGGCCTTAGAGTTCTCTATGAAATTTGTACGAAATTTTAAAGGCCCACATCTTTTTTCTTCCAGGAAACCTTCAGACTCTCGTAACTGACTACAATGTTCTCGCGTGTGAACAACCTCTGCAAGTTTTGGCCTATTTCTTACCCGAAGCACCAGCAGAAATGTTGAAGATTTTTGACGAGGCTGCGAAGGAGGTTGTGTTGTCAATGTACGAAAGATATGATCAGACTACAAACGACATTTATGTCAGAATTGCCGAGTTGCCCTTAATGGAAGAAATCCGTACACTCAGGTAAGTTGCACTGGATAACTGATAAACATTTTGCGCCATGTAGTTAACAGCTAGTTTCGTTTCTCCTCTGTTTAAGACCCCGTTCACACGATGCCGGTATGTGACTCTGCTGGTAAAAATCATTAGGTTTTCAAATGTCCACACGATACCGGTAGAGTGATATCGCGTTTTGGTGTTGCGTTCACACGAAACCGGATCAATGTCGGATTTGAGTCGTTGAATTGTCGGAAATTCTCTCGCCATTGCTCTTCCACAACAAGGTTATTTCTAAAACTCTGCCACCAAGAAGAAGTTCGTCCTGGCATCGACCAGAATCGGCGTTGTCTTCTCTTTTTTTCCTTTTCGTTTTTTTTTTGTATCCAGTAATAAAACTGTGAGAATACGACGTCCTTTTCAATTTCTACCCAACGTTTTTGTAACAAGCTTAAATTTATTGACAATGTGCTGTACAAACCAGTTAAAATAGACAGAATATAATATCCAACAAAAACTTTTGTTAATTTCATTATTTTGTATTAATCGTAATGAAACACTAACGGTTAGGCGTTCACACGGTAGTCTGACGGTTGAATTTCACTACGGTTTCAAGCTTTTACGGTACGTATACCGTTTTCAAACTCTTACGGTTGGCATTATGGTTTCACACAATTTCATACCGGCATCGTGTGAACGCAGCCCCTAAATGTAAGAATTTCATACCGTTTTCAAACTCTGTCGGCCGGTATCGTGTGAGCGGGGTCTAAAGCTGGACAATTGAAGATTGACTTGAATCATGTCCTTCAATGCTTCTTGTTTTCTTTCGTTTTCGTCCACTACAGGATTGTAAATTCTACCATAGTACAAAACGCAGTTGTAAATGAGATGCTTCTATCGTATCGTGTTACTGATACATGCAGTAATATACTTTATGTCACGTAAATGGGTTTTTTATGCATACTGTACTTAGTGTAGTGTGTACTTAGCTTCTCACATGCCTGGCTTTTCTGCGATTTTCGGGTACTGCGTCTTCTTTGACTGCAGGCAATGACCGTACAATGAAATTATAGGCAGGAATTGATCCTAGCCAGACATTTGTACTTGACCACTGGGCTACGTTGGTTATGACGCTTTGGCAAGGTGGTTTAAGTTGTCCAAGCGTTCTGGCCTATATAGTTCTTTAAAGTGACCAAAGCCAAGAGGATTTTTGGCAAAGCCAGGTGTTGATCGCGGCCTCAGTGACAGATTCTGATTGATACACATATGCATTGTCTTTACCACTGGAATATGTTCGCTACCACATTCTTCCAACGTGGTTCAAATTGTGTAACCATTTTTTGTGGCCCATTCTGTTAAAAACTGGTAAATAATTTAAACCACATTGGACGAGTGTAGCAGCCAACGTGGTCAGGTGGTCAGGCAAAGTGGTGTAAATAAAAAACGCAGCTGAACGATAATTCCCTTCCTCTGAATTAACCAATAAATAATGAATTAAAACACAGGGGTACGTCAAGAGCATAAAGGACAAACAGACATCCAAAACCAGTTGATGATAACATCATACATGATGTTGCAAACGTCAAATGAGTTAACTTCGATCGCTGGCCCTGTCTTGGTTCTTGAAATAATCTAATAATTGACCATATATGTTCAAATTGACATAGACCTGCGCCAAATTTTTTGACATTGATTTGACGAGACTCAGGTAATACAAATATTGTATAAAGAAATGCACAAAAATGTAACGATCTTATCAGCCAATATGGTGCGACATAACCAGCTTTCTCAATCCACCATCCACTTGATAGGTGACTTATCATTCCACTTATGAAAGCAACTGCTTCAAGTATACCAAGTCGCAATGCACGCTGATCAGGGAGGGTTACATCAGCTATATATGAAAACACTGACAGTATTATTGTGGGGAAATAACCACACATACCACCAATAAAGCTCGATAGGATGAGAGAAAATATTGGCAGTTTAAAACATATTATAATCAATATAAGTGTACTCTCCGTAATGCTTCCAAATATCACAATTGCTGTAACAGTTCGACGTCCAACGTTATCTGACCATGACCCAAGCATGAGGGTCATGAATAATGTTTGGATAGTTGCAGTAACTATGGTGGCTAGGAGGATAAGTGAGGATTCACTTTGTGTATCCTTCATTATCCTCTGAAGTTCAGGATTATCGTGTGCAGTATGGTTGTCACAATTACTATGATGTTCCGTCTTATTAGTTACCAGCCCTTTTGATTCTCCAACACGGTGGTATATATACTGTTGAATGATAGGCACATGAAGCAATATACCAAAAGCGTAACGAAATATGACGTCAAGGTAGAAGTATTGTCCTTGTCAATGGAGTACACACTTTCTTTATTAGGTTGTTCCAAATGTTCATAACTTGAGTCCAGGGCTGCGTCTGTTATCATATCTCAGAAGTTTACTTGCAGTTGCTTATTATTGTTTGACGCTAGTAAGAAACAGCATAATTGCATGAATATACGTCCTAATTTCCATTCTTTAATCAACAGTCCCTGAGGTTATTGGTGATTGAGTTTCACAATTTTTTTTTATTTTTTAGGGCAAAACAAGTGAGCGAGAGTGACATTCAGTGAACTTTCAGGTAATAACTTATTCTAAATTAAGGGTTTATTCTGGGATTTACAGCAAAATTTGAAAAGTGAGCTTTTTAATGCTTCTCTGTGATATTTTAAGAAGCATTAATCACAATTTCACAACAGCTTGCTTACATGATTCAATTTTTTTAAAGACATCATTTACCAATCATATTGTCTCGTTTTTCGTTCAAAACATGAAAAAGTGATAAAATAAAAGCAATAATTTTGAAAAAAGTTAATAAATTCAAACAATGATACAATTCATTGTTCATGTTTCATCGTTTTAATGCCATTCAGAGACGGTCGCAAATCAAAACTGAGAGGGATAATTTTCTTAACGTACGCATAGTCTGTACGGTATTCGTGAGTGTAAATGGAAGTCAGATATTCAGCAAGTTACAGATGATTGAAAAATGAAAAGAACAGATGGGTCAGTTTCGGAAGATCGATTAGCGAAGGAAAAATATTCGAGTGCTGCATCATTAATTTTGTTTCAAATCGATTGTTTTTACACTTTGGGAACACATGCGTATATAACTATGGATCCCCTCAATTATCGATTCTTCGCAGCCCCTCAAAACACATTTCTTATAAATTATGTTAAAGTATCAGACCAGGTCAAACGAGCACGAGAGTTTGCAGTCACGCGACATTGGTTAACAGCTCCACTTGATCCTTTCGGCTAGATTATAGAATATCCGGCCACTTTTGGTGTTTGTTTTTTTCGGGGGGGGGGGATACGCAGTCATGAATATTTTACTGATACGGGATACACAGTCATTGAAATGACGTAAATATTCGAGTACTTTAATCAGATAACTATATTATGTATTTCATGACTTTCGCTCGTTTTTTAAAATACACGCTCACATGCATGTATTTGCTTCGTTCTTTATAAGCTCATCACATTGGACTCGTGAATATTATGTAAGTCATGATATAGACGCATGCAGTGATTTACTCGTATAAATATATCATGTATTTTCATGAGTTTTAGGGTTAGGGACACTGTCACAATGCCAGAGCTCAAAACATTGAGCAACTTTAAGTTAAACAAGTTTTGCTAACCTTTAAAATGGCAAATGCCGAATAAATAAGAAAACATGCTTTCCAATGCTTTTTAAATATTTGTCTGAGCAGCTATGATGCATAGATAACAATGCATACTTTTTACAATCACAGTTTATAAATCTCTCTACCTGCTCGCTATAGTACATATTAAACTACTTCAAAACTTACGTCATTCAATCATTGCTTATCGTCGTATAACAGTCACACATTCTCCTCTTAGTGTTTGAACCATTAAACTACTCATATAGTTCTGTCATTTTAATGACTGCTTATCCCCGTATCCCCTAAAACCAAAAACTGTTTAGAGTGGCCGGGAATTCTGTAATCGCTCCGAGGTGACACCATTAGTGTTTATTCTGTTGTTCTTGTATGCGACAGCAATAGTTCAGTTCATTGTTTATTGAGGGGTTTACCAAATGAATAGTTAGTGTAATTACAATAACTAGAAAATTTACTGAAGAAATGTGCTAGTGGGCCTGATCTATAACCAGTAGAAATATTTCGAGATGTTTTCCTTATCCCTTTCAAACTGGTTCTATTGGTTAGATTTATTTCTCTGGTTAATTTTATAGCTTAAACAGAAGTTTCCAGTTTTGATTATCGTGCATGGAACCGTGCAAATATTTCTTTCCATTGCGCAGTAGCTTTCATTGTTTTCAATCACTCAAGATGTTATTATCGCACACGTTCCGCACACACTACAGTAAATGGCGTATCCACGAACGTGGCGCTACAATTGAGCGATGGAATTTCATGTAGTAAACTCACAAAACAAAATGGCGATCTAACTTGTTGATTGCAAAATTCCATCTTTCACCTCTTTAAAAAATGTTTTACTATAAATATTAGTTATTTGTATAACCCTGATCCCTTTTAGCAAGTAAATTTGCCTTCGTAAGTTTCCTTTGTGCTCTCGATGCTGTTTCAAGGAAGTAATTCCGTGTTTAGAGGTGAAAATAAGTAATTACTTAACATCCCTGCGCGCTCATAGTTTACAGTTGAACCTTCATTGATTTAGCCTTGCATATGTGTCTAGAATATTTTTTCAAATAATTCCACGTATTTTCCAGTGGTCAGCGTTATTATGTTCAACGCTAAGGCGAGAGAAGGGTCTACCGATCTTAGTCGAGTTACTCCGAGTCGATGACGATGCTGTCATTCGGGCAGACGCCACAGCACTTCGGAATCTGGCGTTGGACACAAGGAATAAAGTTGTTATAGGTATGAGACCTGGTTTGCAGTTTGCTATGCGAGAGTCCGTTTGCTTCACTTCTGCGTCTTCCTTTTGTCAGGCAAACACGCGATGAAGGATCTTGTTTACAGGCTGCCACCCGGAGAAGGGAGCCAGGGTGTCACAGAACCAACCTACGGTGCTATTATATGCACTATACATCAATTGGTTGATCAGGACTCGCAAAATGCAAAGTAAGTTTTTCACATCCTGCATGCATATGTTTTATCAAAACAGCCCTCAATTCACAACATAATTCATCTTCACAATGTATTCAACACATTTTATACAATATGAGGTTTCCAACTCTATACCAGGAGAAATTGTTTTCTGACTGGAAATAAGAACCAGTTAAGAACCACGTGGGCCTGTATTTTTTCCTAATATAGGGGTATATTTTTTCCTAAGTACCTGTTATATAAGAAACACTTCAGCCTGAAGTCAAAATTAACTGGTTCTTTTATGTGACTTATTTTACTCAGTAGACCAGAATGATAATTGTCTGTGTATATTCAATTTTTACAACCGTACGGGATGTCGGTGTATATTCAATTTTTAGAGCCGTTTTGAGCCAGTCAAACTCATTTTTGGAAGTTTTCAGAATTTCACCCTTGTCTAAGTCCCAATCCATGATTTGGTTTGTGGGGAAGTCTGGTGTGAAATATGGTAACTTGTCAAAATGGCTTTAAATCACTTGAAACTTTTCAAAAATGATCGCGTATGCCTTCTTTCATGAAAAAAATCGTTTTGAGCCATTCAAACTCATTTTTGTAAGTTTTCAGAATTTCACCCTTGTCTAAGTCCCAATCCATGATTTGGTTTGTGGGGAAGTCTGGTGTGAAATATGGTAACTTGTCAAAATGGCTTTAAATCACTTGAAACTTTGCAAAAATGATCGCATATGCCTTTTTTCATGAAAAAAATCGTTTTAAGCCAGTCAAACCCATTTTTGTAAGTTTTCAGAATTTCGCCCTTGTCTAAAACCCAATCCATGATTTGGTTTGTGGGGAAGTCTGGTGTGAAATATGGTAACTTGTCAAAATGGCTTTAAATCACTTGAAACTTTGCAAAAATGATCGCGTATCCCTTCTTTCATGAAAAATATCGTTTTGAGCCATTCAAACTCATTTTTGTAAGTTTTCAGAATTTCACCCTTGTCTAAGTCCCAATCCATGATCTGGTTTGTGGGGAAGTCTCGTGTGAAATATGGTAACTTGTCAAAATGGCTTTAAATCACTTGAAACTTTGCAAAAATGATCGCGTATGCCTTCTTTCATGAAAAATATCGTTTTGAGCCATTCAAACTCATTTTTGTAAGTTTTCAGAATTTCACCCTTGTCTAAGTCCCAATCCATGATTTGGTTTGTGGGGAAGTCTGGTGTGAAACATGGTAACTTGTCAAAATGGCTTTAAATCACTTGAAACTTTTCAAAAATGATCGCGTATGCCTTTTTTCATGAAAAAAATCGTTTTGAGCCATTCAAACTCATTTTTGTAAGTTTTCAGAATTTCACCCTTGTCTACGTCCCAATCCATGATTTGGTTTGTGGGGAAGTCTGGTGTGAAATATGGTAACTTGTCAAAATGGCTTTAAATCACTTGAAACTTTGCAAAAATGATCGCGTATGCCTTCTTTCATGAAAAAAATCGTTTTTAGCCAGTCAAACTCATTTTTGTAAGTTTTCAGAATTTCACCCTTGTCTAAGTCCCAATCCATGATTTGGTTTGTGGGGAAGTCTGGTGTGAAATATGGTAACTTGTCAAAATGGCTTGAAAGCACTTGAAACTTTGCAAAAATGATCGCGTATGCCTTTCTTCATGAAAAATATCGTTTTGAGGCATTCAAACTCATTTTTGTAAGTTTTCAGAATTTCACCCTTGTCTAAGTCCCAATCCATGATTTGGTTTGTGGGGAAGTCTGGTGTAAAATATGGTAACTTGTCAAAATGGCTTTAAATCACTTGAAACTGTGCAAAAATGATCGCGTATGCCTTTTTTCGTGAAAAATATCGTTTTGAGCCATTCAAACTCATTTTTGTAAGTTTTCAGAATTTCACTTTTGTCTAAGTCCCAATCCATGATTTGGTTTGTGGGGAAGTCTGATGTGAAATATTGTAACTTGTCAAAATGGCTTTAAATCACTTGAAACTTTGTAAAAATGATCGCGTATGCCTTATTTCATGAAAAAAATCGTTTTAAGCCAGTCAAACTCATTTTTGTAAGTTTTCAGAATTTCACCCTTGTCTAAGTCCAAATCCATTATTTGGTTTGTGGGGAAGTCTGGTGTGAAACATGGTAACTTGTCAAAATGGCTTGAAATCATTTGAAACTTTGCAAAAATGATCGCGTATGCCTTCTTTCATGAGAAAAATCGTTTTGAGCCAGTCAAAATCATTTTTGTAAGTTTTCAGAATTTCACCCTTGTCTAAGTCCCAATCCATGATTTGGTTTGTGGGGAAGTCTGGTGTGAAATATGGTAACTTGTCAAAATGGCTTTAAATCACTTGAAACTTTGTAAAAATGATCGCGTATGCCTTCTTTCATGAAAAAAATCGTTTTAAGCCAGTCAAACTCATTTTTGTAAGTTTTCAGAATTTCACCCTTGTCTAAGTCCCAATCCATGATTTGGTTTGTGGGGAAGTCTGATGTGAAATATGGTAACTTGTCAAAATGGCTTTAAATCACTTGAAACTTTGCAAAAATGATCGCGTATGCCTTCTTTCATGAAAAATATCGTTTTGAGCTATTCAAACTCATTTTTGTAAGTTTTCAGAATTTCACCCTTGTCTAAGTCCCAATCCATGATTTGGTTTGTGGGGAAGTCTGGTGTAAAATATGGTAACTTGTCAAAATGGCTTTAAATCACTTGAAACTTTTCAAAAAAGATCGCGTATGCCTTCTTTCATGAAAAAAATCGTTTTGAGCCATTCAAACTCATTTTTGTAAGTTTTCAGAATTTCACCCTTGTCTAAGTCCCAATCCATGATTTGGTTTGTGGGGAAGTCTGGTGTGAAATATGGTAACTTGTCAAAATGGCTTTAAATCACTTGAAACTTTGCAAAAATGATCGCGTATGCCTTCTTTCATGAAAAAAATCGTTTTGAGCCATTCAAACTCATTTTTGTAAGTTTTCAGAATTTCACCCTTGTCTAAGTCCCAATCCATAATTTGGTTTGTGGGGAAGTCTGGTGTGAAATATGGTAACTTGTCAAAATGGCTTTAAATCACTTGAAACTTTGCAAAAATGATCGCGTATGCCTTCTTTCATGAAAAATAACGTTTTGACCCATTCAAACTCATTTTTGTAAGTTTTCAGAATTTCACCCTTGTCTAAGTCCCAATCCATGATTTGGTTTGTGGGGAAGTCTGGTGTGAAACATGGTAACTTGTCAAAATGGCTTTAAATCACTTGAAACTTTGCAAAAATGATCGCGTATGCCTTCTTTCATGAAAAATATCGTTTTGAGCCATTCAAACTCATTTTTGTAAGTTTTCATAATTTCACCCTTGTCTAAGTCCCAATCCATGATTTGGTTTGTGGGGAAGTCTGGTGTGAAATATGGTAACTTGTCAAAATGGCTTTAAATCACTTGAAACTTTGCAAAAATGATCGCGTATGCCTTTTTTCATGAAAAAAATCGTTTTAAGCCAGTCAAACCCATTTTTGTAAGTTTTCAGAATTTCGCCCTTGTCTAAAACCCAATCCATGATTTGGTTTGTGGGGAAGTCTGATGTGAAATATGGTAACTTGTCAAAATGGCTTGAAATCACTTGAAACTTTGTAAAAATGATCGCGTATGCCTTCTTTCATGAAAAATATCGTTTTGAGCCATTCAAACTCATTTTTGTAAGTTTTCAGAATTTCACCCTTGTCTAAGTCCCAATCCATGATTTGGTTTGTGGGGAAGTCTGGTGTAAAATATGGTAACTTGTCAAAATGGCTTTAAATCACTTGAAACTGTGGAAAAATGATCGCGTATGCCTTTTTTCATGAAAAATATCGTTTTGAGCCATTCAAACTCATTTTTGTAAGTTTTCAGAATTTCACTTTTGTCTAAGTCCCAATCCATGATTTGGTTTGTGGGGAAGTCTGGTGTGAAATATGGTAACTTGTCAAAATGGCTTTAAATCACTTGAAACTTTTCAAAAAAGATCGCGTATGCCTTTTTTCATGAAAAATATCGTTTTGAGCCATTCAAACTCATTTTTGTAAGTTTTCAGAATTTCACCCTTGTCTAAGTCCCAATCCATGATTTGGTTTGTGGGGAAGTCTGATGTGAAATATGGTAACTTGTAAAAATGGCTTGAAATCACTTGAAACTTTGTAAAAATGATCGCGTATGCCTTTTTTCATGAAAAAAATCGTTTTAAGCCAGTCAAACTCATTTTTGTAAGTTTTCAGAATTTCACCCTTGTCTACGTCCCAATCCATGATTTGGTTTGTGGGGAAGTCTGGTGTAAAATATGGTAACTTGTCAAAATGGCTTTAAATCACTTGAAACTGTGCAAAAATGATCGCGTATGCCTTTTTTCATGAAAAATATCGTTTTGAGCCATTCAAACTCATTTTTGTAAGTTTTCAGAATTTCACTTTTGTCTAAGTCCCAATCCATGATTTGGTTTGTGGGGAAGTCTGGTGTGAAATATGGTAACTTGTCAAAATGGCTTGAAATCACTTGAAACTTTTCAAAAAAGATCGCGTATGCCTTTTTTCATGAAAAATATCGTTTTGAGCCATTCAAACTCATTTTTGTAAGTTTTCAGAATTTCACCCTTGTCTAAGTCCTAATCCATGATTTGGTTTGTGGGGAAGTCTGATGTGAAATTTGGTAACTTGTAAAAATGGCTTGAAATCACTTGAAACTTTGTAAAAATGATCGCGTATGCCTTTTTTCATGAAAAAAATCGTTTTAAGCCAGTCAAACTCATTTTTGTAAGTTTTCAGAATTTCACCCTTGTCTAAGTCCCAATCCATGATTTGGTTTGTGGGGAAGTCTGGTGTAAAATATGGTAACTTGTCAAAATGGCTTTAAATCACTTGAAACTGTGCAAAAATGATCGCGTATGCCTTTTTTCATGAAAAATATCGTTTTGAGCCATTCAAACTCATTTTTGTAAGTTTTCAGAATTTCACTTTTGTCTAAGTCCCAATCCATGATTTGGTTTGTGGGGAAGTCTGGTGTGAAATATGGTAACTTGTCAAAATGGCTTGAAATCACTTGAAACTTTTATAAAAAGATCACGTATGCCTTTTTTCATGAAAAATATCGTTTTGAGCCATTCAAACTAATGTTTGTAAGTTTTCAGAATTTCACCCTTGTCTAAGTCCCATTCCATGATTTGGTTTGTAGGGAACTCTAATGTGAAATATGGTAACTTGTCAAAATGGCTTTAAATCACTTGAAACTTTGCAAAAATGATCGCGTATGCCTTCTTTCATGAAAAATATCGTTTTGAGCTATTCAAACTCATTTTTGTAAGTTTTCAGAATTTCACCCTTGTCTAAGTCCCAATCCATAATTTGGTTTGTGGGGAAGTCTGGTGTGAAATATGGTAACTTGTCAAAATGGCTTTAAATCACTTGAAACTTTGCAAAAATGATCGCGTATGCCTTCTTTCATGAAAAATATCGTTTTGAGCCATTCAAACTCATTTTTGTAAGTTTTCAGAATTTCACCCTTGTCTAAGTCCCAATCCATGATTTGGTTTCTGGGGAAGTCTGGTGTGAAACATGGTAACTTGTCAAAATGGCTTTAAATCACTTGAAACTTTTCAAAAATGATCGCGTATGCCTTCTTTCATGAAAAAAATCGTTTTGAGCCATTCAAACTCATTTTTGTAAGTTTTCAGAATTTCACCCTTGTCTAAGTCCCAATCCAAGATCTGGTTTGTGGGGAAGTCTGGTGTGAAATATGGTAACTTGTCAAAATGGCTTTAAATCACTTGAAACTTTGCAAAAATGATCGCGTATGCCTTCTTTCATGAAAAATATCGTTTTGAGCCATTCAAACTCATTTTTGTAAGTTTTCAGAATTTCACCCTTGTCTAAGTCCCAATCCATGATTTGGTTTGTGGGGAAGTCTGGTGTAAAATATGGTAACTTGTCAAAATGGCTTTAAATCACTTGAAACTTTTCAAAAAAGATCGCGTATGCCTTCTTTCATGAAAAAAATCGTTTTGAGCCATTCAAACTCATTTTTGTAAGTTTTCAGAATTTCACCCTTGTCTAAGTCCCAATCCATGATTTGGTTTGTGGGGAAGTCTGGTGTGAAATATGGTAACTTGTCAAAATGGCTTTAAATCACTTGAAACTTTGCAAAAATGATCGCGTATGCCTTCTTTCATGAAAAAAATCGTTTTGAGCCATTCAAACTCATTTTTGTAAGTTTTCAGAATTTCACCCTTGTCTAAGTCCCAATCCATGATTTGGTTTGTGGGGAAGTCTGGTGTGAAATATGGTAACTTGTCAAAATGGCTTTAAATCACTTGAAACTTTGCAAAAATGATCGCGTATGCCTTCTTTCATGAAAAAAATCGTTTTGAGCCATTCAAACTCATTTTTGTAAGTTTTCAGAATTTCACCCTTGTCTAAGTCCCAATCCATGATTTGGTTTGTGGGGAAGTCTGGTGTGAAATATGGTAACTTGTCAAAATGGCTTTAAATCACTTGAAACTTTGCAAAAATGATCGCGTATGCCTTCTTTCATGAAAAATATCGTTTTGAGCTATTCAAACTCATTTTTGTAAGTTTTCATAATTTCACCCTTGTCTAAGTCCCAATCCATAATTTGGTTTGTGGGGAAGTCTGGTGTGAAATATGGTAACTTGTCAAAATGGCTTTAAATCACTTGAAACTTTGCAAAAATGATCGCGTATGCCTTCTTTCATGAAAAATATCGTTTTGACCCATTCAAACTCATTTTTGTAAGTTTTCAGAATTTCACCCTTGTCTAAGTCCCAATCCATGATTTGGTTTGTGGGGAAGTCTGGTGTGAAACATGGTAACTTGTCAAAATGGCTTTAAATCACTTGAAACTTTGCAAAAATGATCGCGTATGCCTTCTTTCATGAAAAATATCGTTTTGAGCCATTCAAACTCATTTTTGTAAGTTTTCAGAATTTCACCCTTGTCTAAGTCCCAATCCATGATTTGGTTTGTGGGGAAGTCTGGTGTGAAATATGGTAACTTGTCAAAATGGCTTTAAATCACTTGAAACTTTGCAAAAATGATCGCGTATGCCTTTTTTCATGAAAAAAATCGTTTTAAGCCAGTCAAACCCATTTTTGTAAGTTTTCAGAATTTCGCCCTTGTCTAAAACCAAATCCATGATTTGGTTTGTGGGGAAGTCTGATGTGAAATATGGTAACTTGTCAAAATGGCTTGAAATCACTTGAAACTTTGTAAAAATGATCGCGTATGCCTTCTTTCATGAAAAATATCGTTTTGAGCCATTCAAACTCATTTTTGTAAGTTTTCAGAATTTCACCCTTGTCTAAGTCCCAATCCATGATTTGGTTTGTGGGGAAGTCTGGTGTAAAATATGGTAACTTGTCAAAATGGCTTTAAATCACTTGAAACTGTGGAAAAATGATCGCGTATGCCTTTTTTCATGAAAAAAATCGTTTTGAGCCATTCAAACTCATTTTTGTAAGTTTTCAGAATTTCACTTTTGTCTAAGTCCCAATCCATGATTTGGTTTGTTTTTGGAAGTCTGGTGTGAAATATGGTAACTTGTCAAAATGGCTTTAAATCACTTGAAACTTTTCAAAAAAGATCACGTATGCCTTTTTTCATGAAAAATATCGTTTTGAGCCATTCAAACTCATTTTTGTAAGTTTTCAGAATTTCACCCTTGTCTAAGTCCCATTCCATGATTTGGTTTGTGGGGAACTCTAATGTGAAATATGGTAACTTGTAAAAATGGCTTGAAATCACTTGAAACTTTGCAAAAATGATCGCGTATGCCTTCTTTCATGAAAAATATCGTTTTGAGCTATTCAAACTCATTTTTGTAAGTTTTCAGAATTTCACCCTTGTCTAAGTCCCAATCCATAATTTGGTTTGTGGGGAAGTCTGGTGTGAAATATGGTAACTTGTCAAAATGGCTTTAAATCACTTGAAACTTTGCAAAAATGATCGCGTATGCCTTCTTTCATGAAAAATATCGTTTTGAGCCATTCAAACTCATTTTTGTAAGTTTTCAGAATTTCACCCTTGTCTAAGTCCCAATCCATGATTTGGTTTGTGGGGAAGTCTGGTGTGAAACATGGTAACTTGTCAAAATGGCTTTAAATCACTTGAAACTTTTCAAAAATGATCGCGTATGCCTTCTTTCATGAAAAAAATCGTTTTGAGCCATTCAAACTCATTTTTGTAAGTTTTCAGAATTTCACCCTTGTCTAAGTCCCAATCCAAGATCTGGTTTGTGGGAAAGTCTGGTGTGAAATATGGTAACTTGTCAAAATGGCTTTAAATCACTTGAAACTTTGCAAAAATGATCGCGTATGCCTTCTTTCATGAAAAATATCGTTTTGAGCCATTCAAACTCATTTTTGTAAGTTTTCAGAATTTCACCCTTGTCTAAGTCCCAATCCATGATTTGGTTTGTGGGGAAGTCTGGTGTGAAACATGATAACTTGTCAAAATGGCTTTAAATCACTTGAAACTTTTCAAAAATGATCGCGTATGCCTTTTTTCTTAAAAAAAATCGTTTTGAGCCATTCAAACTCATTTTTGTAAGTTTTCAGAATTTCACCCTTGTCTAAGTCCCAATCCATGATTTGGTTTGTGGGGAAGTCTGGTGTGAAATATGGTAACTTGTCAAAATGGCTTTAAATCACTTGAAACTTTGCAAAAAGGATCGCGTATGCCTTCTTTCATGAAAAAAATCGTTTTTAGCCAGTCAAATTCATTTTTGTAAGTTTTCAGAATTTCACCCTTGTCTAAGTCCCAATCCATGATTTGGTTTGTGGGGAAGTCTGGTGTGAAATATGGTAACTTGTCAAAATGGCTTGAAAGCACTTGAAACTTTGCAAAAATGATCGCGTATGCCTTTCTTCATGAAAAATATCGTTTTGAGGCATTCAAACTCATTTTTGTAAGTTTTCAGAATTTCACCCTTGTCTAAGTCCCAATCCATGATTTGGTTTGTGGGGAAGTCTGGTGTAAAATATGGTAACTTGTCAAAATGGCTTTAAATCACTTGAAACTGTGCAAAAATGATCGCGTATGCCTTTTTTCATGAAAAATATCGTTTTGAGCCATTCAAACTCATTTTTGTAAGTTTTCAGAAATTTCACTTTTGTCTAAGTCCCAATCCATGATTTGGTTTGTGGGGAAGTCTGGTGTGAAACATGGTAACTTGTCAAAATGGCTTGAAATCATTTGAAACTTTGCAAAAATGATCGCGTATGCCTTCTTTCATGAGAAAAATCGTTTTGAGCCAGTCAAAATCATTTTTGTAAGTTTTCAGAATTTCACCCTTGTCTAAGTCCCAATCCATGATTTGGTTTGTGGGGAAGTCTGGTGTGAAATATGGTAACTTGTCAAAATGGCTTTAAATCACTTGAAACTTTGTAAAAATGATCGCGTATGCCTTCTTTCATGAAAAAAATCGTTTTTAGCCAGTCAAACTCATTTTTGTAAATTTTCAGAATTTCGCCCTTGTCTAAGTCCCAATCCATGATTTGGTTTGTGGGGAAGTCTGATGTGAAATATGGTAACTTGTCAAAATGGCTTGAAATCACTTGAAACTTTGTAAAAATGATCGCGTATGCCTTTTTTCATGAAAAAAATCGTTTTAAGCCAGTCAAACTCATTTTTGTAAGTTTTCAGAATTTCACCCTTGTCTAAGTCCCAATCCATGATTTGGTTTGTGGGGAAGTCTGGTGTAAAATATGGTAACTTGTCAAAATGGCTTTAAATCACTTGAAACTGTGCAAAAATGATCGCGTATGCCTTTTTTCATGAAAAATATCGTTTTGAGCCATTCAAACTCATTTTTGTAAGTTTTCAGAATTTCACTTTTGTCTAAGTCCCAATCCATGATTTGGTTTGTGGGGAAGTCTGGTGTGAAATATGGTAACTTGTCAAAATGGCTTTAAATCACTTGAAACTTTGCAAAAATGATCGCGTATGCCTTCTTTCATGAAAAATATCGTTTTGAGCCATTCAAACTCATTTTTGTAAGTTTTCAGAATTTCACCCTTGTCTAAGTCCCAATCCATGATTTGGTTTGTGGGGAAGTCTGGTGTGAAACATGATAACTTGTCAAAATGGCTTTAAATCACTTGAAACTTTTCAAAAATGATCGCGTATGCCTTTTTTCTTAAAAAAAATCGTTTTGAGCCATTCAAACTCATTTTTGTAAGTTTTCAGAATTTCACCCTTGTCTAAGTCCCAATCCATGATTTGGTTTGTGGGGAAGTCTGGTGTGAAATATGGTAACTTGTCAAAATGGCTTTAAATCACTTGAAACTTTGCAAAAAGGATCGCGTATGCCTTCTTTCATGAAAAAAATCGTTTTTAGCCAGTCAAATTCATTTTTGTAAGTTTTCAGAATTTCACCCTTGTCTAAGTCCCAATCCATGATTTGGTTTGTGGGGAAGTCTGGTGTGAAATATGGTAACTTGTCAAAATGGCTTGAAAGCACTTGAAACTTTGCAAAAATGATCGCGTATGCCTTTCTTCATGAAAAATATCGTTTTGAGGCATTCAAACTCATTTTTGTAAGTTTTCAGAATTTCACCCTTGTCTAAGTCCCAATCCATGATTTGGTTTGTGGGGAAGTCTGGTGTAAAATATGGTAACTTGTCAAAATGGCTTTAAATCACTTGAAACTGTGCAAAAATGATCGCGTATGCCTTTTTTCATGAAAAATATCGTTTTGAGCCATTCAAACTCATTTTTGTAAGTTTTCAGAAATTTCACTTTTGTCTAAGTCCCAATCCATGATTTGGTTTGTGGGGAAGTCTGGTGTGAAACATGGTAACTTGTCAAAATGGCTTGAAATCATTTGAAACTTTGCAAAAATGATCGCGTATGCCTTCTTTCATGAGAAAAATCGTTTTGAGCCAGTCAAAATCATTTTTGTAAGTTTTCAGAATTTCACCCTTGTCTAAGTCCCAATCCATGATTTGGTTTGTGGGGAAGTCTGGTGTGAAATATGGTAACTTGTCAAAATGGCTTTAAATCACTTGAAACTTTGTAAAAATGATCGCGTATGCCTTCTTTCATGAAAAAAATCGTTTTTAGCCAGTCAAACTCATTTTTGTAAATTTTCAGAATTTCGCCCTTGTCTAAGTCCCAATCCATGATTTGGTTTGTGGGGAAGTCTGATGTGAAATATGGTAACTTGTCAAAATGGCTTGAAATCACTTGAAACTTTGTAAAAATGATCGCGTATGCCTTTTTTCATGAAAAAAATCGTTTTAAGCCAGTCAAACTCATTTTTGTAAGTTTTCAGAATTTCACCCTTGTCTAAGTCCCAATCCATGATTTGGTTTGTGGGGAAGTCTGGTGTAAAATATGGTAACTTGTCAAAATGGCTTTAAATCACTTGAAACTGTGCAAAAATGATCGCGTATGCCTTTTTTCATGAAAAATATCGTTTTGAGCCATTCAAACTCATTTTTGTAAGTTTTCAGAATTTCACTTTTGTCTAAGTCCCAATCCATGATTTGGTTTGTGGGGAAGTCTGGTGTGAAATATGGTAACTTGTCAAAATGGCTTGAAATCACTTGAAACTTTTCAAAAAAGATCACGTATGCCTTTTTTCATGAAAAATATCGTTTTGAGCCATTCAAACTCATTTTTGTAAGTTTTCAGAATTTCACCCTTGTCTAAGTCCCATTCCATGATTTGGTTTGTGGGGAACTCTAATGTGAAATATGGTAACTTGTCAAAATGGCTTTAAATCACTTGAAACTTTGCAAAAATGATCGCGTATGCCTTCTTTCATGAAAAATATCGTTTTGAGCTATTCAAACTCATTTTTGTAAGTTTTCAGAATTTCACCTTTGTCTAAGTCCCAATCCATAATTTGGTTTGTGGGGAAGTCTGGTGTGAAATATGGTAACTTGTCAAAATGGCTTTAAATCACTTGAAACTTTGCAAAAATGATCGCGTATGCCTTCTTTCATGAAAAATATCGTTTTGAGCCATTCAAACTCATTTTTGTAAGTTTTCAGAATTTCACCCTTGTCTAAGTCCCAATCCATGATTTGGTTTGTGGGGAAGTCTGGTGTGAAACATGGTAACTTGTCAAAATGGCTTTAAATCACTTGAAACTTTTCAAAAATGATCGCGTATGCCTTCTTTCATGAAAAAAATCGTTTTGAGCCATTCAAACTCATTTTTGTAAGTTTTCAGAATTTCACCCTTGTCTAAGTCCCAATCCAAGATCTGGTTTGTGGGAAAGTCTGGTGTGAAATATGGTAACTTGTCAAAATGGCTTTAAATCACTTGAAACTTTGCAAAAATGATCGCGTATGCCTTCTTTCATGAAAAATATCGTTTTGAGCCATTCAAACTCATTTTTGTAAGTTTTCAGAATTTCACCCTTGTCTAAGTCCCAATCCATGATTTGGTTTGTGGGGAAGTCTGGTGTGAAACATGATAACTTGTCAAAATGGCTTTAAATCACTTGAAACTTTTCAAAAATGATCGCGTATGCCTTTTTTCTTAAAAAAAATCGTTTTGAGCCATTCAAACTCATTTTTGTAAGTTTTCAGAATTTCACCCTTGTCTAAGTCCCAATCCATGATTTGGTTTGTGGGGAAGTCTGGTGTGAAATATGGTAACTTGTCAAAATGGCTTTAAATCACTTGAAACTTTGCAAAAAGGATCGCGTATGCCTTCTTTCATGAAAAAAATCGTTTTTAGCCAGTCAAATTCATTTTTGTAAGTTTTCAGAATTTCACCCTTGTCTAAGTCCCAATCCATGATTTGGTTTGTGGGGAAGTCTGGTGTGAAATATGGTAACTTGTCAAAATGGCTTGAAAGCACTTGAAACTTTGCAAAAATGATCGCGTATGCCTTTCTTCATGAAAAATATCGTTTTGAGGCATTCAAACTCATTTTTGTAAGTTTTCAGAATTTCACCCTTGTCTAAGTCCCAATCCATGATTTGGTTTGTGGGGAAGTCTGGTGTAAAATATGGTAACTTGTCAAAATGGCTTTAAATCACTTGAAACTGTGCAAAAATGATCGCGTATGCCTTTTTTCATGAAAAATATCGTTTTGAGCCATTCAAACTCATTTTTGTAAGTTTTCAGAAATTTCACTTTTGTCTAAGTCCCAATCCATGATTTGGTTTGTGGGGAAGTCTGGTGTGAAACATGGTAACTTGTCAAAATGGCTTGAAATCATTTGAAACTTTGCAAAAATGATCGCGTATGCCTTCTTTCATGAGAAAAATCGTTTTGAGCCAGTCAAAATCATTTTTGTAAGTTTTCAGAATTTCACCTTTGTCTAAGTCCCAATCCATGATTTGGTTTGTGGGGAAGTCTGGTGTGAAATATGGTAACTTGTCAAAATGGCTTTAAATCACTTGAAACTTTGTAAAAATGATCGCGTATGCCTTCTTTCATGAAAAAAATCGTTTTTAGCCAGTCAAACTCATTTTTGTAAATTTTCAGAATTTCGCCCTTGTCTAAGTCCCAATCCATGATTTCGTTTGTGGGGAAGTCTGATGTGAAATATGGTAACTTGTCAAAATGGCTTGAAATCACTTGAAACTTTGTAAAAATGATCGCGTATGCCTTTTTTCATGAAAAAAATCGTTTTAAGCCAGTCAAACTCATTTTTGTAAGTTTTCAGAATTTCACCCATGTCTAAGTCCCAATCCATGATTTGGTTTGTGGGGAAGTCTGATGTGAAATATGGTAACTTGTCAAAATGGCTTTAAATCACTTGAAACTTTGCAAAAATGGTCGCGTATGCCTTCTTTCATGAAAAATATCGTTTTGAGCCATTCAAACTCATTTTTGTAAGTTTTCAGAATTTCACCCTTGTCTAAGTCCCAATCCATGATTTGGTTTGTGGGGAAGTCTGGTGTGAAACATGGTAACTTGTCAAAATGGCTTTAAATCACTTGAAACTTTGCAAAAATGGTCGCGTATGCCTTCTTTCATGAAAAATATCGTTTTGAGCCATTCAAACTCATTTTTGTAAGTTTTCAGAATTTCACCCTTGTCTAAGTCCCAATCCATGATTTGGTTTGTGGGGAAGTCTGGTGTGAAACATGGTAACTTGTCAAAATGGCTTTAAATCACTTGAAACTTTTCAAAAATGATCGCGTATGCCTTTTTTCTTAAAAAAAATCGTTTTGAGCCATTCAAACTCATTTTTGTAAGTTTTCAGAATTTCACCCTTGTCTAAGTCCCAATCCATGATTTGGTTTGTGGGGAAGTCTGGTGTGAAATATGGTAACTTGTCAAAATGGCTTGAAAGCACTTGAAACTTTGCAAAAATGATCGCGTATGCCTTCTTTCATGAGAAAAATCGTTTTGAGCCAGTCAAAATCATTTTTGTAAGTTTTCAGAATTTCACCCTTGTCTAAGTCCCAATCCATGATTTGGTTTGTGGGGAAGTCTGGTGTGAAATATGGTAACTTGTCAAAATGGCTTTAAATCACTTGAAACTTTGTAAAAATGATCGCGTATGCCTTCTTTCATGAAAAAAATCGTTTTTAGAGAGTCAAACTCATTTTTGTAAATTTTCAGAATTTCGCCCTTGTCTAAGTCCCAATCCATGATTTGGTTTGTGGGGAAGTCTGATGTGAAATATGGTAACTTGTCAAAATGGCTTGAAATCACTTGAAACTTTGGAAAAATGATCGCGTATGCCTTTTTTCATGAAAAAAATCGTTTTAAGCCAGTCAAACTCATTTTTGTAAGTTTTCAGAATTTCACCCATGTCTAAGTCCCAATCCATGATTTGGTTTGTGGGGAAGTCTGATGTGAAATATGGTAACTTGTCAAAATGGCTTTAAATCACTTGAAACTTTGCAAAAATGGTCGCGTATGCCTTCTTTCATGAAAAATATCGTTTTGAGCCATTCAAACTCATTTTTGTAAGTTTTCAGAATTTCACCCTTGTCTAAGTCCCAATCCATGATTTGGTTTGTGGGGAAGTCTGGTGTGAAATATGGTAACTTGTCAAAATGGCTTTAAATCACTTGAAACTGTGCAAAAATGATCGCGTATGCCTTCTTTCATGAAAAATATCGTTTTGAGCCATTCAAACTCATTTTTGTAAGTTTTCAGAATTTCACCCTTGTCTAAGTCCCAATCCATGATTTGGTTTGTGGGGAAGTCTGGTGTGAAATATGGTAACTTGTCAAAATGGCTTTAAATCACTTGAAACTTTGCAAAAATGATCGCGTATGCCTTCTTTCATGAAAAAAATCGTTTTGAGCCATTCAAACTCATTTTTGTAAGTTTTCAGAATTTCACCCTTGTCTAAGTCCCAATCCATAATTTGGTTTGTGGGGAAGTCTGGTGTGAAATATGGTAACTGGTCAAAATGGCTTTAAATCACTTGAAACTTTGCAAAAATGATCGCGTATGCCTTCTTTCATGAAAAATATCGTTTTGAGCCATTCAAACTCATTTTTGTAAGTTTTCAGAATTTCACCCTTGTCTAAGTCCCAATCTATGGTTTGGTTTGTGGGGAAGTCTGGTGTAAAATATGGTAACTTGTCAAAATGGCTTTAAATCACTTGAAACTGTGCAAAAATGATCGCGTATGCCTTTTTTCATGAAAAATATCGTTTTGAGCCATTCAAACTCATTTTTGTAAGTTTTCAGAATTTCACTTTTGTCTAAGTCCCAATCCATGATTTGGTTTGTGGGGAAGTCTGGTGTGAAATATGGTAACTTGTCAAAATGGCTTGAAATCACTTGAAACTTTTCAAAAAAGATCGCGTATGCCTTTTTTCATGAAAAATATCGTTTTGAGCCATTCAAACTCATTTTTGTAAGTTTTCAGAATTTCACCCTTGTCTAAGTCCCAATCCATGATTTGGTTTGTGGGGAAGTCTGATGTGAAATATGGTAACTTGTCAAAATGGCTTGAAATCACTTGAAACTTTGTAAAAATGATCGCGTATGCCTTTTTTCATGAAAAAAATCGTTTTAAGCCAGTCAAACTCATTTTTGTAAGTTTTCAGAATTTCACCCTTGTCTAAGTCCCAATCCATGATTTGGTTTGTGGGGAAGTCTGGTGTAAAATATGGTAACTTGTCAAAATGGCTTTAAATCACTTGAAACTGTGCAAAAATGATCGCGTATGCCTTTTTTCATGAAAAATATCGTTTTGAGCAATTCAAACTCATTTTTGTAAGTTTTCAGAATTTCACCCTTGTCTAAGTCCCAATCCATAATTTGGTTTGTGGGGAAGTCTGGTGTGAAACATGGTAACTTGTCAAAATGGCTTTAAATCACTTGAAACTTTTCAAAAATGATCGCGTATGCCTTCTTTCATGAAAAAAATCGTTTTGAGCCATTCAAACTCATTTTTGTAAGTTTTCAGAATTTCACCCTTGTCTAAGTCCCAATCCAAGATCTGGTTTGTGGGGAAGTCTGGTGTGAAATATGGTAACTTGTCAAAATGGCTTTAAATCACTTGAAACTTTGCAAAAATGATCGCGTATGCCTTCTTTCATGAAAAATATCGTTTTGAGCCATTCAAACTCATTTTTGTAAGTTTTCAGAATTTCACCCTTGTCTAAGTCCCAATCCATGATTTGGTTTGTGGGGAAGTCTGGTGTGAAACATGGTAACTTGTCAAAATGGCTTTAAATCACTTGAAACTTTTCAAAAATGATCGCGTATGCCTTTTTTCTTAAAAAAAATCGTTTTGAGCCATTCAAACTCATTTTTGTAAGTTTTCAGAATTTCACCCTTGTCTAAGTCCCAATCCATGATTTGGTTTGTGGGGAAGTCTTGTGTGAAATATGGTAACTTGTCAAAATGATTTAAATCACTTGAAACTTTGCAAAAAGGATCGCGTATGCCTTCTTTCATGAAAAAAATCGTTTTTAGCCAGTCAAATTCATTTTTGTAAGTTTTCAGAATTTCACCCTTGTCTAAGTCCCAATCCATGATTTGGTTTGTGGGGAAGTCTGGTGTGAAATATGGTAACTTGTCAAAATGGCTTGAAAGCACTTGAAACTTTGCAAAAATGATCGCGTATGCCTTCTTTCATGAAAAATATCGTTTTGAGCCATTCAAACTCATTTTTGTAAGTTTTCAGAATTTCACCCTTGTCTAAGTCCCAATCCATGATTTGGTTTGTGGGGAAGTCTGGTGTAAAATATGGTAACTTGTCAAAATGGCTTTAAATCACTTGAAACTGTGCAAAAATGATCGCGTATGCCTTTTTTCATGAAAAATATCGTTTTGAGCCATTCAAACTCATTTTTGTAAGTTTTCAGAATTTCACTTTTGTCTAAGTCCCAATCCATGATTTGGTTTGTGGGGAAGTCTGGTGTGAAATATGGTAACTTGTCAAAATGGCTTGAAATCACTTGAAACTTTTCAAAAAAGATCGCGTATGCCTTTTTTCAATAAAAATATCGTTTTGAGCCATTCAAACTCATTTTTGTAAGTTTTCAGAATTTCACCCTTGTCTAAGTCCCAATCCATGATTTGGTTTGTGGGGAAGTCTGATGTGAAATATGGTAACTTGTCAAAATGGCTTGAAATCACTTGAAACTTTGTAAAAATGATCGCGTATGCCTTTTTTCATGAAAAAAATCGTTTTAAGCCAGTCAAACTCATTTTTGTAAGTTTTCAGAATTTCACCCTTGTCTAAGTCCCAATCCATGATTTGGTTTGTGGGGAAGTCTGGTGTAAAATATGGTAACTTGTCAAAATGGCTTTAAATCACTTGAAACTGTGCAAAAATGATCGCGTATGCCTTTTTTCATGAAAAATATCGTTTTGAGCTATTCAAACTCATTTTTGTAAGTTTTCAGAATTTCACCCTTGTCTAAGTCCCAATCCATAATTTGGTTTGTGGGGAAGTCTGGTGTGAAACATGGTAACTTGTCAAAATGGCTTTAAATCACTTGAAACTTTTCAAAAATGATCGCGTATGCCTTCTTTCATGAAAAAAATCGTTTTGAGCCATTCAAACTCATTTTTGTAAGTTTTCAGAATTTCACCCTTGTCTAAGTCCCAATCCAAGATCTGGTTTGTGGGGAAGTCTGGTGTGAAATATGGTAACTTGTCAAAATGGCTTTAAATCACTTGAAACTTTGCAAAAATGATCGCGTATGCCTTCTTTCATGAAAAATATCGTTTTGAGCCATTCAAACTCATTTTTGTAAGTTTTCAGAATTTCACCCTTGTCTAAGTCCCAATCCATGATTTGGTTTGTGGGGAAGTCTGGTGTGAAACATGGTAACTTGTCAAAATGGCTTTAAATCACTTGAAACTTTTCAAAAATGATCGCGTATGCCTTTTTTCTTAAAAAAAATCGTTTTGAGCCATTCAAACTCATTTTTGTAAGTTTTCAGAATTTCACCCTTGTCTAAGTCCCAATCCATGATTTGGTTTGTGGGGAAGTCTGGTGTGAAATATGGTAACTTGTCAAAATGATTTAAATCACTTGAAACTTTGCAAAAAGGATCGCGTATGCCTTCTTTCATGAAAAAAATCGTTTTTAGCCAGTCAAATTCATTTTTGTAAGTTTTCAGAATTTCACCCTTGTCTAAGTCCCAATCCATGATTTGGTTTGTGGGGAAGTCTGGTGTGAAATATGGTAACTTGTCAAAATGGCTTGAAAGCACTTGAAACTTTGCAAAAATGATCGCGTATGCCTTTCTTCATGAAAAATATCGTTTTGAGGCATTCAAACTCATTTTTGTAAGTTTTCAGAATTTCACCCTTGTCTAAGTCCCAATCCATGATTTGGTTTGTGGGGAAGTCTGGTGTAAAATATGGTAACTTGTCAAAATGGCTTTAAATCACTTGAAACTGTGCAAAAATGATCGCGTATGCCTTTTTTCATGAAAAATATCGTTTTGAGCCATTCAAACTCATTTTTGTAAGTTTTCAGAATTTCACTTTTGTCTAAGTCCCAATCCATGATTTGGTTTGTGGGGAAGTCTGATGTGAAATATTGTAACTTGTCAAAATGGCTTTAAATCACTTGAAACTTTGCAAAAATGATCGCGTATGCCTTATTTCATGAAAAAAATCGTTTTTAGAAAGTCAAATTCATTTTTGTAAGTTTTCAGAATTTCACCCTTGTCTAAGTCCCAATCCATAATTTGGTTTGAGGGGAAGTCTGGTGTGAAATATGGTAACTGGTCAAAATGGCTTTAAATCACTTGAAACTTTGCAAAAATGATCGCGTATGCCTTTTTTCATGAAAAAAATCGTTTTAAGCCAGTCAAACTCATTTTTGTAAGTTTTCAGAATTTCACCCTTGTCTAAGTCCCAATCCATGATTTGGTTTGTGGGGAAGTCTGGTGTGAAACATGGTAACTTGTCAAAATGGCTTGAAATCATTTGAAACTTTGCAAAAATGATCGCGTATGCCTTCTTTCATGAGAAAAATCGTTTTGAGCCAGTCAAAATCATTTTTGTAAGTTTTCAGAATTTCACCCTTGTCTAAGTCCCAATCCATGATTTGGTTTGTGGGGAAAACTGGTGTGAAATATGGTAACTTGTCAAAATGGCTTTAAATCACTTGAAACTTTGTAAAAATGATCGCGTATGCCTTCTTCCTTGAAAAAAATCGTTTTTAGCCAGTCAAACTCATTTTTGTAAATTTTCAGAATTTCGCCCTTGTCTAAGTCCCAATCCATGATTTGGTTTGTGGGGAAGTCTGATGTGAAATATGGTAACTTGTCAAAATGGCTTGAAATCACTTGAAACTTTGTAAAAATGATCGCGTATGCCTTTTTTCATGAAAAAAATCGTTTTAAGCCAGTCAAACTCATTTTTGTAAGTTTTCAGAATTTCACCCTTGTCTAAGTCCCAATCCATGATTTGGTTTGTGGGGAAGTCTGATGTGAAATATGGTAACTTGTCAAAATGGCTTTAAATCACTTGAAACTTTGCAAAAATGGTCGCGTATGCCTTCTTTCATGAAAAATATCGTTTTGAGCTATTCAAACACATTTTTGTAAGTTTTCAGAATTTCACCCTTGTCTAAGTCCCAATCCATGATTTGGTTTGTGGGGAAGTCTGGTGTGAAATATGGTAACTTGTCAAAATGGCTTTAAATCACTTGAAACTGTGCAAAAATGATCGCGTATGCCTTCTTTCATGAAAAATATCGTTTTGAGCCATTCAAACTCATTTTTGTAAGTTTTCGGAATTTCACCCTTGTCTAAGTCCCAATCCATGATTTGGTTTGTGGGGAAGTCTGGTGTGAAATATGGTAACTTGTCAAAATGGCTTTAAATCACTTGAAACTGTGCAAAAATGATCGCGTATGCCTTCTTTCATGAAAAATATCGTTTTGAGCCATTCAAACTCATTTTTGTAAGTTTTCAGAATTTCACCCTTGTCTAAGTCCCAATCCATGATTTGGTTTGTGGGGAAGTCTGGTGTGAAATATGGTAACTTGTCAAAATGGCTTTAAATCACTTGAAACTTCGCAAAAATGATCGCGTATGCCTTCTTTCATGAAAAAAATCGTTTTGAGCCATTCAAACTCATTTTTGTAAGTTTTCAGAATTTCACCCTTGTCTAAGTCCCAATCCATGATTTGGTTTGTGGGGAAGTCTGGTGTGAAATATGGTAACTTGTCAAAATGGCTTTAAATCACTTGAAACTTTGTAAAAATGATCGCGTATGCCTTCTTTCATGAAAAAAATCGTTTTTAGCCAGTCAAACTCATTTTTGTAAATTTTCAGAATTTCGCCCTTGTCTAAGTCCCAATCCATGATTTGGTTTGTGGGGAAGTCTGATGTGAAATATGGTAACTTGTCAAAATGGCTTGAAATCACTTGAAACTTTGTAAAAATGATCGCGTATGCCTTTTTTCATGAAAAAAATCGTTTTAAGCCAGTCAAACTCATTTTTGTAAGTTTTCAGAATTTTACCCTTGTCTAAGTCCCAATCCATGATTTGGTTTGTGGGGAAGTCTGATGTGAAATATGGTAACTTGTCAAAATGGCTTTAAATCACTTGAAACTTTGCAAAAATGGTCGCGTATGCCTTCTTTCATGAAAAATATCGTTTTGAGCTATTCAAACTCATTTTTGTAAGTTTTCAGAATTTCACCCTTGTCTAAGTCCCAATCCATGATTTGGTTTGTGGGGAAGTCTGGTGTAAAATATGGTAACTTGTCAAAATGGCTTTAAATCACTTGAAACTGTGCAAAAATGATCGCGTATGCCTTCTTTCATGAAAAATATCGTTTTGAGCCATTCAAACTCATTTTTGTAAGTTTTCAGAATTTCACCCTTGTCTAAGTCCCAATCCATGATTTGGTTTGTGGGGAAGTCTGGTGTGAAATATGGTAACTTGTCAAAATGGCTTTAAATCACTTGAAACTGTGCAAAAATGATCGCGTATGCCTTCTTTCATGAAAAATATCGTTTTGAGCCATTCAAACTCATTTTTGTAAGTTTTCAGAATTTCACCCTTGTCTAAGTCCCAATCCATGATTTGGTTTGTGGGGAAGTCTGGTGTGAAATATGGTAACTTGTCAAAATGGCTTTAAATCACTTGAAACTTTGCAAAAATGATCGCGTATGCCTTCTTTCATGAAAAAAATCGTTTTGAGCCATTCAAACTCATTTTTGTAAGTTTTCAGAATTTCACCCTTGTCTAAGTCCCAATCCATAATTTGGTTTGTGGGGAAGTCTGGTGTGAAATATGGTAACTTGTCAAAATGGCTTTAAATCACTTGAAACTTTGCAAAAATGATCGCGTATGCCTTCTTTCATGAAAAATATCGTTTTGAGCCATTCAAACTCATTTTTGTAAGTTTTCAGAATTTCACCCTTGTCTAAGTCCCAATCCATGATTTGGTTTGTGGGGAAGTCTGGTGTGAAACATGGTAACTTGTCAAAATGGCTTTAAATCACTTGAAACTTTTCAAAAATGATCGCGTATGCCTTCTTTCATGAAAAAAATCGTTTTGAGCCATTCAAACTCATTTTTGTAAGTTTTCAGAATTTCACCCTTGTCTAAGTCCCAATCCAAGATCTGGTTTGTGGGGAAGTCTGGTGTGAAATATGGTAACTTGTCAAAATGGCTTTAAATCACTTGAAACTGTGCAAAAATGATCGCGTATGCCTTTTTTCATGAAAAATATCGTTTTGAGCTATTCAAACTCATTTTTGTAAGTTTTCAGAATTTCACCCTTGTCTAAGTCCCAATCCATGATTTGGTTTGTGGGGAAGTCTGGTGTGAAACATGGTAACTTGTCAAAATGGCTTTAAATCACTTGAAACTTTTCAAAAATGATCGCGTATGCCTTCTTTCATGAAAAAAATCGTTTTGAGCCATTCAAACTCATTTTTGTAAGTTTTCAGAATTTCACCCTTGTCTAAGTCCCAATCCAAGATCTGGTTTGTGGGGAAGTCTGGTGTGAAATATGGTAACTTGTCAAAATGGCTTTAAATCACTTGAAACTTTGCAAAAATGATCGCGTATGCCTTCTTTCATGAAAAATATCGTTTTGAGCCATTCAAACTCATTTTTGTAAGTTTTCAGAATTTCACCCTTGTCTAAGTCCCAATCCATGATTTGGTTTGTGGGGAAGTCTGGTGTGAAACATGGTAACTTGTCAAAATGGCTTTAAATCACTTGAAACTTTTCAAAAATGATCGCGTATGCCTTTTTTCTTAAAAAAAATCGTTTTGAAACATTCAAACTCATTTTTGTAAGTTTTCAGAATTTCACCCTTGTCTAAGTCCCAATCCATGATTTGGTTTGTGGGGAAGTCTTGTGTGAAATATGGTAACTTGTCAAAATGATTTAAATCACTTGAAACTTTGCAAAAAGGATCGCGTATGCCTTCTTTCATGAAAAAAATCGTTTTTAGCCAGTCAAATTCATTTTTGTAAGTTTTCAGAATTTCACCCTTGTCTAAGTCCCAATCCATAATTTGGTTTGTGGGGAAGTCTGGTGTGAAATATGGTAACTTGTCAAAATGGCTTTAAATCACTTGAAACTTTGCAAAAATGATCGCGTATGCCTTTTTTCATGAAAAATATCGTTTTGAGCCATTCAAACTCATTTTTGTAAGTTTTCAGAATTTCACCCTTGTCTAAGTCCCAATCCATGATTTGGTTTGTGGGGAAGGCTGGTGTGAAACATGGTAACTTGTCAAAATGGCTTTAAATCACTTGAAACTTTTCAAAAATGATCGCGTATACCTTCTTGAATGAAAAAAATCGTTTTGAGCCATTCAAACTCATTTTTGTAAGTTTTCAGAATTTCACCCTTGTCTAAGTCCCAATCCATAATTTGGTTTGTGGGGAAGTCTGGTGTGACATATGGTAACTTGTCAAAATGGCTTGAAATCACTTGAAACTTTTCAAAAAAGATCGCGTATGCCTTTTTTCATGAAAAATATCGTTTTGAGCCATTCAAACTCATTTTTGTAAGTTTTCAGAATTTCAATCTTGTCTAAGTCCCAATCCATGATTTGGTTTGTGGGGAAGTCTGATGTGAAATATGGTAACTTGTCAAAATGGCTTTAAATCACTTGAAACTTTGCAAAAATGATCGCGTATGCCTTCTTTCATGAAAAATATCGTTTTGAGCTATTCAAACTCATTTTTGTAAGTTTTCAGAATTTCACCCTTGTCTAAGTCCCAATCCATAATTTGGTTTGTGGGGAAGTCTGGTGTGAAATATGGTAACTTGTCAAAATGGCTTTAAATCACTTGAAACTTTGCAAAAATGATCGCGTATGCCTTTTTTCATGAAAAATATCGTTTTTAGCCAGTCAAACTCATTTTTGTAAGTTTTCAGAATTTCACCCTTGTCTAAGTCCCAATCCATGATTTGGTTTGTGGGGAAGTCTGGTGTGAAATATGGTAACTTGTCAAAATGGCTTTAAATCACTTGAAACTTTGCAAAAATGATCGCGTATGCCTTCTTTCATGAAAAAAATCGTTTTGAGCCATTCAAACTCATTTTTGTAAGTTTTCAGAATTTCACCCTTGTCTAAGTCCCAATCCATGATTTGGTTTGTGGGGAAGTCTGATGTGAAATATGGTAACTTGTCAAAATGGCTTGAAATCACTTGAAACTTTGTAAAAATGATCGCGTATGCGTTTTTTCATGAAAAAAATCGTTTTAAGCCAGTCAAACTCATTTTTGTAAGTTTTCAGAATTTCGCCCTTGTCTAAGTCCCAATCCATGATTTGGTTTGTGGGGAAGTCTGGTGTGAAATATGGTAACTTGTCAAAATGGCTTGAAATCACTTGAAACTTTGTAAAAATGATCGCGTATGCCATTTTTCATGAAAAAAATCGTTTTAAGCCAGTCAAACTTATTTTTGTAAGTTTTCAGAATTTCACCCTTGTCTAAGTCCCAATCCATGATTTGGTTTGTGGGGAAGTCTGGTGTGAAATATGGTAACTTGTCAAAATGGCTTTAAATCACTTGAAACTTTGCAAAAATGATCGCGTATGCCTTCTTTCATGAAAAATATCGTTTTGAGCCATTCAAACTCATTTTTGTAAGTTTTCAGAATTTCACCCTTGTCTAAGTCCCAATCCATGATTTGGTTTGTGGGGAAGTCTGGTGTGAAACATGGTAACTTGTCAAAATGGCTTTAAATCACTTGAAACTTTTCAAAAATGATCGCGTATACCTTCTTCAATGAAAAAAATCGTTTTGAGCCAGTCAAACTCATTTTTGTAAGTTTTCAGAATTTCACCCTTGTCTAAGTCCCAATCCATAATTTGGTTTGTGGGGAAGTCTGGTGTGAAATATGGTAACTTGTCAAAATGGCTTTAAATCACTTGAAACTTTGCAAAAATGATCGCGTATGCCTTTTTTCATGAAAAATATCGTTTTTAGCCAGTCAAACTCATTTTTGTAAGTTTTCAGAATTTCACCCTTGTCTAAGTCCCAATCCATGATTTGGTTTGTGGGGAAGTCTGGTGTGAAATGTGGTAACTTTTCAAAATGGCTTTAAATCACCTGAAACTTTGCAAAAATGATCGCGTATGCCTTCTTTCATGAAAAATATCGTTTTGAGCCATTCAAACTCATTTTTGTAAGTTTTCAGAATTTCACCCTTGTCTAAGTCCCAATCCATGATTTGGTTTGTGGGGAAGTCTGGTGTGAAATATGGTAACTTGTCAAAATGGCTTGAAAGCACTTGAAACTTTGCAAAAATGATCGCGTATGCCTTTCTTCATGAAAAATATCGTTTTGAGGCATTCAAACTCATTTTTGTAAGTTTTCAGAATTTCACCCTTGTCTAAGTCCCAATCCATGATTTGGTTTGTGGGGAAGTCTGATGTGAAATATGGTAACTTGTCAAAATGGCTTGAAATCACTTGAAACTTTGTAAAAATGATCGCGTATGCGTTTTTTCATGAAAAAAATCGTTTTAAGCCAGTCAAACTCATTTTTGTAAGTTTTCAGAATTTCGCCCTTGTCTAAGTCCCAATCCATGATTTGGTTTGTGGGGAAGTCTGATGTGAAATATGGTAACTTGTCAAAATGGCTTGAAATCACTTGAAACTTTGTAAAAATGATCGCGTATGGCTTTTTTCATGAAAAAAATCGTTTTAAGCCAGTCAAACTCATTTTTGTAAGTTTTCAGAATTTCACCCTTGTCTAAGTCCCAATCCATGATTTGGTTTGTGGGGAAGTCTGATGTGAAATATGGTAACTTGTCAAAATGGCTTGAAATCACTTGAAACTTTGTAAAAATGATCGCGTATGCCTTTTTTCATGAAAAAATCGTTTTAAGCCAGTCAAACTCATTTTTGTAAGTTTTCAGAATTTCGCCCTTGTCTAAGTCCCAATCCATGATTTGGTTTGTGGGGAAGTCTGGTGTAAAATATGGTAACTTGTCAAAATGGCTTTAAATCACTTGAAACTGTGCAAAAATGATCGCGTATGCCTTTTTTCATGAAAAATATCGTTTTGAGCCATTCAAACTCATTTTTGTAAGTTTTCAGAATTTCACTTTTGTCTAAGTCCAAATCCATGATTTGGTTTGTGGGGAAGTCTGGTGTGACATATGGTAACTTGTCAAAATGGCTTGAAATCACTTGAAACTTTTTAAAAAAGATCGCGTATGCCTTTTTTCATGAAAAATATCGTTTTGAGCCATTCAAACTCATTTTTGTAAGTTTTCAGAATTTCACCCTTGTCTAAGTCCCAATCCATGATTTGGTTTGTGGGGAAGTCTGATGTGAAATATGGTAACTTGTCAAAATGGCTTTAAATCACTTGAAACTTTGCAAAAATGATCGCGTATGCCTTCTTTCATGAAAAATATCGTTTTGAGCTATTCAAACTCATTTTTGTAAGTTTTCAGAATTTCACCCTTGTCTAAGTCCCAATCCATAATTTGGTTTGTGGGGAAGTCTGGTGTGAAATATGGTAACTTGTCAAAATGGCTTTAAATCACTTGAAACTTTGCAAAAATGATCGCGTATGCCTTTTTTCATGAAAAATATCGTTTTTAGCCAGTCAAACTCATTTTTGTAAGTTTTCAGAATTTCACCCTTGTCTAAGTCCCAATCCATGATTTGGTTTGTGGGGAAGTCTGGTGTGAAATATGGTAACTTGTCAAAATGGCTTTAAATCACTTGAAACTTTGCAAAAATGATCGCGTATGCCTTCTTTCATGAAAAATATCGTTTTGAGCCATTCAAACTCATTTTTGTAAGTTTTCAGAATTTCGCCCTTGTCTAAGTCCCAATCCATGATTTGGTTTGTGGGGAAGTCTGGTGTGAAACATGGTAACTTGTCAAAATGGCTTGAAATCACTTGAAACTTTTCAAAAATGATCGCGTATGCCTTTTTTCATGAAAAAAATCGTTTTAAGCCAGTCAAACTCATTTTTGTAAGTTTTCAGAATTTCGCCCTTGTCTAAGTCCCAATCCATGATTTGGTTTGTGGGGAAGTCTGATGTGAAATATGGTAACTTGTCAAAATGGCTTTAAATCACTTGAAACTTTGCAAAAATGATCGCGTATGCCTTCTTTCATGAAAAATATCGTTTTGAGCTATTCAAACTCATTTTTGTAAGTTTTCAGAATTTCACCCTTGTCTAAGTCCCAATCCATAATTTGGTTTGTGGGGAAGTCTGATGTGAAATATGGTAACTTGTCAAAATGGCTTGAAATCACTTGAAACTTTGTAAAAATGATCGCGTATGCGTTTTTTCATGAAAAATATCGTTTTGAGCCATTCAAACTCATTTTTGTAAGTTTTCAGAATTTCGCCCTTGTCTAAGTCCCAATCCATGATTTGGTTTGTGGGGAAGTCTGATGTGAAATATGGTAACTTGTCAAAATGGCTTGAAATCACTTGAAACTTTGTAAAAATGATCGCGTATGCCTTTTTTCATGAAAAAAATCGTTTTAAGCCAGTCAAACTCATTTTTGTAAGTTTTCAGAATTTCACCCTTGTCTAAGTCCCAATCCATGATTTGGTTTGTGGGGAAGTCTGGTGTAAAATATGGTAACTTGTCAAAATGGCTTTAAATCACTTGAAACTGTGCAAAAATGATCGCGTATGCCTTTTTTCATGAAAAATATCGTTTTGAGCCATTCAAACTCATTTTTGTAAGTTTTCAGAATTTCACTTTTGTCTAAGTCCCAATCCATGATTTGGTTTGTGGGGAAGTCTGGTGTGAAATATGGTAACTTGTCAAAATGGCTTGAAATCACTTGAAACTTTTCAAAAAAGATCGCGTATGCCTTTTTTCATGAAAAATATCGTTTTGAGCCATTCAAACTCATTTTTGTAAGTTTTCAGAATTTCACCCTTGTCTAAGTCCCAATCCATGATTTGGTTTGTGGGGAAGTCTGATGTGAAATATTGTAACTTGTCAAAATGGCTTTAAATCACTTGAAACTTTGCAAAAATGATCGCGTATGCCTTCTTTCATGAAAAATATCGTTTTGAGCTATTCAAACTCATTTTTGTAAGTTTTCAGAATTTCACCCTCGTCTAAGTCCCAATCCATAATTTGGTTTGTGGGGAAGTCTGGTGTGAAATATGGTAACTTGTCAAAATGGCTTTAAATCACTTGAAACTTTGCAAAAATGATCGCGTATGCCTTCTTTCATGAAAAATATCGTTTTGAGCCATTCAAACTCATTTTTGTAAGTTTTCAGAATTTCACCCTTGTCTAAGTCCCAATCCATGATTTGGTTTGTGGGGAAGTCTGGTGTGAAACATGGTAACTTGTCAAAATGGCTTTAAATCACTTGAAACTTTTCAAAAATGATCGCGTATGCCTTCTTTCATGAAAAAAATCGTTTTGAGCCATTCAAACTCATTTTTGTAAGTTTTCAGAATTTCACCCTTGTCTAAGTCCCAATCCATGATTTGGTTTGTGGGGAAGTGTGGTGTGAAACATGGTAACTTGTCAAAATGGCTTTAAATCACTTGAAACTTTTCAAAAATGATCGCGTATGCCTTCTTTCATGAAAAAAATCGTTTTGAGCCATTCAAACTCATTTTTGTAAGTTTTCAGAATTTCACCCTTGTCTAAGTCCCAATCCATGATTTGGTTTGTGGGGAAGTCTGGTGTGAAACATGGTAACTTGTCAAAATGGCTTTAAATCACTTGAAACTTTTCAAAAATGATCGCGTATGCCTTCTTTCATGAAAAAAATCGTTTTTAGCCATTCAAACTCATTTTTGTAAGTTTTCAGAATTTCACCCTTGTCTAAGTCCCAATCCATGA
The DNA here is from genome assembly GCA_963855995.1 of Muricea muricata. Classification (NCBI taxonomy): domain Eukaryota; kingdom Metazoa; phylum Cnidaria; class Anthozoa; order Malacalcyonacea; family Plexauridae; genus Muricea; species Muricea muricata. The sequence continues at coordinate 12,519,697 of OY979730.1, read as the reverse complement.
TTTGGTTTGTGGGGAAGTCTGGTGTGAAAAATGGTAACTTGTCAAAATGGCTTTAAATCACTTGAAACTTTGCAAAAATGATCGCGTATGCCTTTTTTCATGAAAAAAATCGTTTTAAGCTAGTCAAACTCATTTTTGTAATTTTTCAGAATTTCACCCTTGTCTAAGTCCCAATCCATGATTTGGTTTGTGGGGAAGTCTGGTGTGAAACATGGTAACTTGTCAAAATGGCTTTAAATCACTTGAAACTTTTCAAAAATGATCGCGTATGCCTTCTTTCATGAAAAAAATCGTTTTGAGCCATTCAAACTCATTTTTGTAAGTTTTAAGAATTTCACCCTTGTCTAAGTCCCAATCCATGATTTGGTTTGTGGGGAAGTCTGATGTGAAATATGGTAACTTGTCAAAATGGCTTGAAATCACTTGAAACTTTGTAAAAATGATCGCGTATGCGTTTTTTCATGAAAAAAATCGTTTTAAGCCAGTCAAACTCATTTTTGTAAGTTTTCAGAATTTCGCCCTTGTCTAAGTCCCAATCCATGATTTGGTTTGTGGGGAAGTCTGATGTGAAATATGGTAACTTGTCAAAATGGCTTGAAATCACTTGAAACTTTGTAAAAATGATCGCGTATGCCTTTTTTCATGAAAAAAATCGTTTTAAGCCAATCAAACTCATTTTTGTAAGTTTTCAGAATTTCACCCTTGTCTAAGTCCCAATCCATGATTTGGTTTGTGGGGAAGTCTGATGTGAAATATGGTAACTTGTCAAAATGGCTTGAAATCACTTGAAACTTTGTAAAAATGATCGCGTATGCCTTTTTTCATGAAAAAAATCGTTTTAAGCCAGTCAAACTCATTTTTGTAAGTTTTCAGAATTTCGCCCTTGTCTAAGTCCCAATCCATGATTTGGTTTGTGGGGAAGTCTGATGTGAAATATGGTAACTTGTCAAAATGGCTTTAAATCACTTGAAACTTTGCAAAAATGATCGCGTATGCCTTCTTTCATGAAAAATATCGTTTTGAGCTATTCAAACTCATTTTTGTAAGTTTTCAGAATTTCACCCTTGTCTAAGTCCCAATCCATAATTTGGTTTGTGGGGAAGTCTGGTGTGAAATATGGTAACTTGTCAAAATGGCTTTAAATCACTTGAAACTTTGCAAAAATGATCGCGTATGCCTTCTTTCATGAAAAATATCGTTTTGAGCCATTCAAACTCATTTTTGTAAGTTTTCAGAATTTCACCCTTTTCTAAGTCCCAATCCATGATTTGGTTTGTGGGGATGTCTGGTGTGAAACATGGTAACTTGTCAAAATGGCTTTAAATCACTTGAAACTTTTCAAAAATGATCGCGTATGCCTTCTTTCATGAAAAAAATCGTTTTGAGCCATTCAAACTCATTTTTGTAAGTTTTCAGAATTTCACCCTTGTCTAAGTCCCAATCCATGATTTGGTTTGTGGGGAAGTCTGATGTGAAATATGGTAACTTTTCAAAATGGCTTGAAATCACTTGAAACTTTGTAAAAATGATCGCGTATGCGTTTTTTCATGAAAAAAATCGTTTTAAGCCAGTCAAACTCATTTTTGTAAGTTTTCAGAATTTCGCCCTTGTCTAAGTCCCAATCCATGATTTGGTTTGTGGGGAAGTCTGATGTGAAATATGGTAACTTGTCAAAATGGCTTGAAATCACTTGAAACTTTGTAAAAATGATCGCGTATGCCTTTTTTCATGAAAAAAATCGTTTTAAGCCAGTCAAACTCATTTTTGTAAGTTTTCAGAATTTCACCCTTGTCTAAGTCCCAATCCATGATTTGGTTTTTGGGGAAGTCTGATGTGAAATATGGTAACTTGTCAAAATGGCTTGAAATCACTTGAAACTTTGTAAAAATGATCGCGTATGCCTTCTTTCATGAAAAATATCGTTTTGAGCCATTCAAACTCATTTTTGTAAGTTTTCAGAATTTCACTCTTTTCTAAGTCCCAATCCATGATTTGGTTTGTGGGGATGTCTGTTGTGAAACATGGTAACTTGTCAAAATGGCTTTAAATCACTTGAAACTTTTCAAAAATGATCGCGTATGCCTTCTTTCATGAAAAATATCGTTTTGAGCTATTCAAACTCATTTTTGTAAGTTTTCAGAATTTCACCCTTGTCTAAGTCCCAATCCATAATTTGGTTTGTGGGGAAGTCTGGTGTGAAATATAATAACTTGTCAAAATGGCTTTAAATCACTTGAAACTTTTCAAAAATGATCGCGTATGCCTTTTTTCATGAAAAATATCGTTTAGAGCCATTCAAACTCATTTTTGTAAGTTTTCAGAATTTCGCCCTTGTCTAAGTCCCAATCCATGATTTGGTTTGTGGGGAAGTCTGGTGTGAAATATAGTAACTTGTCAAAATTGCTTGAAATCACTTGAAACTTTTCAAAAATGATCGCGTATGCCTTTTTTCATGAAAAATATCGTTTTGAGCCATTCAAACTCATTTTTTTAAGTTTTCAGAATTTCACCCTTGTCTAAGTCCCAATCCATGATTTGGTTTGTGGGGAAGTCTAGTGTGAAATATGGTAACTTGTCAAAATGGCTTTAAATCACTTGAAACTTTGCAAAAATGATCGCGTATGCCTTCTTTCATGAAAAAAATCGTTTTGAGCCAGTCAAAATCATTTTTGTAAGTTTTCAGAATTTCACCCTTGTTTAAGTCCCAATCCATGATTTGGTTTGTGGGGAAGTCTAGTGTGAAATATGGTAACTTGTCAAAATGGCTTTAAATCACTTGAAACTTTGCAAAAATGATCGCGTATGCCTTCTTTCATGAAAAAAATCGTTTTAAGCCAGTCAAACTCATTTTTGTAAGTTTTCAGAATTTCAGCCTTGTCTAAGTCCCAATCCAAGATTTGGTTTGTGGGGAAGTCTAGTGTGAAATATGGTAACTTGTCAAAATGGCTTGAAATCACTTGAAACTTTGCAAAAATGATCGCGTATGCCTTTTTTCATGAAAAAAATCGTTTTAAGCCAGTCAAACTCATTTTTGTAAGTTTTCAGAATTTCGCCCTTGTCTAAGTCCCAATCCATGATTTGGTTTGTGGGGAAGTCTGGTGTGAAATATGGTAACTTGTCAAAATGGCTTGAAATCACTTGAAACTTTGCAAAAATGATCGCGTATGCCTTTTTTCATGAAAAAAATCGTTTTAAGCCAGTCAAACTCATTTTTGTAAGTTTTCAGAATTTCGCCCTTTTTTAAGTCCCACTCCATGATTTGGTTTGTGGGGAAGTCTTGTGTGAAATATGGTAACTTGTCAAAATGGCTTTAAATCACTTGAAACTTTGCAAAAATGATCGCGTATGCCTTCTTTCATGAAAAAAATCGTTTTTAGCCACTCAAACTCATTTTTGTAAGTTTTCAGAATTTCACCCTTGTCTAAGTCCGAATCCATGATTTGGTTTGTGGGGAAGTCTGGTGTGAAATATGGTAACTTGTCAAAATGGCTTGAAATCACTTGAAACTTTGCAAAAATGATCGCGTATGCCTTCTTTCATGAAAAATATCGTTTTGAGCCATTCAAACTCATTTTTTTAAGTTTTCAGAATTTCACCCTTGTCTAAGTCCCAATGCATGATTTGGTTTATGGGGAAGTCTAGTGTGAAATATGGTAACTTGTCAAAATGGCTTTAAATCACTTGAAACTTTGCAAAAATGATCGCGTATGCCTTCTTTCATGAAAAAAATCGTTTTGAGCCAGTCAAAATCATTTTTGTAAGTTTTCAGAATTTCGCCCTTGTCTAAGTCCCAATCCATGATTTGGTTTGTGGGGAAGTCTGGTGTGAAATATAGTAACTTGTCAAAATTGCTTGAAATCACTTGAAACTTTTCAAAAATGATCGCGTATGCCTTTTTTCATGAAAAATATCGTTTTGAGCCATTCAAACTCATTTTTTTAAGTTTTCAGAATTTCACCCTTGTCTAAGTCCCAATCCATGATTTGGTTTGTGGGGAAGTCTAGTGTGAAATATGGTAACTTGTCAAAATGGCTTTAAATCACTTGAAACTTTGCAAAAATGATCGCGTATGCCTTCTTTCATGAAAAAAATCGTTTTAAGCCAGTCAAACTCATTTTTGTAAGTTTTCAGAATTTCGCCCTTGTCTAAGTCCCAATCCATGATTTGGTTTGTGGGGAAGTCTGGTGTGAAATATGGTAACTTGTCAAAATGGCTTGAAATCACTTGAAACTTTGCAAAAATGATCGCGTATGCCTTTTTTCATGAAAAAAATCGTTTTAAGCCAGTCAAACTCATTTTTGTAAGTTTTCAGAATTTCGCCCTTTTTTAAGTCCCACTCCATGATTTGGTTTGTGGGGAAGTCTTGTGTGAAATATGGTAACTTGTCAAAATGGCTTTAAATCACTTGAAACTTTGCAAAAATGATCGCGTATGCCTTCTTTCATGAAAAAAATCGTTTTTAGCCACTCAAACTCATTTTTGTAAGTTTTCAGAATTTCACCCTTGTCTAAGTCCGAATCCATGATTTGGTTTGTGGGGAAGTCTGGTGTGAAATATGGTAACTTGTCAAAATGGCTTGAAATCACTTGAAACTTTGCAAAAATGATCGCGTATGCCTTCTTTCATGAAAAATATCGTTTTGAGCCATTCAAACTCATTTTTTTAAGTTTTCAGAATTTCACCCTTGTCTAAGTCCCAATGCATGATTTGGTTTATGGGGAAGTCTAGTGTGAAATATGGTAACTTGTCAAAATGGCTTTAAATCACTTGAAACTTTGCAAAAATGATCGCGTATGCCTTCTTTCATGAAAAAAATCGTTTTGAGCCAGTCAAAATCATTTTTGTAAGTTTTCAGAATTTCACCCTTGTTTAAGTCCCAATCCATGATTTTGTTTGTGGGGAAGTCTTGTGTGAAATATGGTAACTTGTCAAAATGGCTTTAAATCACTTGAAACTTTGCAAAAATGATCGCGTATGCCTTCTTTCATGAAAAAAATCGTTTTAAGCCAGTCAAACTCATTTTGTTAAGTTTTCAGAATTTCGCCCTTGTCTAAGTCCCAATCCATGATTTGGTTATTAGGGAAGTCTGGTGTGAAATATGGTAACTTGTCAAAATGGCTTGAAATCACTTGAAACTTTGCAAAAATGATCGGGTATGCCTTTTTTCATGAAAAAAATCGTTTTAAGCCAGTCAAACTCATTTTTGTAAGTTTTCAGAATTGCGCCCTTTTCTAAGTCCCAATCCATAATTTGGTTTGTGGGGAAGTCTGGTGTGAAATATGGTAACTTGTCAAAATGGCTTGAAATCACTTGAAACTTTGCAAAAATGATCGCGTATGCCTTTTTTCATGAAAAAAATCGTTTTGAGCCAGTCAAAATCATTTTTGTCAGTTTTTCAGAATTTCACCCTTGTTTAAGTCCCAATCCATGATTTGGTTTGTGGGGAAGTCTGGTGTGAAATATGGTAACTTGTCAAAATGGCTTTAAATCACTTGAAACTTTGCAAAAATGATCGCGTATGCCTTCTTTCATGAAAAAAATCGTTTTGAGCCAGTCAAAATCATTTTTTTAAGTTTTCAGAATTTCACACTTGTTTAAGTCCCAATCCATGATTTGGTTTGTGGGGAGGTCTGGTGTGAAATATGGTAACTTGTCAAAATGGCTTTAAATCACTTGAAACTTTGCAAAAATGATCGCGTATGCCTTTTTTCATGAAAAAAATCGTTTTAAGCCAGTCAAACTCGTTTTTGTAAGTTTTCAGAATTTCACCCTTGTCTAAGTCCCAATCCATGATTTGGTTTGTGGGGAAGTCTGATGTGAAATATGGTAACTTGTCAAAATGGCTTGAAATCACTTGAAACTTTGTAAAAATGATCGCGTATGCCTTTTTTCATGAAAAAAATCGTTTTAAGCCAGTCAAACTCATTTTTGTAAGTTTTCAGAATTTCGCCCTTGTCTATGTCCCAATCCATGATTTGGTTTGTGGGGAAGTCTGATGTGAAATATGGTAACTTGTCAAAATGGCTTTAAATCACTTGAAACTTTGCAAAAATGATCGCGTATGCCTTCTTTCATGAAAAATACCGTTTTGAGCCATTCAAACTCATTTTTGTAAGTTTTCAGAATTTCACTTTTGTCTAAGTCCCAATCCATGATTTGGTTTGTGGGGAAGTCTGATGTGAAATATTGTAACTTGTCAAAATGGCTTTAAATCACTTGAAACTTTGCAAAAATGATCGCGTATGCCTTCTTTCATGAAAAATATCGTTTTGAGCTATTCAAACTCATTTTTGTAAGTTTTCAGAATTTCACCCTCGTCTAAGTCCCAATCCATAATTTGGTTTGTGGGGAAGTCTGGTGTGAAATATGCTAACTTGTCAAAATGGCTTTAAATCACTTGAAACTTTGCAAAAATGATCGCGTATGCCTTCTTTCATGAAAAATATCGTTTTGAGCCATTCAAACTCATTTTTGTAAGTTTTCAGAATTTCACCCTTGTCTAAGTCCCAATCCATGATTTGGTTTGTGGGGAAGTCTGGTGTGAAACATGGTAACTTGTCAAAATGGCTTTAAATCACTTGAAACTTTTCAAAAATGATCGCGTATGCCTTCTTTCATGAAAAAAAATCGTTTTGAGCCATTCAAACTCATTTTTGTAAGTTTTCAGAATTTCACCCTTTTCTAAGTCCCAATCCATGATTTGGTTTGTGGGGAAGTCTGGTGTAAAACATGGTAACTTGTCAAAATGGCTTTAAATCACTTGAAACTTTTCAAAAATGATCGCGTATGCCTTCTTTCATGAAAAAAATCGTTTTGAGCCATTCAAACTCATTTTTGTAAGTTTTCAGAATTTCACCCTTGTCTAAGTCCCAATCCATGATTTGGTTTGTGGGGAAGTCTGGTGTGAAACATGGTAACTTGTCAAAATGGCTTTAAATCACTTGAAACTTTTCAAAAATGATCGCGTATGCCTTCTTTCATGAAAAAAATCGTTTTTAGCCATTCAAACTCATTTTTGTAAGTTTTCAGAATTTCACCCTTGTCTAAGTCCCAATCCATGATTTGGTTTGTGGGGAAGTCTGGTGTGAAAAATATTAACTTGTCAAAATGGCTTTAAATCACTTGAAACTTTGCAAAAATGATCGCGTATGCCTTTTTTCATGAAAAAAATCGTTTTAAGCCAGTCAAACTCATTTTTGTAAGTTTTCAGAATTTCACCCTTGTCTAAGTCCCAATCCATGATTTGGTTTGTGGGGAAGTCTGATGTGAAATATGGTAACTTGTCAAAATGGCTTGAAATCACTTGAAACTTTGTAAAAATGATCGCGTATGCCTTTTTTCATGAAAAAAATCGTTTTAAGCCAGTCAAACTCATTTTTGTAAGTTTTCAGAATTTCGCCCTTGTCTAAGTCCCAATCCATGATTTGGTTTGTGGGGAAGTCTGATGTGAAATATGGTAACTTGTCAAAATGGCTTTAAATCACTTGAAACTTTGCAAAAATGATCGCGTATGCCTTCTTTCATGAAAAATATCGTTTTGAGCCATTCAAACTCATTTTTGTAAGTTTTCAGAATTTCACCCTTGTCTAAGTCCCAATCCATGATCTGGTTTGTGGGGAAGTCTGGTGTGAAATATGGTAACTTGTCAAATTGGCTTTAAATCACTTGAAACTTTGCAAAAATGATCGCGTATGCCTTCTTTCATGAAAAATATCGTTTTGAGCCATTCAAACTCATTTTTGTAAGTTTTCAGAATTTCACCCTTGTCTAAGTCCCAATCCATGATTTGGTTTGTGGGGAAGTCTGGTGTGAAACATGGTAACTTGTCAAAATGGCTTTAAATCACTTGAAACTTTTCAAAAATGATCGCGTATGCCTTCTTTCATGAAAAAAATCGTTTTGAGCCATTCAAACTCATTTTTGTAAGTTTTCAGAATTTCACCCTTGTCTAAGTCCCAATCCATGATTTGGTTTGTGGGGAAGTCTGATGTGAAATATGGTAACTTGTCAAAATGGCTTGAAATCACTTGAAACTTTGTAAAAATGATCGCGTATGCGTTTTTTCATGAAAAAAATCGTTTTAAGCCAGTCAAACTCATTTTTGTAAGTTTTCAGAATTTCACCCTTGTCTAAGTTTCAATCCATGATTTGGTTTGTGGGGAAGTCTGATGTGAAATATGGTAACTTGTCAAAATGGCTTGAAATCACTTGAAACTTTGTAAAAATGATCGCGTATGCCTTTTTTCATGAAAAAAATCGTTTTAAGCCAGTCAAACTCATTTTTGTAAGTTTTCAGAATTTCACCCTTGTCTAAGTCCCAATCCATGATTTGGTTTGTGGGGAAGTCTGATGTGAAATATGGTAACTTGTCAAAATGGCTTGAAATCACTTGAAACTTTGCAAAAATGATCGCGTATGCCTTTTTTCATGAAAAAAATCGTTTTAAGCCAGTCAAACTCATTTTTGTAAGTTTTCAGAATTTCGCCCTTGTCTAAGTCCCAATCCATGATTTGGTTTGTGGGGAAGTCTGATGTGAAATATGGTAACTTGTCAAAATGGCTTTAAATCACTTGAAACTTTGCAAAAATGATCGCGTATGCCTTTTTTCATGAAAAAAATCGTTTTAAGCCAGTCAAACTCGTTTTTGTAAGTTTTCAGAATTTCGCCCTTGTCTAAGTCCCAATCCATGATTTGGTTTGTGGGGAAGTCTGATGTGAAATATGGTAACTTGTCAAAATAGCTTGAAATCACTTGAAACTTTGTAAAAATGATCGCGTATGCCTTTTTTCATGAAAAAAATCGTTTTAAGCCAGTCAAACTCATTTTTGTAAGTTTTCAGAATTTCACCCTTGTCTAAGTCCCAATCCATGATTTGGTTTGTGGGGAAGTCTGATGTGAAATATGGTAACTTGTCAAAATGGCTTGAAATCACTTGAAACTTTGTAAAAATGATCGCGTATGCCTTTTTTCATGAAAAAAATCGTTTTAAGCCAGTCAAACTCATTTTTGTAAGTTTTCAGAATTTCGCCCTTGTCTAAGTCCCAATCCATGATTTGGTTTGTGGGGAAGTCTGATGTGAAATATGGTAACTTGTCAAAATGGCTTGAAATCACTTGAAACTTTGCAAAAATGATCGCGTATGCCTTTTTTCATGAAAAAAATCGTTTTAAGCCAGTCAAACTCGTTTTTGTAAGTTTTCAGAATTTCACCCTTGTCTAAGTCCCAATCCATGATTTGGTTTGTGGGGAAGTCTGATGTGAAATATGGTAACTTGTCAAAATGGCTTTAAATCACTTGAAACTTTGCAAAAATGATCGCGTATGCCTTCTTTCATGAAAAATATCGTTTTGAGCCATTCAAACTCATTTTTGTAAGTTTTCAGAATTTCACTTTTGTCTAAGTCCCAATCCATGATTTGGTTTGTGGGGAAGCCTGGTGTGAAATATGGTAACTTGTCAAAATGGCTTGAAATCACTTGAAACTTTTCAAAAAAGATCGTGTATGCCTTTTTTCATGAAAAATATCGTTTTGAGCCATTCAAACTCATTTTTGTAAGTTTTCAGAATTTCACCCTTGTCTAAGTCCCAATCCATGATTTGGTTTGTGGGGAAGTCTGATGTGAAATATTGTAACTTGTCAAAATGGCTTGAAATCACTTGAAACTTTGTAAAAATGATCGCGTATGCCTTTTTTCATGAAAAAAATCGTTTTAAGCCAGTCAAACTCAGTTTTGTAAGTTTTCAGAATTTCACCCTTGTCTAAGTCCCAATCCATGATTTGGTTTGTGGGGAAGTCTGATGTGAAATATGGTAACTTGTCAAAATGGCTTGAAATCACTTGAAACTTTGTAAAAATGATCGCGTATGCCTTTTTTCATGAAAAAAATCGTTTTAAGCCAGTCAAACTCATTTTTGTAAGTTTTCAGAATTTCGCCCTTGTCTAAGTCCCAATCCATGATTTGGTTTGTGGGGAAGTCTGATGTGAAATATGGTAACTTGTCAAAATGGCTTTAAATCACTTGAAACTTTGCAAAAATGATCGCGTATGCCTTCTTTCATGAAAAATATCGTTTTGAGCTATTCAAACTCATTTTTGTAAGTTTTCAGAATTTCACCCTTGTCTAAGTCCCAATCCATAATTTGGTTTGTGGGGAAGTCTGGTGTGAAATATGGTAACTTGTCAAAATGGCTTTAAATCACTTGAAACTTTGCAAAAATGATTGCGTATGCCTTCTTTCATGAAAAATATCGTTTTGAGCCATTCAAACTCATTTTTGTAAGTTTTCAGAATTTCACCCTTTTCTAAGTCCCAATCCATGATTTGGTTTGTGGGGATGTCTGGTGTGAAACATGGTAACTTGTCAAAATGGCTTTAAATCACTTGAAACTTTTCAAAAATGATCGCGTATGCCTTCTTTCATGAAAAAAATCGTTTTGAGCCATTCAAACTCATTTTTGTCAGTTTTCAGAATTTCACCCTTGTCTAAGTCCCAATCCATGATTTGGTTTGTGGGGAAGTCTGATGTGAAATATGGTAACTTTTCAAAATGGCTTGAAATCACTTGAAACTTTGTAAAAATGATCGCGTATGCGTTTTTTCATGAAAAAAATCGTTTTAAGCCAGTCAAACTCATTTTTGTAAGTTTTCAGAATTTCGCCCTTGTCTAAGTAGCAATCCATGATTTGGTTTGTGGGGAAGTCTGATGTGAAATATGGTAACTTGTCAAAATGGCTTTAAATCACTTGAAACTTTGCAAAAATGATCGCGTATGCCTTCTTTCATGAAAAATATCGTTTTGAGCTATTCAAACTCATTTTTGTAAGTTTTCAGAATTTCACCCTTGTCTAAGTCCCAATCCATAATTTGGTTTGTGGGGAAGTCTGGTGTGAAATATGGTAACTTGTCAAAATGGCTTGAAATCACTTGAAACTTTGCAAAAATGATCGCGTATGCCTTCTTTCATGAAAAATATCGTTTTGAGCCATTCAAACTCATTTTTGTAAGTTTTCAGAATTTCACCCTTTTCTAAGTCCCAATCCATGATTTGGTTTGTGGGGAAGTCTGGCGTGAAACATGGTAACTTGTCAAAATGGCTTTAAATCACTTGAAACTTTGCAAAAATGATCGCGTATGCCTTCTTTCATGAAAAAAATCGTTTTTAGCCAGTCAAACTCATTTTTGTAAGTTTTCAGAATTTCACCCTTGTCTAAGTCCTAATCCATGATTTGGTTTGTGCGGAACTCAGGTGTGAAATATAGTAACTTGTCAAAATGGCTTTAAATCACCTGAAACTTTTCAAAACTGATCGCGTATGCCTTCTTTCATGAAAAATATCGTTTTGAGCCATTCAAACTCATTTTTGTAAGTTTTCAGAATTTCACCCTTGTTTAAGTCCCAATCCATGATTTGGTTTGTGGGGAAGTCTGGTGTGAAATATGGTAACTTGTCAAAATGGCTTGAAATCACTTGAAACTTTGCAAAAATGATCGCGTATGCCTTTTTTCATGAAAAAAATCGTTTTAAGCCAGTCAAACTCATTTTTGTAAGTTTTCAGAATTTCGCCCTTGTCTAAGTCCCAATCCATAATTTGGTTTTTGGGGAAGTCTGGTGTGAAATATAGTAACTTGTCAAAATGGCTTGAAATCACTTGAAACTTTGCAAAAATGATCGCGTAAGCCTTCTTTCACGAAAAAAATCGTTTCAAGCCAGTCAAATTCATTTTTGTAAGTTTTCAGAATTTCGCCCTTGTCTAAGTCCCAATCCATGATTTGGTTTGTGGGGAAGTCTGGTGTGAAATAAAGTAACTTGTCAAAATTGCTTGAAATCACTTGAAACTTTTCAAAAATGATCGCGTATGCCTTTTTTCATGAAAAATATCGTTTAGAGCCATTCAAACTCATTTTTGTAAGTTTTCAGAATTTCGCCCTTGTCTAAGTCCCAATCCATGATTTGGTTTGTGGGGAAGTCTGGTGTGAAATATAGTAACTTGTCAAAATTGCTTGAAATCACTTGAAACTTTTCAAAAATGATCGCGTATGCCTTTTTTCATGAAAAATATCGTTTTGAGCCATTCAAACTCATTTTTTTAAGTTTTCAGAATTTCACCCTTGTCTAAGTCCCAATCCATGATTTGGTTTGTGGGGAAGTCTAGTGTGAAATATGGTAACTTGTCAAAATGGCTTTAAATCACTTGAAACTTTGCAAAAATGATCGCGTATGCCTTCTTTCATGAAAAATATCGTTTTGAGCCAGTCAAAATCATTTTTGTAAGTTTTCAGAATTTCACCCTTGTTTAAGTCCCAATCCATGATTTGGTTTGTGGGGAAGTCTTGTGTGAAATATGGTAACTTGTCAAAATGGCTTTAAATCACTTGAAACTTTTCAAAAATGATCGCGTATGCCTTCTTTCATGAAAAAAATCGTTTTAAGCCAGTCAAACTCATTTTTGTAAGTTTTCAGAATTTCAGCCTTGTCTAAGTCCCAATCCAAGATTTGGTTTGTGGGGAAGTCTAGTGTGAAATATGGTAACTTGTCAAAATGGCTTGAAATCACTTGAAACTTTGCAAAAATGATCGCGTATGCCTTTTTTCATGAAAAAAATCGTTTTAAGCCAGTCAAACTCATTTTTGTAAGTTTTCAGAATTTCGCCCTTGTCTAAGTCCCAATCCATGATTTGGTTTGTGGGGAAGTCTGGTGTGAAATATGGTAACTTGTCAAAATGGCTTGAAATCACTTGAAACTTTGCAAAAATGATCGCGTATGCCTTTTTTCATGAAAAAAATCGTTTTAAGCCAGTCAAACTCATTTTTGTAAGTTTTCAGAATTTCGCCCTTGTCTAAGTCCCAATCCATGATTTGGTTTGTGGGGAAGTCTGATGTGAAATATGGTAACTTGTCAAAATGGCTTTAAATCACTTGAAACTTTGCAAAAATGATCGCGTATGCCTTCTTTCATGAAAAAAATCGTTTTGAGCCAGTCAAAATCATTTTTGTAAGTTTTCAGAATTTCACCCTTGTTTAAGTCCCAATCCATGATTTGGTTTGTGGGGAAGTCTTGTGTGAAATATGGTAACTTGTCAAAATGGCTTTAAATCACTTGAAACTTTTCAAAAATGATCGCGTATGCCTTCTTTCATGAAAAAAATCGTTTTAAGCCAGTCAAACTCATTTTTGTAAGTTTTCAGAATTTCAGCCTTGTCTAAGTCCCAATCCAAGATTTGGTTTGTGGCAAGTCTAGTGTGAAATATGGTAACTTGTCAAAATGGCTTGAAATCACTTGAAACTTTGCAAAAATGATCGCGTATGCCTTTTTTCATGAAAAAAATCGTTTTAAGCCAGTCAAACTCATTTTTGTAAGTTTTCAGAATTTCGCCCTTGTCTAAGTCCCAATCCATGATTTGGTTTGTGGGGAAGTCTGATGTGAAATATGGTAACTTGTCAAAATGGCTTTAAATCACTTGAAACTTTGCAAAAATGATCGCGTATGCCTTCTTTCATGAAAAATATCGTTTTGAGCTATTCAAACTCATTTTTGTAAGTTTTCAGAATTTCACCCTTGTCTAAGTCCCAATCCATAATTTGGTTTGTGGGGAAGTCTGGTGTGAAATATGGTAACTTGTCAAAATGGCTTTAAATCACTTGAAACTTTGCAAAAATGATCGCGTATGCCTTCTTTCATGAAAAATATCGTTTTGAGCCATTCAAACTCATTTTTGTAAGTTTTCAGAATTTCACCCTTTTCTAAGTCCCAGTCCATGATTTGGTTTGTGGGGATGTCTGGTGTGAAACATGGTAACTTGTCAAAATGGCTTTAAATCACTTGAAACTTTTCAAAAATGATCGCGTATGCCTTCTTTCATGAAAAAAATCGTTTTGAGCCATTCAAACTCATTTTTGTAAGTTTTCAGAATATCACCCTTGTCTAAGTCCCAATCCATGATTTGGTTTGTGGGGAAGTCTGATGTGAAATATGGTAACTTGTCAAAATGGCTTGAAATCACTTGAAACTTTGTAAAAATGATCGCGTATGCCTTTTTTCATGAAAAAAATCGTTTTAAGCCAGTCAAACTCATTTTTGTAAGTTTTCAGAATTTCACCCTTGTCTAAGTCCCAATCCATGATTTGGTTTTTGGGGAAGTCTGATGTGAAATATGGTAACTTGTCAAAATGGCTTGAAATCACTTGAAACTTTGTAAAAATGATCGCGTATGCCTTGTTTCATGAAAAAAATCGTTTTAAGCCAGTCAAACTCATTTTTGTAAGTTTTCAGAATTTCGCCCTTGTCTAAGTCCCAATCCATGATTTGGTTTGTGGGGAAGTCTAGTGTGAAATATGGTAACTTGTCAAAATGGCTTTAAATCACTTGAAACTTTGCAAAAATGATCGCGTATGCCTTCTTTCATGAAAAAAATCGTTTTGAGCCAGTCAAAATCATTTTTGTAAGTTTTCAGAATTTCACCCTTGTTTAAGTCCCAATCCATGATTTGGTTTGTGGGGAAGTCTTGTGTGAAATATGGTAACTTGTCAAAATGGCTTTAAATCACTTGAAACTTTTCAAAAATGATCGCGTATGCCTTCTTTCATGAAAAAAATCGTTTTAAGCCAGTCAAACTCATTTTTGTAAGTTTTCAGAATTTCAGCCTTGTCTAAGTCCCAATCCAAGATTTGGTTTGTGGGGAAGTCTAGTGTGAAATATGGTAACTTGTCAAAATGGCTTGAAATCACTTGAAACTTTGCAAAAATGATCGCGTATGCCTTTTTTCATGAAAAAAATCGTTTTAAGCCAGTCAAACTCATTTTTGTAAGTTTTCAGAATTTCGCCCTTGCCTAAGTCCCAATCCATGATTTGGTTTGTGGGGAAGTCTGGTGTGAAATATGGTAACTTGTCAAAATGGCTTGAAATCACTTGAAACTTTGCAAAAATGATCGCGTATGCCTTTTTTCATGAAAAAAATCGTTTTAAGCCAGTCAAACTCATTTTTGTAAGTTTTCAGAATTTCGCCCTTTTTTAAGTCCCACTCCATGATTTGGTTTGTGGGGAAGTCTTGTGTGAAATATGGTAACTTGTCAAAATGGCTTTAAATCACTTGAAACTTTGCAAAAATGATCGCGTATGCCTTCTTTCATGAAAAAAATCGTTTTTAGCCACTCAAACTCATTTTTGTAAGTTTTCAGAATTTCACCCTTGTCTAAGTCCGAATCCATGATTTGGTTTGTGGGGAAGTCTGGTGTGAAATATGGTAACTTGTCAAAATGGCTTGAAATCACTTGAAACTTTGCAAAAATGATCGCGTATGCCTTCTTTCATGAAAAATATCGTTTTGAGCCATTCAAACTCATTTTTTTAAGTTTTCAGAATTTCACCCTTGTCTAAGTCCCAATGCATGATTTGGTTTATGGGGAAGTCTAGTGTGAAATATGGTAACTTGTCAAAATGGCTTTAAATCACTTGAAACTTTGCAAAAATGATCGCGTATGCCTTCTTTCATGAAAAAAATCGTTTTGAGCCAGTCAAAATCATTTTTGTAAGTTTTCAGAATTTCACCCTTGTTTAAGTCCCAATCCATGATTTTGTTTGTGGGGAAGTCTTGTGTGAAATATGGTAACTTGTCAAAATGGCTTTAAATCACTTGAAACTTTGCAAAAATGATCGCGTATGCCTTCTTTCATGAAAAAAATCGTTTTAAGCCAGTCAAACTCATTTTTGTAAGTTTTCAGAATTTCGCCCTTGTCTAAGTCCCAATCCATGATTTGGTTTGTGCGGAAGTCTGGTGTGAAATATGGTAACTTGTCAAAATGGCTTTAAATCACTTGAAACTTTGCAAAAATGATCGCGTATGCCTTCTTTCATGAAAAATATCGTTTTAAGCCAGTCAAACTCATTTTTGTAAGTTTTCAGAATTTCACCCTTGTTTAAGTCCCAATCCATGATTTTGTTTGTGGGGAAGTCTTGTGTGAAATATGGTAACTTGTCAAAATGGCTTTAAATCACTTGAAACTTTGCAAAAATGATCGCGTATGCCTTCTTTCATGAAAAATATCGTTTTGAGCTATTCAAACTCATTTTTGTAAGTTTTCAGAATTTCACCCTTGTCTAAGTCCCAATCCATAATTTGGTTTGTGGGGAAGTCTGGTGTGAAATATGGTAACTTGTCAAAATGGCTTTAAATCACTTGAAACTTTGCAAAAATGATCGCGTATGCCTTCTTTCATGAAAAATATCGTTTTGAGCCATTCAAACTCATTTTTGTAAGTTTTCAGAATTTCACCCTTTTCTAAGTCCCAGTCCATGATTTGGTTTGTGGGGATGTCTGGTGTGAAACATGGTAACTTGTCAAAATGGCTTTAAATCACTTGAAACTTTTCAAAAATGATCGCGTATGCCTTCTTTCATGAAAAAAATCGTTTTGAGCCATTCAAACTCATTTTTGTAAGTTTTCAGAATTTCACCCTTGTCTAAGTCCCAATCCATGATTTGGTTTGTGGGGAAGTCTGATGTGAAATATGGTAACTTGTCAAAATGGCTTGAAATCACTTGAAACTTTGTAAAAATGATCGCGTATGCCTTTTTTCATGAAAAAAATCGTTTTAAGCCAGTCAAACTCATTTTTGTAAGTTTTCAGAATTTCACCCTTGTCTAAGTCCCAATCCATGATTTGGTTTTTGGGGAAGTCTGATGTGAAATATGGTAACTTGTCAAAATGGCTTGAAATCACTTGAAACTTTGTAAAAATGATCGCGTATGCCTTGTTTCATGAAAAAAATCGTTTTAAGCCAGTCAAACTCATTTTTGTAAGTTTTCAGAATTTCGCCCTTGTCTAAGTCCCAATCCATGATTTGGTTTGTGGGGAAGTCTAGTGTGAAATATGGTAACTTGTCAAAATGGCTTTAAATCACTTGAAACTTTGCAAAAATGATCGCGTATGCCTTCTTTCATGAAAAAAATCGTTTTGAGCCAGTCAAAATCATTTTTGTAAGTTTTCAGAATTTCACCCTTGTTTAAGTCCCAATCCATGATTTGGTTTGTGGGGAAGTCTTGTGTGAAATATGGTAACTTGTCAAAATGGCTTTAAATCACTTGAAACTTTTCAAAAATGATCGCGTATGCCTTCTTTCATGAAAAAAATCGTTTTAAGCCAGTCAAACTCATTTTTGTAAGTTTTCAGAATTTCAGCCTTGTCTAAGTCCCAATCCAAGATTTGGTTTGTGGGGAAGTCTAGTGTGAAATATGGTAACTTGTCAAAATGGCTTGAAATCACTTGAAACTTTGCAAAAATGATCGCGTATGCCTTTTTTCATGAAAAAAATCGTTTTAAGCCAGTCAAACTCATTTTTGTAAGTTTTCAGAATTTCGCCCTTGCCTAAGTCCCAATCCATGATTTGGTTTGTGGGGAAGTCTGGTGTGAAATATGGTAACTTGTCAAAATGGCTTGAAATCACTTGAAACTTTGCAAAAATGATCGCGTATGCCTTTTTTCATGAAAAAAATCGTTTTAAGCCAGTCAAACTCATTTTTGTAAGTTTTCAGAATTTCGCCCTTTTTTAAGTCCCACTCCATGATTTGGTTTGTGGGGAAGTCTTGTGTGAAATATGGTAACTTGTCAAAATGGCTTTAAATCACTTGAAACTTTGCAAAAATGATCGCGTATGCCTTCTTTCATGAAAAAAATCGTTTTTAGCCACTCAAACTCATTTTTGTAAGTTTTCAGAATTTCACCCTTGTCTAAGTCCGAATCCATGATTTGGTTTGTGGGGAAGTCTGGTGTGAAATATGGTAACTTGTCAAAATGGCTTGAAATCACTTGAAACTTTGCAAAAATGATCGCGTATGCCTTCTTTCATGAAAAATATCGTTTTGAGCCATTCAAACTCATTTTTTTAAGTTTTCAGAATTTCACCCTTGTCTAAGTCCCAATGCATGATTTGGTTTATGGGGAAGTCTAGTGTGAAATATGGTAACTTGTCAAAATGGCTTTAAATCACTTGAAACTTTGCAAAAATGATCGCGTATGCCTTCTTTCATGAAAAAAATCGTTTTGAGCCAGTCAAAATCATTTTTGTAAGTTTTCAGAATTTCACCCTTGTTTAAGTCCCAATCCATGATTTTGTTTGTGGGGAAGTCTTGTGTGAAATATGGTAACTTGTCAAAATGGCTTTAAATCACTTGAAACTTTGCAAAAATGATCGCGTATGCCTTCTTTCATGAAAAAAATCGTTTTAAGCCAGTCAAACTCATTTTTGTAAGTTTTCAGAATTTCGCCCTTGTCTAAGTCCCAATCCATGATTTGGTTTGTGCGGAAGTCTGGTGTGAAATATGGTAACTTGTCAAAATGGCTTGAAATCACTTGAAACTTTGCAAAAATGATCGCGTATGCCTTTTTTCATGAAAAAAATCGTTTTAAGCCAGTCAAACTCATTTTTGTAAGTTTTCAGAATTTCGCCCTTGTCTAAGTCCCAATCCATGATTTGGTTATTGGGGAAGTCTGGTGTGAAATATGGTAACTTGTCAAAATGGCTTGAAATCACTTGAAACTTTGCAAAAATGATCGCGTATGCCTTTTTTCATGAAAAAAATCGTTTTAAGCAAGTCAAACTCATTTTTGTAAGTTTTCAGAATTTCACTTTTGTCTAAGTCCCAATCCATAATTTGGTTTGTGGGGATGTCACGTGTGAAATATGGTAACTTGTCAAAATGGCTTTAAATCACTTGAAACTTTGCAAAAATGATCGCGTATGCCTTCTTTCATGAAAAAAATCGTTTTGAGCCAGTCAAAATCATTTTTGTAAGTTTTTCAGAATTTCACCCTTGTTTAAGTCCCAATCCATGATTTGGTTTCTGGGGAAGTCTGTTGTGAAATAGGGTAACTTGTCAAAATGGCTTTAAATCACTTGAAACTTTGCAAAAATGATCGCGTATTCCTTCTTTCATGAAAAAAATCGTTTTGAGCCAGTCAAAATCATTTTTGTAAGTTTTCAGAATTTCACCCTTTTTTAAGTCCCACTCCATGATTTGGTTTGTGGGGAAGTCTGGTGTGAAATATGGTAACTTGTCAAAATGGCTTTAAATCACTTGAAACTTTGCAAAAATGATCGCGTATGCCTTCTTTCATGAAAAAAATCGTTTTTAGCCACTCAAACTCATTTTTGTAAGTTTTCAGAATTTCACCCTTGTCTAAGTCCGAATCCATGATTTGGTTTGTGGGGAAGTCTGGTGTGAAATATGGTAACTAGTCAAAATGGCTTGAAATCACTTGAAACTTTGCAAAAATGATCGCGTATGCCTTCTTTCATGAAAAATATCGTTTTGAGCCATTCAAACTCATTTGTTTAAGTTTTCAGAATTTCACCCTTGTCTAAGTCCCAATCCATGATTTGGTTAGTGGGGAAGTCTAGTGTGAAATATGGTAACTTGTCAAAATGGCTTTAAATCACTTGAAACTTTGCAAAAATGATCGCGTATGTCTTCTTTCATGAAAAAAATCGTTTTAAGCCAGTCAAACTCATTTTTGTAAGTTTTCAGAATTTCACCCTTGTCTAAGTCCCAATCCAAGATTTGGTTTGTGGGGAAGTCTAGTGTGAAATATGGTAACCTGTCAAAATGGCTTGAAATCACTTGAAACTTTGGAAAAATGATCGCGTATGCCTTTTTTCATGAAAAAAATCGTTTTAAGCCAGTCAAACTCATTTTTGTAAGTTTTCAGAATTTCGCCCTTGTCTAAGTCCCAATCCATGATTTGGTTATTGGGGAAGTCTGGTGTGAAATATGGTAACTTGTCAAAATGGCTTGAAATCACTTGAAACTTTGCAAAAATGATCGCGTATGCCTTTTTTCATGAAAAAAATCGTTTTAAGCAAGTCAAACTCATTTTTGTAAGTTTTCAGAATTTCACTTTTGTCTAAGTCCCAATCCATAATTTGGTTTGTGGGGAAGTCACGTGTGAAATATGGTAACTTGTCAAAATGGCTTTAAATCACTTGAAACTTTGCAAAAATGATCGCGTATGCCTTCTTTCATGAAAAAAATCGTTTTGAGCCAGTCAAAATCATTTTTGTAAGTTTTTCAGAATTTCACCCTTGTTTAAGTCCCAATCCATGATTTGGTTTGTGGGGAAGTCTGGTGTGAAATATGGTAACTTGTCAAAATGGCTTTAAATCACTTGAAACTTTGCAAAAATGATCGCGTATTCCTTCTTTCATGAAAAAAATCGTTTTGAGCCAGTCAAAATCATTTTTGTAAGTTTTCAGAATTTCATCCTTTTTTAAGTCCCACTCTATGATTTGGTTTGTGGGGAAGTCTGGTGTGAAATATGGTAACTTGTCAAAATGGCTTTAAATCACTTGAAACTTTGCAAAAATGATCGCGTATGCCTTCTTTCATGAAAAAAATCGTTTTTAGCCACTCAAACTCATTTTTCTAAGTTTTCAGAATTTCACCCTTGTCTAAGTCCGAATCCATGATTTGGTTTGTGGGGAAGTCTGGTGTGAAATATGGTAACTAGTCAAAATGGCTTGAAATCACTTGAAACTTTGCAAAAATGATCGCGTATGCCTTCTTTCATGAAAAATATCGTTTTGAGCCATTCAAACTCATTTTTTTAAGTTTTCAGAATTTCACCCTTGTCTAAGTCCCAATCCATGATTCGGTTAGTGGGGAAGTCTAGTGTGAAATATGGTAACTTGTCAAAATGGCTTTAAATCACTTGAAACTTTGCAAAAATGATCGCGTATGCCTTCTTTCATGAAAAAAATCGTTTTGAGCCAGTCAAAATCATTTTTGTAAGTTTTCAGAATTTCACCCTTGTTTAAGTCCCAATCCATGATTTGGTTTGTGGGGAGGTCTGGTGTGAAATATGGTAACTTGTCAAAATGGCTTTAAATCACTTGAAACTTTGCAAAAATGATCGCGTATGCCTTCTTTCATGAAAAATATCGTTTTGAGCCATTCAAACTCATTTTTGTAAGTTTTCAGAATTTCACCCTTTTCTAAGTCCCAGTCCATGATTTGGTTTGTGGGGATGTCTGGTGTGAAACATGGTAACTTGTCAAAATGGCTTTAAATCACTTGAAACTTTTCAAAAATGATCGCGTATGCCTTCTTTCATGAAAAAAATCGTTTTGAGCCATTCAAACTCATTTTTGTAAGTTTTCAGAATTTCACCCTTGTCTAAGTCCCAATCCATGATTTGGTTTGTGGGGAAGTCTGATGTGAAATATGGTAACTTGTCAAAATGGCTTGAAATCACTTGAAACTTTGTAAAAATGATCGCGTATGCCTTTTTTCATGAAAAAAATCGTTTTAAGCCAGTCAAACTCATTTTTGTAAGTTTTCAGAATTTCACCCTTGTCTAAGTCCCAATCCATGATTTGGTTTTTGGGGAAGTCTGATGTGAAATATGGTAACTTGTCAAAATGGCTTGAAATCACTTGAAACTTTGTAAAAATGATCGCGTATGCCTTGTTTCATGAAAAAAATCGTTTTAAGCCAGTCAAACTCATTTTTGTAAGTTTTCAGAATTTCGCCCTTGTCTAAGTCCCAATCCATGATTTGGTTTGTGGGGAAGTCTAGTGTGAAATATGGTAACTTGTCAAAATGGCTTTAAATCACTTGAAACTTTGCAAAAATGATCGCGTATGCCTTCTTTCATGAAAAAAATCGTTTTGAGCCAGTCAAAATCATTTTTGTAAGTTTTCAGAATTTCACCCTTGTTTAAGTCCCAATCCATGATTTGGTTTGTGGGGAAGTCTTGTGTGAAATATGGTAACTTGTCAAAATGGCTTTAAATCACTTGAAACTTTTCAAAAATGATCGCGTATGCCTTCTTTCATGAAAAAAATCGTTTTAAGCCAGTCAAACTCATTTTTGTAAGTTTTCAGAATTTCAGCCTTGTCTAAGTCCCAATCCAAGATTTGGTTTGTGGGGAAGTCTAGTGTGAAATATGGTAACTTGTCAAAATGGCTTGAAATCACTTGAAACTTTGCAAAAATGATCGCGTATGCCTTTTTTCATGAAAAAAATCGTTTTAAGCCAGTCAAACTCATTTTTGTAAGTTTTCAGAATTTCGCCCTTGCCTAAGTCCCAATCCATGATTTGGTTTGTGGGGAAGTCTGGTGTGAAATATGGTAACTTGTCAAAATGGCTTGAAATCACTTGAAACTTTGCAAAAATGATCGCGTATGCCTTTTTTCATGAAAAAAATCGTTTTAAGCCAGTCAAACTCATTTTTGTAAGTTTTCAGAATTTCGCCCTTTTTTAAGTCCCACTCCATGATTTGGTTTGTGGGGAAGTCTTGTGTGAAATATGGTAACTTGTCAAAATGGCTTTAAATCACTTGAAACTTTGCAAAAATGATCGCGTATGCCTTCTTTCATGAAAAAAATCGTTTTTAGCCACTCAAACTCATTTTTGTAAGTTTTCAGAATTTCACCCTTGTCTAAGTCCGAATCCATGATTTGGTTTGTGGGGAAGTCTGGTGTGAAATATGGTAACTTGTCAAAATGGCTTGAAATCACTTGAAACTTTGCAAAAATGATCGCGTATGCCTTCTTTCATGAAAAATATCGTTTTGAGCCATTCAAACTCATTTTTTTAAGTTTTCAGAATTTCACCCTTGTCTAAGTCCCAATGCATGATTTGGTTTATGGGGAAGTCTAGTGTGAAATATGGTAACTTGTCAAAATGGCTTTAAATCACTTGAAACTTTGCAAAAATGATCGCGTATGCCTTCTTTCATGAAAAAAATCGTTTTGAGCCAGTCAAAATCATTTTTGTAAGTTTTCAGAATTTCACCCTTGTTTAAGTCCCAATCCATGATTTTGTTTGTGGGGAAGTCTTGTGTGAAATATGGTAACTTGTCAAAATGGCTTTAAATCACTTGAAACTTTGCAAAAATGATCGCGTATGCCTTCTTTCATGAAAAAAATCGTTTTAAGCCAGTCAAACTCATTTTTGTAAGTTTTCAGAATTTCGCCCTTGTCTAAGTCCCAATCCATGATTTGGTTTGTGCGGAAGTCTGGTGTGAAATATGGTAACTTGTCAAAATGGCTTTAAATCACTTGAAACTTTGCAAAAATGATCGCGTATGCCTTCTTTCATGAAAAATATCGTTTTAAGCCAGTCAAACTCATTTTTGTAAGTTTTCAGAATTTCACCCTTGTTTAAGTCCCAATCCATGATTTTGTTTGTGGGGAAGTCTTGTGTGAAATATGGTAACTTGTCAAAATGGCTTTAAATCACTTGAAACTTTGCAAAAATGATCGCGTATGCCTTCTTTCATGAAAAATATCGTTTTGAGCTATTCAAACTCATTTTTGTAAGTTTTCAGAATTTCACCCTTGTCTAAGTCCCAATCCATAATTTGGTTTGTGGGGAAGTCTGGTGTGAAATATGGTAACTTGTCAAAATGGCTTTAAATCACTTGAAACTTTGCAAAAATGATCGCGTATGCCTTCTTTCATGAAAAATATCGTTTTGAGCCATTCAAACTCATTTTTGTAAGTTTTCAGAATTTCACCCTTTTCTAAGTCCCAGTCCATGATTTGGTTTGTGGGGATGTCTGGTGTGAAACATGGTAACTTGTCAAAATGGCTTTAAATCACTTGAAACTTTTCAAAAATGATCGCGTATGCCTTCTTTCATGAAAAAAATCGTTTTGAGCCATTCAAACTCATTTTTGTAAGTTTTCAGAATTTCAC
The DNA here is from genome assembly GCA_963855995.1 of Muricea muricata. NCBI lineage: Eukaryota > Metazoa > Cnidaria > Anthozoa > Malacalcyonacea > Plexauridae > Muricea > Muricea muricata. The sequence continues at coordinate 12,496,007 of OY979730.1, read as the reverse complement.
CCTTGTCTAAGTCCCAATCCATGATTTGGTTTGTGGGGAAGTCTGATGTGAAATATGGTAACTTGTCAAAATGGCTTGAAATCACTTGAAACTTTGTAAAAATGATCGCGTATGCCTTTTTTCATGAAAAAAATCGTTTTAAGCCAGTCAAACTCATTTTTGTAAGTTTTCAGAATTTCACCCTTGTCTAAGTCCCAATCCATGATTTGGTTTTTGGGGAAGTCTGATGTGAAATATGGTAACTTGTCAAAATGGCTTGAAATCACTTGAAACTTTGTAAAAATGATCGCGTATGCCTTGTTTCATGAAAAAAATCGTTTTAAGCCAGTCAAACTCATTTTTGTAAGTTTTCAGAATTTCGCCCTTGTCTAAGTCCCAATCCATGATTTGGTTTGTGGGGAAGTCTAGTGTGAAATATGGTAACTTGTCAAAATGGCTTTAAATCACTTGAAACTTTGCAAAAATGATCGCGTATGCCTTCTTTCATGAAAAAAATCGTTTTGAGCCAGTCAAAATCATTTTTGTAAGTTTTCAGAATTTCACCCTTGTTTAAGTCCCAATCCATGATTTGGTTTGTGGGGAAGTCTTGTGTGAAATATGGTAACTTGTCAAAATGGCTTTAAATCACTTGAAACTTTTCAAAAATGATCGCGTATGCCTTCTTTCATGAAAAAAATCGTTTTAAGCCAGTCAAACTCATTTTTGTAAGTTTTCAGAATTTCAGCCTTGTCTAAGTCCCAATCCAAGATTTGGTTTGTGGGGAAGTCTAGTGTGAAATATGGTAACTTGTCAAAATGGCTTGAAATCACTTGAAACTTTGCAAAAATGATCGCGTATGCCTTTTTTCATGAAAAAAATCGTTTTAAGCCAGTCAAACTCATTTTTGTAAGTTTTCAGAATTTCGCCCTTGCCTAAGTCCCAATCCATGATTTGGTTTGTGGGGAAGTCTGGTGTGAAATATGGTAACTTGTCAAAATGGCTTGAAATCACTTGAAACTTTGCAAAAATGATCGCGTATGCCTTTTTTCATGAAAAAAATCGTTTTAAGCCAGTCAAACTCATTTTTGTAAGTTTTCAGAATTTCGCCCTTTTTTAAGTCCCACTCCATGATTTGGTTTGTGGGGAAGTCTTGTGTGAAATATGGTAACTTGTCAAAATGGCTTTAAATCACTTGAAACTTTGCAAAAATGATCGCGTATGCCTTCTTTCATGAAAAAAATCGTTTTTAGCCACTCAAACTCATTTTTGTAAGTTTTCAGAATTTCACCCTTGTCTAAGTCCGAATCCATGATTTGGTTTGTGGGGAAGTCTGGTGTGAAATATGGTAACTTGTCAAAATGGCTTGAAATCACTTGAAACTTTGCAAAAATGATCGCGTATGCCTTCTTTCATGAAAAATATCGTTTTGAGCCATTCAAACTCATTTTTTTAAGTTTTCAGAATTTCACCCTTGTCTAAGTCCCAATGCATGATTTGGTTTATGGGGAAGTCTAGTGTGAAATATGGTAACTTGTCAAAATGGCTTTAAATCACTTGAAACTTTGCAAAAATGATCGCGTATGCCTTCTTTCATGAAAAAAATCGTTTTGAGCCAGTCAAAATCATTTTTGTAAGTTTTCAGAATTTCACCCTTGTTTAAGTCCCAATCCATGATTTTGTTTGTGGGGAAGTCTTGTGTGAAATATGGTAACTTGTCAAAATGGCTTTAAATCACTTGAAACTTTGCAAAAATGATCGCGTATGCCTTCTTTCATGAAAAAAATCGTTTTAAGCCAGTCAAACTCATTTTTGTAAGTTTTCAGAATTTCGCCCTTGTCTAAGTCCCAATCCATGATTTGGTTTGTGCGGAAGTCTGGTGTGAAATATGGTAACTTGTCAAAATGGCTTGAAATCACTTGAAACTTTGCAAAAATGATCGCGTATGCCTTTTTTCATGAAAAAAATCGTTTTAAGCTAGTCAAACTCATTTTTGTAAGTTTTCAGAATTTCGCCCTTGTCTAAGTCCCAATCCATGATTTGGTTATTGGGGAAGTCTGGTGTGAAATATGGTAACTTGTCAAAATGGCTTGAAATCACTTGAAACTTTGCAAAAATGATCGCGTATGCCTTTTTTCATGAAAAAAATCGTTTTAAGCAAGTCAAACTCATTTTTGTAAGTTTTCAGAATTTCACTTTTGTCTAAGTCCCAATCCATAATTTGGTTTGTGGGGATGTCACGTGTGAAATATGGTAACTTGTCAAAATGGCTTTAAATCACTTGAAACTTTGCAAAAATGATCGCGTATGCCTTCTTTCATGAAAAAAATCGTTTTGAGCCAGTCAAAATCATTTTTGTAAGTTTTTCAGAATTTCACCCTTGTTTAAGTCCCAATCCATGATTTGGTTTCTGGGGAAGTCTGTTGTGAAATAGGGTAACTTGTCAAAATGGCTTTAAATCACTTGAAACTTTGCAAAAATGATCGCGTATTCCTTCTTTCATGAAAAAAATCGTTTTGAGCCAGTCAAAATCATTTTTGTAAGTTTTCAGAATTTCACCCTTTTTTAAGTCCCACTCCATGATTTGGTTTGTGGGGAAGTCTGGTGTGAAATATGGTAACTTGTCAAAATGGCTTTAAATCACTTGAAACTTTGCAAAAATGATCGCGTATGCCTTCTTTCATGAAAAAAATCGTTTTTAGCCACTCAAACTCATTTTTGTAAGTTTTCAGAATTTCACCCTTGTCTAAGTCCGAATCCATGATTTGGTTTGTGGGGAAGTCTGGTGTGAAATATGGTAACTAGTCAAAATGGCTTGAAATCACTTGAAACTTTGCAAAAATGATCGCGTATGCCTTCTTTCATGAAAAATATCGTTTTGAGCCATTCAAACTCATTTGTTTAAGTTTTCAGAATTTCACCCTTGTCTAAGTCCCAATCCATGATTTGGTTAGTGGGGAAGTCTAGTGTGAAATATGGTAACTTGTCAAAATGGCTTTAAATCACTTGAAACTTTGCAAAAATGATCGCGTATGTCTTCTTTCATGAAAAAAATCGTTTTAAGCCAGTCAAACTCATTTTTGTAAGTTTTCAGAATTTCACCCTTGTCTAAGTCCCAATCCAAGATTTGGTTTGTGGGGAAGTCTAGTGTGAAATATGGTAACCTGTCAAAATGGCTTGAAATCACTTGAAACTTTGGAAAAATGATCGCGTATGCCTTTTTTCATGAAAAAAATCGTTTTAAGCCAGTCAAACTCATTTTTGTAAGTTTTCAGAATTTCGCCCTTGTCTAAGTCCCAATCCATGATTTGGTTATTGGGGAAGTCTGGTGTGAAATATGGTAACTTGTCAAAATGGCTTGAAATCACTTGAAACTTTGCAAAAATGATCGCGTATGCCTTTTTTCATGAAAAAAATCGTTTTAAGCAAGTCAAACTCATTTTTGTAAGTTTTCAGAATTTCACTTTTGTCTAAGTCCCAATCCATAATTTGGTTTGTGGGGAAGTCACGTGTGAAATATGGTAACTTGTCAAAATGGCTTTAAATCACTTGAAACTTTGCAAAAATGATCGCGTATGCCTTCTTTCATGAAAAAAATCGTTTTGAGCCAGTCAAAATCATTTTTGTAAGTTTTTCAGAATTTCACCCTTGTTTAAGTCCCAATCCATGATTTGGTTTGTGGGGAAGTCTGGTGTGAAATATGGTAACTTGTCAAAATGGCTTTAAATCACTTGAAACTTTGCAAAAATGATCGCGTATTCCTTCTTTCATGAAAAAAATCGTTTTGAGCCAGTCAAAATCATTTTTGTAAGTTTTCAGAATTTCATCCTTTTTTAAGTCCCACTCTATGATTTGGTTTGTGGGGAAGTCTGGTGTGAAATATGGTAACTTGTCAAAATGGCTTTAAATCACTTGAAACTTTGCAAAAATGATCGCGTATGCCTTCTTTCATGAAAAAAATCGTTTTTAGCCACTCAAACTCATTTTTCTAAGTTTTCAGAATTTCACCCTTGTCTAAGTCCGAATCCATGATTTGGTTTGTGGGGAAGTCTGGTGTGAAATATGGTAACTAGTCAAAATGGCTTGAAATCACTTGAAACTTTGCAAAAATGATCGCGTATGCCTTCTTTCATGAAAAATATCGTTTTGAGCCATTCAAACTCATTTTTTTAAGTTTTCAGAATTTCACCCTTGTCTAAGTCCCAATCCATGATTTGGTTAGTGGGGAAGTCTAGTGTGAAATATGGTAACTTGTCAAAATGGCTTTAAATCACTTGAAACTTTGCAAAAATGATCGCGTATGCCTTCTTTCATGAAAAAAATCGTTTTGAGCCAGTCAAAATCATTTTTGTAAGTTTTCAGAATTTCACCCTTGTTTAAGTCCCAATCCATGATTTGGTTTGTGGGGAGGTCTGGTGTGAAATATGGTAACTTGTCAAAATGGCTTTAAATCACTTGAAACTTTGCAAAAATGATCGCGTATGTCTTCTTTCATGAAAAAAATCGTTTTAAGCCAGTCAAACTCATTTTTGTAAGTTTTCAGAATTTCACCCTTGTCTAAGTCCCAATCCAAGATTTGGTTTGTGGGGAAGTCTAGTGTGAAATATGGTAACCTGTCAAAATGGCTTGAAATCACTTGAAACTTTGGAAAAATGATCGCGTATGCCTTTTTTCATGAAAAAAATCGTTTTAAGCCAGTCAAACTCATTTTTGTATAATTTCAGAATTTCGCCATTGTCTAAGTCCCAATCCATGATTTGGTTTGTGCGGAAGTCTGGTGTGAAATATGGTAACTTGTCAAAATGGCTTTAAATTACTCTAAACTTTGCAAAAATGATCGCGTATGCCTTTTTTCATGAAAAATATCGTTTTGAGCCATTCAAACTCATTTTTGTAAGTTTTCAGGATTTCACCCTTGTCTAAGTCTCAATCCATGGTTTGGTTTGTGGGGAAGTCTGGTGTGAAATATGGTAACTTGTCAAAATGGCTTGAAATAACTTGAAACTTTGCAAAAATGATCGCGTATGCCTTCTTTCATGAAAAAAATCGTTTTGAGCCAGTCAAAATCATTTTTGTAAGTTATCAGAATTTCACCCTTGTTTATGTCCCAATCCATGATTTGGTTTGTGGGGAAGTCTGGTGTGAAATATGGTAACTTGTCAAAATGGCTTTAAATCACTTGAAACTTTGCAAAAATGGTCACGTATGCCTTCTTTCATGAAAAAAATCGTTTTTAGCCAGTCAAACTCATTTTTGTAAGTTTTCAGAATTTCACCCTTGTCTAAGTCCTAATCCATGATTTGGTTTGTGCGGAACTCAGGTGTGAAATATGGTAACTTGTCAAAATGGCTTTAAATCACCTGAAACTTTTCAAAACTGATCGCGTATGCCTTTTTTCATGAAAAAAATCGTTTTAAGCCAGTCAAACTCATTTTTGTAAGTTTTCAGAATTTCGCCATTGTCTAAGTCCCAATCCATGATTTGGTTTGTGCGGAAGTCTGGTGTGAAATATGGTAACTTGTCAAAATGGCTTTAAATTACTCTAAACTTTGCAAAAATGATCGCGTATGCCTTTTTTCATGAAAAATATCGTTTTGAGCCATTCAAACTCATTTTTGTAAGTTTTCAGGATTTCACCCTTGTCTAAGTCTCAATCCATGGTTTGGTTTGTGGGGAAGTCTGGTGTGAAATATGGTAACTTGTCAAAATGGCTTGAAATAACTTGAAACTTTGCAAAAATGATCGCGTATTCCTTCTTTCATGAAAAAAATCGTTTTGAGCCAGTCAAAATCATTTTTGTAAGTTTTCAGAATTTCACCCTTTTTTAAGTCCCACTCCATGATTTGGTTTGTGGGGAAGTCTGGTGTGAAATATGGTAACTTGTCAAAATGGCTTTAAATCACTTGAAACTTTGCAAAAATGATCGCGTATGCCTTCTTTCATGAAAAAAATCGTTTTTAGCCACTCAAACTCATTTTTGTAAGTTTTCAGAATTTCACCCTTGTCTAAGTCCGAATCCATGATTTGGTTTGTGGGGAAGTCTGGTGTGAAATATGGTAACTAGTCAAAATGGCTTGAAATCACTTGAAACTTTGCAAAAATGATCGCGTATGCCTTCTTTCATGAAAAATATCGTTTTGAGCCATTCAAACTCATTTGTTTAAGTTTTCAGAATTTCACCCTTGTCTAAGTCCCAATCCATGATTTGGTTAGTGGGGAAGTCTAGTGTGAAATATGGTAACTTGTCAAAATGGCTTTAAATCACTTGAAACTTTGCAAAAATGATCGCGTATGTCTTCTTTCATGAAAAAAATCGTTTTAAGCCAGTCAAACTCATTTTTGTAAGTTTTCAGAATTTCACCCTTGTCTAAGTCCCAATCCAAGATTTGGTTTGTGGGGAAGTCTAGTGTGAAATATGGTAACCTGTCAAAATGGCTTGAAATCACTTGAAACTTTGGAAAAATGATCGCGTATGCCTTTTTTCATGAAAAAAATCGTTTTAAGCCAGTCAAACTCATTTTTGTAAGTTTTCAGAATTTCGCCCTTGTCTAAGTCCCAATCCATGATTTGGTTATTGGGGAAGTCTGGTGTGAAATATGGTAACTTGTCAAAATGGCTTGAAATCACTTGAAACTTTGCAAAAATGATCGCGTATGCCTTTTTTCATGAAAAAAATCGTTTTAAGCAAGTCAAACTCATTTTTGTAAGTTTTCAGAATTTCACTTTTGTCTAAGTCCCAATCCATAATTTGGTTTGTGGGGAAGTCACGTGTGAAATATGGTAACTTGTCAAAATGGCTTTAAATCACTTGAAACTTTGCAAAAATGATCGCGTATGCCTTCTTTCATGAAAAAAATCGTTTTGAGCCAGTCAAAATCATTTTTGTAAGTTTTTCAGAATTTCACCCTTGTTTAAGTCCCAATCCATGATTTGGTTTGTGGGGAAGTCTGGTGTGAAATATGGTAACTTGTCAAAATGGCTTTAAATCACTTGAAACTTTGCAAAAATGATCGCGTATTCCTTCTTTCATGAAAAAAATCGTTTTGAGCCAGTCAAAATCATTTTTGTAAGTTTTCAGAATTTCATCCTTTTTTAAGTCCCACTCTATGATTTGGTTTGTGGGGAAGTCTGGTGTGAAATATGGTAACTTGTCAAAATGGCTTTAAATCACTTGAAACTTTGCAAAAATGATCGCGTATGCCTTCTTTCATGAAAAAAATCGTTTTTAGCCACTCAAACTCATTTTTCTAAGTTTTCAGAATTTCACCCTTGTCTAAGTCCGAATCCATGATTTGGTTTGTGGGGAAGTCTGGTGTGAAATATGGTAACTAGTCAAAATGGCTTGAAATCACTTGAAACTTTGCAAAAATGATCGCGTATGCCTTCTTTCATGAAAAATATCGTTTTGAGCCATTCAAACTCATTTTTTTAAGTTTTCAGAATTTCACCCTTGTCTAAGTCCCAATCCATGATTTGGTTAGTGGGGAAGTCTAGTGTGAAATATGGTAACTTGTCAAAATGGCTTTAAATCACTTGAAACTTTGCAAAAATGATCGCGTATGCCTTCTTTCATGAAAAAAATCGTTTTGAGCCAGTCAAAATCATTTTTGTAAGTTTTCAGAATTTCACCCTTGTTTAAGTCCCAATCCATGATTTGGTTTGTGGGGAGGTCTGGTGTGAAATATGGTAACTTGTCAAAATGGCTTTAAATCACTTGAAACTTTGCAAAAATGATCGCGTATGCCTTCTTTCATGAAAAATATCGTTTTGAGCCATTCAAACTCATTTTTGTAAGTTTTCAGAATTTCACCCTTTTCTAAGTCCCAGTCCATGATTTGGTTTGTGGGGATGTCTGGTGTGAAACATGGTAACTTGTCAAAATGGCTTTAAATCACTTGAAACTTTTCAAAAATGATCGCGTATGCCTTCTTTCATGAAAAAAATCGTTTTGAGCCATTCAAACTCATTTTTGTAAGTTTTCAGAATTTCACCCTTGTCTAAGTCCCAATCCATGATTTGGTTTGTGGGGAAGTCTGATGTGAAATATGGTAACTTGTCAAAATGGCTTGAAATCACTTGAAACTTTGTAAAAATGATCGCGTATGCCTTTTTTCATGAAAAAAATCGTTTTAAGCCAGTCAAACTCATTTTTGTAAGTTTTCAGAATTTCACCCTTGTCTAAGTCCCAATCCATGATTTGGTTTTTGGGGAAGTCTGATGTGAAATATGGTAACTTGTCAAAATGGCTTGAAATCACTTGAAACTTTGTAAAAATGATCGCGTATGCCTTGTTTCATGAAAAAAATCGTTTTAAGCCAGTCAAACTCATTTTTGTAAGTTTTCAGAATTTCGCCCTTGTCTAAGTCCCAATCCATGATTTGGTTTGTGGGGAAGTCTAGTGTGAAATATGGTAACTTGTCAAAATGGCTTTAAATCACTTGAAACTTTGCAAAAATGATCGCGTATGCCTTCTTTCATGAAAAAAATCGTTTTGAGCCAGTCAAAATCATTTTTGTAAGTTTTCAGAATTTCACCCTTGTTTAAGTCCCAATCCATGATTTGGTTTGTGGGGAAGTCTTGTGTGAAATATGGTAACTTGTCAAAATGGCTTTAAATCACTTGAAACTTTTCAAAAATGATCGCGTATGCCTTCTTTCATGAAAAAAATCGTTTTAAGCCAGTCAAACTCATTTTTGTAAGTTTTCAGAATTTCAGCCTTGTCTAAGTCCCAATCCAAGATTTGGTTTGTGGGGAAGTCTAGTGTGAAATATGGTAACTTGTCAAAATGGCTTGAAATCACTTGAAACTTTGCAAAAATGATCGCGTATGCCTTTTTTCATGAAAAAAATCGTTTTAAGCCAGTCAAACTCATTTTTGTAAGTTTTCAGAATTTCGCCCTTGCCTAAGTCCCAATCCATGATTTGGTTTGTGGGGAAGTCTGGTGTGAAATATGGTAACTTGTCAAAATGGCTTGAAATCACTTGAAACTTTGCAAAAATGATCGCGTATGCCTTTTTTCATGAAAAAAATCGTTTTAAGCCAGTCAAACTCATTTTTGTAAGTTTTCAGAATTTCGCCCTTTTTTAAGTCCCACTCCATGATTTGGTTTGTGGGGAAGTCTTGTGTGAAATATGGTAACTTGTCAAAATGGCTTTAAATCACTTGAAACTTTGCAAAAATGATCGCGTATGCCTTCTTTCATGAAAAAAATCGTTTTTAGCCACTCAAACTCATTTTTGTAAGTTTTCAGAATTTCACCCTTGTCTAAGTCCGAATCCATGATTTGGTTTGTGGGGAAGTCTGGTGTGAAATATGGTAACTTGTCAAAATGGCTTGAAATCACTTGAAACTTTGCAAAAATGATCGCGTATGCCTTCTTTCATGAAAAATATCGTTTTGAGCCATTCAAACTCATTTTTTTAAGTTTTCAGAATTTCACCCTTGTCTAAGTCCCAATGCATGATTTGGTTTATGGGGAAGTCTAGTGTGAAATATGGTAACTTGTCAAAATGGCTTTAAATCACTTGAAACTTTGCAAAAATGATCGCGTATGCCTTCTTTCATGAAAAAAATCGTTTTGAGCCAGTCAAAATCATTTTTGTAAGTTTTCAGAATTTCACCCTTGTTTAAGTCCCAATCCATGATTTTGTTTGTGGGGAAGTCTTGTGTGAAATATGGTAACTTGTCAAAATGGCTTTAAATCACTTGAAACTTTGCAAAAATGATCGCGTATGCCTTCTTTCATGAAAAAAATCGTTTTAAGCCAGTCAAACTCATTTTTGTAAGTTTTCAGAATTTCGCCCTTGTCTAAGTCCCAATCCATGATTTGGTTTGTGCGGAAGTCTGGTGTGAAATATGGTAACTTGTCAAAATGGCTTTAAATCACTTGAAACTTTGCAAAAATGATCGCGTATGCCTTCTTTCATGAAAAATATCGTTTTAAGCCAGTCAAACTCATTTTTGTAAGTTTTCAGAATTTCACCCTTGTTTAAGTCCCAATCCATGATTTTGTTTGTGGGGAAGTCTTGTGTGAAATATGGTAACTTGTCAAAATGGCTTTAAATCACTTGAAACTTTGCAAAAATGATCGCGTATGCCTTCTTTCATGAAAAATATCGTTTTGAGCTATTCAAACTCATTTTTGTAAGTTTTCAGAATTTCACCCTTGTCTAAGTCCCAATCCATAATTTGGTTTGTGGGGAAGTCTGGTGTGAAATATGGTAACTTGTCAAAATGGCTTTAAATCACTTGAAACTTTGCAAAAATGATCGCGTATGCCTTCTTTCATGAAAAATATCGTTTTGAGCCATTCAAACTCATTTTTGTAAGTTTTCAGAATTTCACCCTTTTCTAAGTCCCAGTCCATGATTTGGTTTGTGGGGATGTCTGGTGTGAAACATGGTAACTTGTCAAAATGGCTTTAAATCACTTGAAACTTTTCAAAAATGATCGCGTATGCCTTCTTTCATGAAAAAAATCGTTTTGAGCCATTCAAACTCATTTTTGTAAGTTTTCAGAATTTCACCCTTGTCTAAGTCCCAATCCATGATTTGGTTTGTGGGGAAGTCTGATGTGAAATATGGTAACTTGTCAAAATGGCTTGAAATCACTTGAAACTTTGTAAAAATGATCGCGTATGCCTTTTTTCATGAAAAAAATCGTTTTAAGCCAGTCAAACTCATTTTTGTAAGTTTTCAGAATTTCACCCTTGTCTAAGTCCCAATCCATGATTTGGTTTTTGGGGAAGTCTGATGTGAAATATGGTAACTTGTCAAAATGGCTTGAAATCACTTGAAACTTTGTAAAAATGATCGCGTATGCCTTGTTTCATGAAAAAAATCGTTTTAAGCCAGTCAAACTCATTTTTGTAAGTTTTCAGAATTTCGCCCTTGTCTAAGTCCCAATCCATGATTTGGTTTGTGGGGAAGTCTAGTGTGAAATATGGTAACTTGTCAAAATGGCTTTAAATCACTTGAAACTTTGCAAAAATGATCGCGTATGCCTTCTTTCATGAAAAAAATCGTTTTGAGCCAGTCAAAATCATTTTTGTAAGTTTTCAGAATTTCACCCTTGTTTAAGTCCCAATCCATGATTTGGTTTGTGGGGAAGTCTTGTGTGAAATATGGTAACTTGTCAAAATGGCTTTAAATCACTTGAAACTTTTCAAAAATGATCGCGTATGCCTTCTTTCATGAAAAAAATCGTTTTAAGCCAGTCAAACTCATTTTTGTAAGTTTTCAGAATTTCAGCCTTGTCTAAGTCCCAATCCAAGATTTGGTTTGTGGGGAAGTCTAGTGTGAAATATGGTAACTTGTCAAAATGGCTTGAAATCACTTGAAACTTTGCAAAAATGATCGCGTATGCCTTTTTTCATGAAAAAAATCGTTTTAAGCCAGTCAAACTCATTTTTGTAAGTTTTCAGAATTTCGCCCTTGCCTAAGTCCCAATCCATGATTTGGTTTGTGGGGAAGTCTGGTGTGAAATATGGTAACTTGTCAAAATGGCTTGAAATCACTTGAAACTTTGCAAAAATGATCGCGTATGCCTTTTTTCATGAAAAAAATCGTTTTAAGCCAGTCAAACTCATTTTTGTAAGTTTTCAGAATTTCGCCCTTTTTTAAGTCCCACTCCATGATTTGGTTTGTGGGGAAGTCTTGTGTGAAATATGGTAACTTGTCAAAATGGCTTTAAATCACTTGAAACTTTGCAAAAATGATCGCGTATGCCTTCTTTCATGAAAAAAATCGTTTTTAGCCACTCAAACTCATTTTTGTAAGTTTTCAGAATTTCACCCTTGTCTAAGTCCGAATCCATGATTTGGTTTGTGGGGAAGTCTGGTGTGAAATATGGTAACTTGTCAAAATGGCTTGAAATCACTTGAAACTTTGCAAAAATGATCGCGTATGCCTTCTTTCATGAAAAATATCGTTTTGAGCCATTCAAACTCATTTTTTTAAGTTTTCAGAATTTCACCCTTGTCTAAGTCCCAATGCATGATTTGGTTTATGGGGAAGTCTAGTGTGAAATATGGTAACTTGTCAAAATGGCTTTAAATCACTTGAAACTTTGCAAAAATGATCGCGTATGCCTTCTTTCATGAAAAAAATCGTTTTGAGCCAGTCAAAATCATTTTTGTAAGTTTTCAGAATTTCACCCTTGTTTAAGTCCCAATCCATGATTTTGTTTGTGGGGAAGTCTTGTGTGAAATATGGTAACTTGTCAAAATGGCTTTAAATCACTTGAAACTTTGCAAAAATGATCGCGTATGCCTTCTTTCATGAAAAAAATCGTTTTAAGCCAGTCAAACTCATTTTTGTAAGTTTTCAGAATTTCGCCCTTGTCTAAGTCCCAATCCATGATTTGGTTTGTGCGGAAGTCTGGTGTGAAATATGGTAACTTGTCAAAATGGCTTGAAATCACTTGAAACTTTGCAAAAATGATCGCGTATGCCTTTTTTCATGAAAAAAATCGTTTTAAGCCAGTCAAACTCATTTTTGTAAGTTTTCAGAATTTCGCCCTTGTCTAAGTCCCAATCCATGATTTGGTTATTGGGGAAGTCTGGTGTGAAATATGGTAACTTGTCAAAATGGCTTGAAATCACTTGAAACTTTGCAAAAATGATCGCGTATGCCTTTTTTCATGAAAAAAATCGTTTTAAGCAAGTCAAACTCATTTTTGTAAGTTTTCAGAATTTCACTTTTGTCTAAGTCCCAATCCATAATTTGGTTTGTGGGGATGTCACGTGTGAAATATGGTAACTTGTCAAAATGGCTTTAAATCACTTGAAACTTTGCAAAAATGATCGCGTATGCCTTCTTTCATGAAAAAAATCGTTTTGAGCCAGTCAAAATCATTTTTGTAAGTTTTTCAGAATTTCACCCTTGTTTAAGTCCCAATCCATGATTTGGTTTCTGGGGAAGTCTGTTGTGAAATAGGGTAACTTGTCAAAATGGCTTTAAATCACTTGAAACTTTGCAAAAATGATCGCGTATTCCTTCTTTCATGAAAAAAATCGTTTTGAGCCAGTCAAAATCATTTTTGTAAGTTTTCAGAATTTCACCCTTTTTTAAGTCCCACTCCATGATTTGGTTTGTGGGGAAGTCTGGTGTGAAATATGGTAACTTGTCAAAATGGCTTTAAATCACTTGAAACTTTGCAAAAATGATCGCGTATGCCTTCTTTCATGAAAAAAATCGTTTTTAGCCACTCAAACTCATTTTTGTAAGTTTTCAGAATTTCACCCTTGTCTAAGTCCGAATCCATGATTTGGTTTGTGGGGAAGTCTGGTGTGAAATATGGTAACTAGTCAAAATGGCTTGAAATCACTTGAAACTTTGCAAAAATGATCGCGTATGCCTTCTTTCATGAAAAATATCGTTTTGAGCCATTCAAACTCATTTGTTTAAGTTTTCAGAATTTCACCCTTGTCTAAGTCCCAATCCATGATTTGGTTAGTGGGGAAGTCTAGTGTGAAATATGGTAACTTGTCAAAATGGCTTTAAATCACTTGAAACTTTGCAAAAATGATCGCGTATGTCTTCTTTCATGAAAAAAATCGTTTTAAGCCAGTCAAACTCATTTTTGTAAGTTTTCAGAATTTCACCCTTGTCTAAGTCCCAATCCAAGATTTTGTTTGTGGGGAAGTCTAGTGTGAAATATGGTAACCTGTCAAAATGGCTTGAAATCACTTGAAACTTTGGAAAAATGATCGCGTATGCCTTTTTTCATGAAAAAAATCGTTTTAAGCCAGTCAAACTCATTTTTGTAAGTTTTCAGAATTTCGCCCTTGTCTAAGTCCCAATCCATGATTTGGTTATTGGGGAAGTCTGGTGTGAAATATGGTAACTTGTCAAAATGGCTTGAAATCACTTGAAACTTTGCAAAAATGATCGCGTATGCCTTTTTTCATGAAAAAAATCGTTTTAAGCAAGTCAAACTCATTTTTGTAAGTTTTCAGAATTTCACTTTTGTCTAAGTCCCAATCCATAATTTGGTTTGTGGGGAAGTCACGTGTGAAATATGGTAACTTGTCAAAATGGCTTTAAATCACTTGAAACTTTGCAAAAATGATCGCGTATGCCTTCTTTCATGAAAAAAATCGTTTTGAGCCAGTCAAAATCATTTTTGTAAGTTTTTCAGAATTTCACCCTTGTTTAAGTCCCAATCCATGATTTGGTTTGTGGGGAAGTCTGGTGTGAAATATGGTAACTTGTCAAAATGGCTTTAAATCACTTGAAACTTTGCAAAAATGATCGCGTATTCCTTCTTTCATGAAAAAAATCGTTTTGAGCCAGTCAAAATCATTTTTGTAAGTTTTCAGAATTTCATCCTTTTTTAAGTCCCACTCTATGATTTGGTTTGTGGGGAAGTCTGGTGTGAAATATGGTAACTTGTCAAAATGGCTTTAAATCACTTGAAACTTTGCAAAAATGATCGCGTATGCCTTCTTTCATGAAAAAAATCGTTTTTAGCCACTCAAACTCATTTTTCTAAGTTTTCAGAATTTCACCCTTGTCTAAGTCCGAATCCATGATTTGGTTTGTGGGGAAGTCTGGTGTGAAATATGGTAACTAGTCAAAATGGCTTGAAATCACTTGAAACTTTGCAAAAATGATCGCGTATGCCTTCTTTCATGAAAAATATCGTTTTGAGCCATTCAAACTCATTTTTTTAAGTTTTCAGAATTTCACCCTTGTCTAAGTCCCAATCCATGATTTGGTTAGTGGGGAAGTCTAGTGTGAAATATGGTAACTTGTCAAAATGGCTTTAAATCACTTGAAACTTTGCAAAAATGATCGCGTATGCCTTCTTTCATGAAAAAAATCGTTTTGAGCCAGTCAAAATCATTTTTGTAAGTTTTCAGAATTTCACCCTTGTTTAAGTCCCAATCCATGATTTGGTTTGTGGGGAGGTCTGGTGTGAAATATGGTAACTTGTCAAAATGGCTTTAAATCACTTGAAACTTTGCAAAAATGATCGCGTATGTCTTCTTTCATGAAAAAAATCGTTTTAAGCCAGTCAAACTCATTTTTGTAAGTTTTCAGAATTTCACCCTTGTCTAAGTCCCAATCCAAGATTTGGTTTGTGGGGAAGTCTAGTGTGAAATATGGTAACCTGTCAAAATGGCTTGAAATCACTTGAAACTTTGGAAAAATGATCGCGTATGCCTTTTTTCATGAAAAAAATCGTTTTAAGCCAGTCAAACTCATTTTTGTATAATTTCAGAATTTCGCCATTGTCTAAGTCCCAATCCATGATTTGGTTTGTGCGGAAGTCTGGTGTGAAATATGGTAACTTGTCAAAATGGCTTTAAATTACTCTAAACTTTGCAAAAATGATCGCGTATGCCTTTTTTCATGAAAAATATCGTTTTGAGCCATTCAAACTCATTTTTGTAAGTTTTCAGGATTTCACCCTTGTCTAAGTCTCAATCCATGGTTTGGTTTGTGGGGAAGTCTGGTGTGAAATATGGTAACTTGTCAAAATGGCTTGAAATAACTTGAAACTTTGCAAAAATGATCGCGTATGCCTTCTTTCATGAAAAAAATCGTTTTGAGCCAGTCAAAATCATTTTTGTAAGTTATCAGAATTTCACCCTTGTTTATGTCCCAATCCATGATTTGGTTTGTGGGGAAGTCTGGTGTGAAATATGGTAACTTGTCAAAATGGCTTTAAATCACTTGAAACTTTGCAAAAATGGTCACGTATGCCTTCTTTCATGAAAAAAATCGTTTTTAGCCAGTCAAACTCATTTTTGTAAGTTTTCAGAATTTCACCCTTGTCTAAGTCCTAATCCATGATTTGGTTTGTGCGGAACTCAGGTGTGAAATATGGTAACTTGTCAAAATGGCTTTAAATCACCTGAAACTTTTCAAAACTGATCGCGTATGCCTTTTTTCATGAAAAAAATCGTTTTAAGCCAGTCAAACTCATTTTTGTAAGTTTTCAGAATTTCGCCCTTGTCTAAGTCCCAATCCATAATTTGATTTTTGGGGAAGTCTGGTGTGAAATATAGTAACTTGTCAAAATGGCTTGAAATCACTTGAAACTTTGCAAAAATGATCGCGTAAGCCTTCTTTCACGAAAAAAATCGTTTCAAGCCAGTCAAATTCATTTTTGTAAGTTTTCAGGATT
Organism: Muricea muricata; assembly: GCA_963855995.1. NCBI lineage: Eukaryota > Metazoa > Cnidaria > Anthozoa > Malacalcyonacea > Plexauridae > Muricea > Muricea muricata. Next base: position 12,479,897 of record OY979730.1, on the reverse strand, counting down.
TCGCCCTTGTCTAAGTCCCAATCCATGATTTGGTTTGTGGGGAAGTCTGGTGTGAAATAAAGTAACTTGTCAAAATTGCTTGAAATCACTTGAAACTTTTCAAAAATGATCGCGTATGCCTTTTTTCATGAAAAATATCGTTTAGAGCCATTCAAACTCATTTTTGTAAGTTTTCAGAATTTCGCCCTTGTCTAAGTCCCACTCCATGATTTGGTTTGTGGGGAAGTCTTGTGTGAAATATGGTAACTTGTCAAAATGGCTTTAAATCACTTGAAACTTTGCAAAAATGATCGCGTATGCCTTCTTTCATGAAAAAAATCGTTTTGAGCCAGTCAAAATCATTTTTGTAAGTTTTCAGAATTTCACCCTTGTTTAAGTCCCAATCCATGATTTGGTTTGTGGGGAGGTCTGGTGTGAAATATGGTAACTTGTCAAAATGGCTTTAAATCACTTGAAACTTTGCAAAAATGATCGCGTATGTCTTCTTTCATGAAAAAAATCGTTTTAAGCCAGTCAAACTCATTTTTGTAAGTTTTCAGAATTTCACCCTTGTCTAAGTCCCAATCCAAGATTTGGTTTGTGGGGAAGTCTAGTGTGAAATATGGTAACCTTTCAAAATGGCTTGAAATCACTTGAAACTTTGGAAAAATGATCGCGTATGCCTTTTTTCATGAAAAAAATCGTTTTAAGCCAGTCAAACTCATTTTTGTATGTTTTCAGAATTTCGCCCTTGTCTAAGTCCCAATCCATGATTTGGTTTGTGCGGAAGTCTGGTGTGAAATATGGTAACTTGTCAAAATGGCTTTAAATCACTCTAAACTTTGCAAAAATGATCGCGTATGCCTTTTTTCATGAAAAATATCGTTTTGAGCCATTCAAACTCATTTTTGTAAGTTTTCAGGATTTCACCCTTGTCTAAGTCTCAATCCATGGTTTGGTTTGTGGGGAAGTCTGGTGTGAAATATGGTAACTTGTCAAAATGGCTTGAAATAACTTGAAACTTTGCAAAAATGATCGCGTATGCCTTCTTTCATGAAAAAAATCGTTTTGAGCCAGTCAAAATCATTTTTGTAAGTTTTCAGAATTTCACCCTTGTTTATGTCCCAATCCATGATTTGGTTTGTGGGGAAGTCTGGTGTGAAATATGGTAACTTGTCAAAATGGCTTTAAATCACTTGAAACTTTGCAAAAATGGTCAAGTATGCCTTCTTTCATGAAAAAAATCGTTTTTAGCCAGTCAAACTCATTTTTGTAAGTTTTCAGAATTTCACCCTTGTCTAAGTCCTAATCCATGATTTGGTTTGTGCGGAACTCAGGTGTGAAATATGGTAACTTGTCAAAATGGCTTTAAATCACCTGAAACTTTTCAAAACTGATCGCGTATGCCTTTTTTCATGAAAAAAATCGTTTTAAGCCAGTCAAACTCATTTTTGTAAGTTTTCAGAATTTCGCCCTTGTCTAAGTCCCAATCCATAATTTGGTTTTTGGGGAAGTCTGGTGTGAAATATAGTAACTTGTCAAAATGGCTTGAAATCACTTGAAACTTTGCAAAAATGATCGCGTAAGCCTTCTTTCACGAAAAAAATCGTTTCAAGCCAGTCAAATTCATTTTTGTAAGTTTTCAGGATTTCGCCCTTGTCTAAGTCCCAATCCATGATTTGGTTTGTGGGGAAGTCTGGTATGAAATAAAGTAACTTGTCAAAATTGCTTGAAATCACTTGAAACTTTTAAAAAATGATCGCGTATGCCTTTTTTCATGAAAAATATCGTTTAGAGCCATTCAAACTCATTTTTGTAAGTTTTCAGAATTTCGCCCTTGTCTAAGTCCCACTCCATGATTTGGTTTGTGGGGAAGTCTTGTGTGAAATATGGTAACTTGTCAAAATGGCTTGAAATCACTTGAAACTTTGCATAAATGATCGCGTATGCCTTCTTTCATGAAAAAAATCGTTTTTAGCCACTCAAACTCATTTTTGTAAGTTTTCAGAATTTCACCCTTGTCTAAGTCCGAATCCATGATTTGGTTTGTGGGGAAGTCTGGTGTGAAATATGGTAACTTGTCAAAATGGCTTGAAATCACTTGAAACTTTGCAAAAATGATCGCGTATGCCTTCTTTCATGAAAAATATCGTTTTGAGCCATTCAAACTCATTTTTTTAAGTTTTCAGAATTTCACCCTTGTCTAACTCCCAATCCATGATTTGGTTTATGGGGAAGTCTAGTGTGAAATATGGTAACTTGTCAAAATGGCTTTAAATCACTTGAAACTTTGCAAAAATGATCGCGTATGCCTTCTTTCATGAAAAAAATCGTTTTGAGCCAGTCAAAATCATTTTTGTAAGTTTTCAGAATTTCACCCTTGTTTAAGTCCCAATCCATGATTTTGTTTGTGGGGAAGTCTTGTGTGAAATATGGTAACTTGTCAAAATGGCTTTAAATCACTTGAAACTTTGCAAAAATGATCGCGTATGTCTTCTTTCATGAAAAAAATCGTTTTAAGCCAGTCAAACTCATTTTTGTAAGTTTTCAGAATTTCACCCTTGTTTAAGTCCCAATCCATGATTTTGTTTGTGGGGAAGTCTTGTGTGAAATATGGTAACTTGTCAAAATGGCTTTAAATCACTTGAAACTTTGCAAAAATGATCGCGTATGTCTTCTTTCATGAAAAAAATCGTTTTAAGCCAGTCAAACTCATTTTTGTAAGTTTTCAGAATTTCACCCTTGTCTAAGTCCCAATCCAAGATTTGGTTTGTGGGGAAGTCTAGTGTGAAATATGGTAACCTGTCAAAATGGCTTGAAATCACTTGAAACTTTGGAAAAATGATCGCGTATGCCTTTTTTCATGAAAAAAATCGTTTTAAGCCAGTCAAACTCATTTTTGTAAGTTTTCAGAATTTCGCCCTTGTCTAAGTCCCAATCCATGATTTGGTTATTGGGGAAGTCTGGTGTGAAATATGGTAACTTGTCAAAATGGCTTGAAATCACTTGAAACTTTGCAAAAATGATCGCGTATGCCTTTTTTCATGAAAAAAATCGTTTTAAGCAAGTCAAACTCATTTTTGTAAGTTTTCAGAATTTCACCCTTGTCTAACTCCCAATCCATGATTTGGTTTATGGGGAAGTCTAGTGTGAAATATGGTAACTTGTCAAAATGGCTTTAAATCACTTGAAACTTTGCAAAAATGATCGCGTAAGCCTTCTTTCATGAAAAAAATCGTTTTGAGCCAGTCAAAATCATTTTTGTAAGTTTTCAGAATTTCACCCTTGTTTAAGTCCCAATCCATGATTTTGTTTGTGGGGAAGTCTTGTGTGAAATATGGTAACTTGTCAAAATGGCTTTAAATCACTTGAAACTTTGCAAAAATGATCGCGTATGTCTTCTTTCATGAAAAAAATCGTTTTAAGCCAGTCAAACTCATTTTTGTAAGTTTTCAGAATTTCACCCTTGTTTAAGTCCCAATCCATGATTTTGTTTGTGGGGAAGTCTTGTGTTAAATATGGTAACTTGTCAAAATGGCTTTAAATCACTTGAAACTTTGCAAAAATGATCGCGTATGTCTTCTTTCATGAAAAAAATCGTTTTAAGCCAGTCAAACTCATTTTTGTAAGTTTTCAGGATTTCGCCCTTGTCTAAGTCCCAATCCATGATTTGGTTTGTGGGGAAGTCTGGTGTGAAATAAAGTAACTTGTCAAAATTGCTTGAAATCACTTGAAACTTTTAAAAAATGATCGCGTATGCCTTTTTTCATGAAAAATATCGTTTAGAGCCATTCAAACTCATTTTTGTAAGTTTTCAGAATTTCGCCCTTGTCTAAGTCCCACTCCATGATTTGGTTTGTGGGGAAGTCTTGTGTGAAATATGGTAACTTGTCAAAATGGCTTTAAATCACTTGAAACTTTGCATAAATGATCGCGTATGCCTTCTTTCATGAAAAAAATCGTTTTTAGCCACTCAAACTCATTTTTGTAAGTTTTCAGAATTTCACCCTTGTCTAAGTCCGAATCCATGATTTGGTTTGTGGGGAAGTCTGGTGTGAAATATGGTAACTTGTCAAAATGGCTTGAAATCACTTGAAACTTTGCAAAAATGATCGCGTATGCCTTCTTTCATGAAAAATATCGTTTTGAGCCATTCAAACTCATTTTTTTAAGTTTTCAGAATTTCACCCTTGTCTAACTCCCAATCCATGATTTGGTTTATGGGGAAGTCTAGTGTGAAATATGGTAACTTGTCAAAATGGCTTTAAATCACTTGAAACTTTGCAAAAATGATCGCGTATGCCTTCTTTCATGAAAAAAATCGTTTTGAGCCAGTCAAAATCATTTTTGTAAGTTTTCAGAATTTCACCCTTGTTTAAGTCCCAATCCATGATTTTGTTTGTGGGGAAGTCTTGTGTGAAATATGGTAACTTGTCAAAATGGCTTTAAATCACTTGAAACTTTGCAAAAATGATCGCGTATGTCTTCTTTCATGAAAAAAATCGTTTTAAGCCAGTCAAACTCATTTTTGTAAGTTTTCAGAATTTCACCCTTGTTTAAGTCCCAATCCATGATTTTGTTTGTGGGGAAGTCTTGTGTGAAATATGGTAACTTGTCAAAATGGCTTTAAATCACTTGAAACTTTGCAAAAATGATCGCGTATGTCTTCTTTCATGAAAAAAATCGTTTTAAGCCAGTCAAACTCATTTTTGTAAGTTTTCAGAATTTCACCCTTGTCTAAGTCCCAATCCAAGATTTGGTTTGTGGGGAAGTCTAGTGTGAAATATGGTAACCTGTCAAAATGGCTTGAAATCACTTGAAACTTTGGAAAAATGATCGCGTATGCCTTTTTTCATGAAAAAAATCGTTTTAAGCCAGTCAAACTCATTTTTGTAAGTTTTCAGAATTTCGCCCTTGTCTAAGTCCCAATCCATGATTTGGTTATTGGGGAAGTCTGGTGTGAAATATGGTAACTTGTCAAAATGGCTTGAAATCACTTGAAACTTTGCAAAAATGATCGCGTATGCCTTTTTTCATGAAAAAAATCGTTTTAAGCAAGTCAAACTCATTTTTGTAAGTTTTCAGAATTTCACCCTTGTCTAACTCCCAATCCATGATTTGGTTTATGGGGAAGTCTAGTGTGAAATATGGTAACTTGTCAAAATGGCTTTAAATCACTTGAAACTTTGCAAAAATGATCGCGTAAGCCTTCTTTCATGAAAAAAATCGTTTTGAGCCAGTCAAAATCATTTTTGTAAGTTTTCAGAATTTCACCCTTGTTTAAGTCCCAATCCATGATTTTGTTTGTGGGGAAGTCTTGTGTGAAATATGGTAACTTGTCAAAATGGCTTTAAATCACTTGAAACTTTGCAAAAATGATCGCGTATGTCTTCTTTCATGAAAAAAATCGTTTTAAGCCAGTCAAACTCATTTTTGTAAGTTTTCAGAATTTCACCCTTGTTTAAGTCCCAATCCATGATTTTGTTTGTGGGGAAGTCTTGTGTTAAATATGGTAACTTGTCAAAATGGCTTTAAATCACTTGAAACTTTGCAAAAATGATCGCGTATGTCTTCTTTCATGAAAAAAATCGTTTTAAGCCAGTCAAACTCATTTTTGTAAGTTTTCAGAATTTCACCCTTGTCTAAGTCCCAATCCAAGATTTGGTTTGTGGGGAAGTCTAGTGTGAAATATGGTAACCTGTCAAAATGGCTTGAAATCACTTGAAACTTTGGAAAAATGATCGCGTATGCCTTTTTTCATGAAAAAAATCGTTTTAAGCCAGTCAAACTCATTTTGGTAAGTTTTCAGAATTTCGCCCTTGTCTAAGTCCCAATCCATGATTTGGTTATTGGGGAAGTCTGGTGTGAAATATGGTAACTTGTCAAAATGGCTTGAAATCACTTGAAACTTTGCAAAAATGATCGCGTATGCCTTTTTTCATGAAAAAAATCGTTTTAAGCAAGTCAAACTCATTTTTGTAAGTTTTCAGAATTTCACTTTTGTCTAAGTCCCAATCCATAATTTGGTTTGTGGGGAAGTCACGTGTGAAATATGGTAACTTGTCAAAATGGCTTTAAATCACTTGAAACTTTGCAAAAATGATCGCGTATGCCTTCTTTCATGAAAAAAATCGTTTTGAGCCAGTCAAAATCATTTTTGTAAGTTTTTCAGAATTTCACCCTTGTTTAAGTCCCAATCCATGATTTGGTTTGTGGGGAAGTCTGGTGTGAAATATGGTAACTTGTCAAAATGGCTTTAAATCACTTGAAACTTTGCAAAAATGATCGCGTATTCCTTCTTTCATGAAAAAAATCGTTTTGAGCCAGTCAAAATCATTTTTGTAAGTTTTCAGAATTTCATCCTTTTTTAAGTCCCACTCTATGATTTGGTTTGTGGGGAAGTCTGGTGTGAAATATGGTAACTTGTCAAAATGGCTTTAAATCACTTGAAACTTTGCAAAAATGATCGCGTATGCCTTCTTTCATGAAAAAAATCGTTTTTAGCCACTCAAACTCATTTTTCTAAGTTTTCAGAATTTCACCCTTGTCTAAGTCCGAATCCATGATTTGGTTTGTGGGGAAGTCTGGTGTGAAATATGGTAACTAGTCAAAATGGCTTGAAATCACTTGAAACTTTGCAAAAATGATCGCGTATGCCTTCTTTCATGAAAAATATCGTTTTGAGCCATTCAAACTCATTTTTTTTAAGTTTTCAGAATTTCACCCTTGTCTAAGTCCCAATCCATGATTTGGTTAGTGGGGAAGTCTAGTGTGAAATATGGTAACTTGTCAAAATGGCTTTAAATCACTTGAAACTTTGCAAAAATGATCGCGTATGCCTTCTTTCAAGAAAAAAATCGTTTTGAGCCAGTCAAAATCATTTTTGTAAGTTTTCAGAATTTCACCCTTGTTTAAGTCCCAATCCATGATTTGGTTTGTGGGGAGGTCTGGTGTGAAATATGGTAACTTGTCAAAATGGCTTTAAATCACTTGAAACTTTGCAAAAATGATCGCGTATGCCTTCTTTCATGAAAAATATCGTTTTGAGCCATTCAAACTCATTTTTGTAAGTTTTCAGAATTTCGCCCTTGTCTAAGTCCCAATCCATGATTTGGTTTGTGGGGAAGTCTGGTGTGAAACATGGTAACTTGTCAAAATGGCTTTAAATCACTTGAAACTTTTCAAAAAAGATCGCGTATGCCTTGTTTCATGAAAAAAATCGTTTTGAGCCATTCAAACTCATTTTTGTAAGTTTTCAGAATTTCACCCTTGTCTAAGTCCCAATCCATGATTTGGTTTGTGGGGAAGTCTGGTGTGAAATATGGTAACTTGTCAAAATGGCTTTAAATCACTTGAAACTTTGCAAAAATGATCACGTATGCCTTTTTTCATGAAAAAAATCGTTTTAAGCAAGTCAAACTCATTTTTGTAAGTTTTCAGAATTTCGCCGTTGTCTAAGTCCCAATCCATAATTTGGTTTTTGGGGAAGTCTTGTGTGAAATATAGTAACTTGTCAAAATGGCTTGAAATCACTTGAAACTTTGCAAAAATGATCGCGTAAGCCTTCTTTCACGAAAAAAATCGTTTCAAGCCAGTCAAATTCATTTTTGTAAGTTTTCAGAATTTCGCCCTTGTCTAAGTCCCAGTCCATGATTTGGTTTGTGGGGAAGTCTGGTGTGAAATAAAGTAACTTGTCAAAATTGCTTGAAATCACTTGAAACTTTTCAAAAATGATCGCGTATGCCTTTTTTCATGAAAAATATCGTTTAGAGCCATTCAAACTCATTTTTGTAAGTTTTCAGAATTTCGCCCTTGTCTAAGTCCCAATCCATGATTTGGTTTGTGGGGAAGTCTGGTGTGAAATATAGTAACTTGTCAGAATTGCTTGAAATCACTTGAAACTTTTCAAAAATGATCGAGTATACCTTTTTTCATGAAAAATATCGTTTTGAGCCATTCAAACTCATTTTTTTAAGTTTTCAGAATTTTACCCTTGTCTAAGTCCCAATCCATGATTTTGTTTGTGGGGAAGTCTAGTGTGAAATATGGTAACTTGTCAAAATGGCTTTAAATCACTTGAAACTTTGCAAAAATGATCGCGTATGCCTTTTTTCATGAAAAAAATCGTTTTAAGCCAGTCAAACTCATTTTTGTAAGTTTTCAGAATTTCGCCCTTGTCTAAGTCCCAATCCATAATTTGGTTTTTGGGGAAGTCTGGTGTGAAATATAGTAACTTGTCAAAATGGCTTGAAATCACTTGAAACTTTGCAAAAATGATCGCGTAAGCCTTCTTTCACGAAAAAAATCGTTTCAAGCCAGTCAAATTCATTTTTGTAAGTTTTCAGAATTTCGCCCTTGTCTAAGTCCCAATCCATGATTTGGTTTGTGGGGAAGTCTGGTGTGAAATAAAGTAACTTGTCAAAATTGCTTGAAATCACTTGAAACTTTTCAAAAATAATCGCGTATGCCTTATTTCATGAAAAATATCGTTTAGAGCCATTCAAACTCATTTTTGTAAGTTTTCAGAATTTCGCCCTTGTCTAAGTCCCAATCCATGATTTGGTTTGTGGGGAAGTCTGGTGTGAAATATAGTAACTTGTCAAAATTGCTTGAAATCACTTGAAACTTTTCAAAAATGATCGAGTATGCCTTTTTTCATGAAAAATATCGTTTTGAGCCATTCAAACTCATTTTTTTAAGTTTTCAGAATTTCACCCTTGTCTAAGTCCCAATCCATGATTTTGTTTGTGGGGAAGTCTAGTGTGAAATATGGTAACTTGTCAAAATGGCTTTAAATCACTTGAAACTTTGCAAAAATGATCGCGTATGCCTTCTTTCATGAAAAAAATCGTTTTGAGCCAGTCAAAATCATTTTTGTAAGTTTTCAGAATTTCACCCTTGTTTAAGTCCCAATCCATGATTTGGTTTGTGGGGAAGTCTTGTGTGAAATATGGTAACTTGTCAAAATGGCTTTAAATCACTTGAAACTTTGCAAAAATGATCGCGTATGCCTTCTTTCATGAAAAAAATCGTTTTAAGCCAGTCAAACTCATTTTTGTAAGTTTTCAGAATTTCAGCCTTGTCTAAGTCCCAATCCAAGATTTGGTTTGTGGGGAAGTCTAGTGTGAAATATGGTAACTTGTCAAAATGGCTTGAAATCACTTGAAACTTTGCAAAAATGATCGCGTATGCCTTTTTTCATGAAAAAAATCGTTTTAAGCCAGTCAAACTCATTTTTGTAAGTTTTCAGAATTTCACCCTAGTCTAAGTCCCAATCCATGATTTGGTTTGTGGGGAAGTCTGGTGAAAAAAATCGTTTTGAGCCAGTCAAACTCATTTTTGTAAGTTTTCAGAATTTCATTCTTTTCTAAGTCCCAATCCATGATTTGGTTTGTGTGGAAGTCTTGTGTGAAGTATGGTAACTTGTCAAAATGGCTTTAAATCACTTGAAACTTTGCAAAAATGATCGCGTATGCCTTCTTTCACGAAAAAAATCGTTTTGAGCCGTCCAAACTCATTTTTGTGAGTTTTCAGAATTTCACCCTTGTCTAAGTCCCAATCCATGATCTGGTTTGTGGGGAAGTCGGGTGTGAAATATGGTAACTTGTCAAAATGGCTTGAAATCACTTTAAACTTTTCAAAAATGATCGCGTATGCCTTCTTTCATGAAAAAAATCGTTTTCAGCCAGTCAAACTCATTTTTGTAAGTTTTCAGCTCGTATTCGGCTCTCTACTGTCCCTGAAGCCGTGGTTTTGATACCTACTGTAGACTTTTGGGTGAAGTGTCACTACTGTTGATTGGGATTGCCCCTAACTGAGTTCTTCATAATTCTGCTAAGCTATAAGTATAATTATAATTACACATACGATTTAATTCTCGAACTAACGTTGTCAGTGTCAGTTGTGCAATTGTTTTTACTACCTGAAACAGTAGAAGGAAAACTCGACATTTTGAGCGTAGACCTTCGTAGTGACAGGAAATATCTTCGCAACAAAGGGCTTTCGCTCGAAACGTCCATTTTGTGCTTCTTTCGTTTAGGTATTTTGAGATCCTACTCTGTTATGTCACTGCTTACAGTTTTATGTCTCCTTTTTAGAGTGGAACACGACAATACTGGATTTGTTCTAGGAATGTATCTGAATAAGGTTAGAGAATTTCTATTGTAATTTACAATGTTTTCAATGGATGTTCTTATAGTTTCATCATTCTCTTATAAGGTGACAGTGACGGAGTTAGTGAAAGGGACAGTCACATATTTTCCTTGTGATCAATGGTTGGACAAAGACGAAGGAGATGGTCAGATAAGAAGACAACTGATGGCGACAAAGAAATCTACTGATAAACGCAAAGGTATATTGAGGCTTCTTTTAAGGAAATCTAAACTAAACTAACTTTATTTATACTGGATAGCTCTATCAGTTCTAAACTGTTCTTCCCAGAGGTCCAATAAGGATCATCTCTTATTGATCTAGTAATACCAAAGCAGGAAACCTAAATAAACTAACTATTCTATACTTGGTAGCTCTTACAATCATTTCAAATCTTCTTTCTCTAACTTCAGGGTTCAAGTACAAGGTGTGTACGTATACAGGAGATGTGAGAGGCGCAGGCACTGATGCTAACGTGACCATCACGATATTTGGCGAGAATGGTGATACAGGGGAACATTGTTTAGATAACTCTAGAAACAACTTCGAGAAAGGAAGGTCAGTGTCATGATCTAGCGATTAATAACTGCCGCACAACACCGTACTTTCTACATTGTTGTAGATTCTCGTTTTACTATGACGTGAAGGCTATTACTAGTGTGTTTACACTATGCCGTAGTCGTTTGCCGTAGCGTCACAATAGCGTACCACTAGGCTCAGCATGAAAGATAGTGCGCTACCGACGGTAAATTTAAGGAGGCTTTGTAGTGTAATCACACTTCCATAGGCATAAGTCGGACACTGGTGATAAAATTGATTATCTCACATGTTAAATTATGTAATATTAATCATAATTTAACATGTGAAAATTAACCCTTTTCAAACAATTATCAATCATGGCTTTTATGCCGTTTACGTCAATTCAACCGGGGAAAACACTTGCATAGTATAAAGACTTTCTTAATCGGCATTACATTGTCTAATCAGCGAAGCGGAAAAACAACTGTGTCAATTTTACGATAACCATATTAGCAATTACCTTAAAATTAAAAAAAGTCAACGAATCAACTATTATGGTAAACTGTAATAGTCATACACGGATACACAGCCTGTACTCGGCCTTTGCACAGCATGATTCCATATCTAAACCTCGCTATGAATAATAGCGGTGGAGTCTATGCGCGAGTGTTGTCTATGTAGTCCCACTTATAGCCGTCGCGCTGCAATAGACAGTTTAACATGTAAATTACTAAATAAATATATGATACAACAATTACTAGTTAGATTATTTTTAATGTTTACCAGGTAACAGTAGAAGACGAAGCTCGTGGTAAGACATTTGAATTTCCTTGTCATCGTTGGTTAGCAAGAGATGAGGATGACAGGCAAATAACAAGATAATTGGTTTGTGTCAATGGTTCACAGCAAGCTGACATGTATATTACCCTGGTTAGTAATACTCCTTTATTTAAAATAACTTTAGATTTAAAAACACGTTCTCTGACTAAATATTTTATTTAACGAGAGCTTTTGAGTCCCTAACTATAGTCTTTGACGGGTTAAAGCTGCACAAACTGTGTACAACGATGGGTTATAATGCAAAACTATATGTAACGCGTGCGTTTAAACTCTGGTACGCTGTCTTCATTTCCTTGGATAGCTTTAAACAGTTCTATATGGAAGTCCAATAATGGTTAAATCCCAATAAGAAAGAGAGAAAGCAATTTTCAACCGTGATTCTATGTCTAACCTTCTCTTATACTTGCTTAGGATATGACTACAGGGAAGGGTATGATGCGGAGAGTTATCTTTCGAGAGTTACGTCCGATCCACGCCCAAACCACGTTCACATTTCTCAATGACACATAATCACGATCATTGCGATGAAGAGAGTCCTGCCAGCCGTTTTGAGAAAACATTTTTTCATCGCCAGAATGGTGAACGCGGCTCAGAGTTATAAAAGAATGATAACTCTTCAACATCTTCATAAATATTGGCTAGAGTGGGAGTTACGTCCGATATAACTCTCTCATGTTAGTTCAAAAAATTGTCGAGAGAGTTAAAAAAATTGAGTGCGATCATTAGGAAAACTGGTTTAAATCATAACTCTCAGTAACTCTCCTTTTAGTTTGTCCCATGCTTGGCGTACAGTACTTCAGTTGTAGCAGCTTGAACTATCGGTTCTTTCACTACTGTACCTGAAACGATAAAATCAGAATTCTGCGTTTCCAGCGAAGGTCCTTTCTCGCTAGGAAGTTAGTAGTCACTGCTCTTTCTCTCTACTAACTTCTCGATGAGGAGTCTTCGCTCGAAACGTCGAATTCTGTTTATGTCGTTTTAGGTAGTGGAAGATCCTATGTTTTTGTGTGCACTAGGGACACTGGCAACCTTAGTTCGAGCAGCTGCTTCATCCTTTCTTTCAAGTTTTAATATTGATATATTTGATGTGTTTCAGGCGTACCATATGAAGTTCACGTGACCGCAGGTGACGTAAGGAACGCTCTGACGTAAGGAATAGTTCTTCACGGGGGGAAGACGGGGAGAAGAACAGCGGGAAACTGGTACTGAGAAATGAAAACAATGATAATTTTAAACGAGACAGAACTGATATTTTTCAAGTGGAAACAGCTGGCTGCTTGAGTCCTGTGCATCATATTACTATTGTTTCCTCCAGTAGATTAGTAACACTGGATCAATAAGAGAAGATCTTTACTGGACCTCTAGAAAGAACAGTTTAGAACTGATAGAGCTGTCCCCAGTATAAATAAAATTAGTTTAGTTCAGGTTTCCTCCTGTAGTAACAACACTGGATCAATAAGAAATGATCCTTACTGGACCTCTAGGAAGAACAATTTAGAAATGTGAGTGCTATCCAGTATAAATAAAGTTAGTTTAGTTTAGGTTTCCTGCTATAGTAACACTGGATCAATAAGAGATGATCCTTACTGGACCTCTAGGAGGAACAGTATGGAACTGATAGAGTATTTATTACCATTGGTAATGTAGAGCAATCTTCATTCTAGATCGTGGTGGATTGTCCCAGTACAGGATGTCAACAAGTGTTTTTATGTCAGCAATGGATTGCAGATGACGAGGCGGATGGCAGGCTCAAACGAGATTTATATGAATCTGAAGACATGAGACAAAAGCGTAGACCAAGTAATGCTATCTTTCATTCATTTAAAGGAAGTGTTCTTCCTAGTGTATGGTGATAGCTAAACTTCATTTATGGTAGGTAGTTTTATCTGTTCTGAACTGTTTTTAATTTTGATTGATCAGAGATTGTTTATAATGTCTGGGTGTGGACAAGTGATGAAAGAGGTGCTGGAACCGACGGAATTTTTTTTCCAAATTTTTTTTTCAAAATTTTTTGTCAAAATTTTTTGTCAAAATTCATATAATCACGAGAAAAATCCCGCGTGGGGTGCTCGCAACACGCGTGTGTCTCGCATGCGAAACCCTCGAAACAAATGCCGAAAAAATTTTGAGAAAAATTTTGACAAAAAAATTTGGAAAAAAAATTTGGAAAAAAATTCTAAGAAAAAATTTTGAGTAAAATTACGGCAAAAAAATTTGGAAAAAAAATTTGAAAAAAAATTCTGAGAAAAAATTTTGTTCATGAATATTTGAGGAACATTTAAGGAACAATATTCATGAAGTCTCATGAAATTGTTCAGGAATATTTGAGGAAATATTCATTACCGGATACGTCACAACGAATTACGAATAATTTCATCAAAATTTTTTCTCAGAATTTTTTTTCAAATTTTTTTTCCAAATATTTTTTTCCAAATTTTTTTGTCAAAATTTTCCTCAAAATTTTTTCTCAGAATTTTTTTTCCAAATTTTTTTTTCAAAATTTTTTGTCAAAATTTTCCTCAAAATTTTTTCGAAATTTGTTTCGAGGGTTTCGCACGCGAGACACACGCGTGTTGTGAGCACCCCAGGCGGGATTTTTTTCGTGATTATATCAATGAGAATTTTTTTGTCAAATTTTTTTTCCTAATTTTTTTTTCCAAATTTTTTTGTCAAAATTTTCCTCAAAATTTTTCTCAGAATTTTTTTTCAAACTTTTTTTCCAAATTTTTTGTCAAAATTCATATAATCACGAGAAAAATCCCGCGTGGGGTGCTCGCAACACGCGTGTGTCTCGCATGCGAAACCCTCGAAACAAATGCCGAAAAAATTTTGAGAAAAATTTTGACAAAAAAATTTAGAAAAAAAATTTGGAAAAAAATTCTAAGAAAAAATTTTGAGGAAAATTTCGGCAAAAAAATTTGGAAAAAAAATTTGAAAAAAAATTCTAAGAAAAAAATTTGTTCATGAATATTTGAGGAACATTTAAGGAACAATATTCATGAAGTCTCATGAAATTGTTCAGGAATATTTGAGGAAACATTCATTACCGGATACGTCACAACGAATTACGAATATTTTCATCAAAATTTTTTCTCAGAATTTTTTTTCAAATTTTTTTTCCAAATATTTTTTTCCAAATTTTTTTGTCAAAATTTTCCTCAAAATTTTTTCGCAGAATTTTTTTTCCAAATTTTTTTTTCAAAATTTTTTGTCAAAATTTTCCTCAAAATTATTTCAAAATTTGTTTCGAGGGTTTCGCACGCGAGACACACGCGTGTGGCGAGCACCCCACGCGAGAGACACGCGTGTTGCGAGCACCCCACGCGGGATTTTTCTCGTGACTTTATGAATGAGAATTTTTTTGTCAAAGTTTTTTCCTAATTTTTTTTTTCCAGACTTTTTGTCAAAATTTTCCTCAAATTTTTTTCGGCATTTGTTTCGAGGGTTTCGCACGCGAGACACACGTGTGTGGCGAGCACCCTACGCGAGAGACACGCGTGTTGCGAGCACCCCACGCGGGATTTTTCTCGTGATTATATCAATGAGAATTTTTTTGTGAAATTTTTTTTCCAAATTTTTTTTTCCAAATTTTTTTGTCAAAATTTTCCTCAAAATTTTTTCTCAGAATTTTTTTGCAAATTTTTTTTCCAAATTTTTTGTCAAAATTTTCTTCTAAATTTTTTCAGGATTTTTTTCGAGGGTTTCGCACGCGAGGAAAATTTCGGCAAAAAAATTTGGAAAAAAAATTTGAAAAGAAATTCTGAGAAAAAATTTTGTTCATGAATATTTGAGGAACATTTAAGGAACAATATTCATGAAGTCTCATGAAATTGTTCAGGAGTATTTGGGGGGGTGTTCATCACCTGATACGTCACAACGAATTACGAATATTTTCATCAAAAATTTTTCTCAGAATTTTTTTTCAAATTTTTTTTCCAAATATTTTTTTCCAAAGTTTTTTGTCAAAATTTTCCTCAAAATTTTTTCTCAGAATTTTTTTTCCAAATTTTTTTTTCAAAATTTTTTGTCAAAATTTTCCTCAAAATTTTTTCGAAATTTGTTTCGAGGGTTTCGCACGCGAGACACACGCGTGTGGCGAGCACCCCACGCGAGAGACACGCGTGTTGCAAGCACCCCACGCGGGATTTTTCTCGGGAGTTTATCAATGGGAATTTTTTTGTCAAATTTTTTTGCTAATTTTTTTTTTCCAGACTTTTTGTCAAAATTTTCCTCAAATTTTTTTCGGAATTTGTTTCGAGGGTTTCGCACGCGAGACACACGCGTGTTGCGAGCACCCCAGGCGGGATTTTTCTCGTGATTATATCAATGAG
Organism: Muricea muricata; assembly: GCA_963855995.1. Taxonomy (NCBI): domain Eukaryota; kingdom Metazoa; phylum Cnidaria; class Anthozoa; order Malacalcyonacea; family Plexauridae; genus Muricea; species Muricea muricata. The sequence goes on along the minus strand of OY979730.1, from coordinate 12,464,079 downwards.
AATTTTTTTGTCAAATTTTTTTTCCTAATTTTTTTTTCCAAATTTTTTTGTCAAAATTTTCCTCAAAATTTTTCTCAGAATTTTTTTTCAAACTTTTTTTCCAAATTTTTTGTCAAAATTCATATAATCACGAGAAAAATCCCGCGTGGGGTGCTCGCAACATGCGTGTGTCTCGCATGCGAAACCCTCGAAACAAATGCCGAAAAAATTTTGAGAAAAATTTTGACAAAAAAATTTAGAAAAAAAATTTGGAAAAAAATTCTAAGAAAAAATTTTGAGGAAAATTTCGGCCAAAAAATTTGGAAAAAAAATTTGAAAAAAAAATTCTAAGAAAAAATTTTGTTCATGAATATTTGAGGAACATTTAAGGAACAATATTCATGAAGTCTCATGAAATTGTTCAGGAATATTTGAGGAAACATTCATTGCCGGATACGTCACAACGAATTACGAATATTTTCATCAAAATTTTTTCCCAGAATTTTTTTTCAAATATTTTTTCCAAATATTTTTTTCCAAATTTTTTTGTCAAAATTTTCCTCAAAATTTTTTCTCAGGATTTTTTTTCCAAATTTTTTTTTCAAAATTTTTTGTCAAAATTTTCCTCAAAATTATTTCAAAATTTGTTTCGAGGGTTTCGCACGCGCAATTCTGAGAAAAAATTTTGTTCATGAATATTTGAGGAACATTTAAGGAACAATATTCATGAAGTCTCATGAAATTGTTCAGGAATATTTGAGGAAATATTCATTACCTGATACGTCACAGCGAATTACGAACATTTTCCTCAAAATTTTTTCTCAGAATTTTTTTTTCAAATTTTTTTTTCAAAATTTTTTGTCAAAATTTTCCTCAAAATTTTTTCGAAATTTGTTTCGAAAGTTTCGCACGCGAGACACACGCGTGTTTCGAGCAGCCCACGCGAGAGACACGCGTGCTGGGAGCACCCCACGCGGGATTTTTCTCGTGACTTTATCAATGAGAATTTTTTGTCAAATTTTTTTGCTAATTTTTTTTTTCCAGACTTTTTGTCAAAATTTTCCTCGAATTTTTTTCGACATTTGTTTCGAGGGTTTCGCACGCGAGACACACGCGTGTTGCGAGCACCCCACGCGAGACACACGCGTGTTACGAGCACCCCACGCGGGATTTTTCTCGTGATTATATCAATGAGAATTTTTTTTCAAATTTTTTTTCCAAATATTTTTTCCAAATTTTTTTGTCAAAATTTTCTTTAAAATTTTTTCTCAGAATTTTTTTTCCAAATTTTTTTTCCAAATTTTTTTCTCAATTTTTCATCAAAATTTTCCTCAAAATTTTTTTTCAGAATTTTTTTCCAAATTTTTTTTCAAATTTTTTGTCAAAATTTTCTTTTAAATTTTTTCAGGATTTGTTTTTAGGGTTTCGCACGCGAGACACACGCGTGTGGCGAGCACCCCACGCGAGAGACACGCGTGTGGCGAGCACCGCACGCGGGATTTTTCTCGTGACTTTATCAATGAGAATTTTTTTGTCAAATTTTTTTCCTAATTTTTTTTTCCAGACTTTTTGTCAAAATTTTCCTCAAAATTTTTCTCAGAATTTTTTTTCAAATTTTTTTTCCAAATTTTTTGTCAAAATTCATATAATCACGAGAAAATCCCGCGTGGGGTGCTCGCAACACGCGTGTGTCTCGCATGCGAAACCCTCAAAACAAATGCCGAAAAAATTTTGAGAAAAATTTTGACAAAAAAATTTTGAAAAAAAATTTTGAAAAAAATTCTAAAAAAAAATTTTGAGGAAAATTTCGGCAAAAAAATTTGGAAAAATTAAAAGGTAAGGTAATTTTAAGGTAAATGAATATGATCTATTTAGATCTAGTTTTGACATCTCGCATATCAGACCAGTTTGTTATATTAGATATAAATTTGCATGCAGATTAGAGGGAATTATTTACCTGTAATGTTTCAGTTTCTTTGAACCAAAATAAACAATGGGCATATCCCAGGCAAGGGAGAATTCTAGACATCCCCGTTCTCCAGCAGGAACAGTGGTCGAAGCAGCTACAGCAGCTGCTGGGGTCTCGCCCAGGTCGCTCCTGTGGCTTGCATCTATATACTAAGCAGAACTATGTCTCTTACTAGTTGAACAAACAAGAAGCGATGGAGCATTAGGATATTCCGATTATTATTCCAACTGCAATGATGTCTGTGATACATGAAACCATAAAATAGAATAAAACGTTTTTAGCGAAGGCCTTTCCTCAAGAAGCTTAGTAGCTTTGCATTCTGTTTTATGGTTTCATATGAGATCTTGGTGTGGCTGGAGTATTTGGTACCTGGATTTGAAGATAACATGCCGTCCTTGTGCAAGTCTTGCGATATTCGTCGGCCAGGACTCTTAGCGTCAAACACAGTTTTCCATGTTACACGAACAAGTCGTTTCGTACCCCGAATAAACATATCCCTTTGCTTTTTAGTGGAGGGTTTGTCCCTTTTAATGTATGATCATAGACACGTGACACAAGACTGACACAATTCAAGTACTCGATAGAGGACAAATAGCCATTACAACTGGCAGTGCACCCCCCTCTCCCCATCAGATCATCCTAAATCTATCCCTGCTTACTGTATGATCAATATTATTTGCAGGAGGAGAATGACACATGCGAGTTCCAGTTGCTGTTAGAGAAGGATTCTCAACAGGACGACTTTGTTCAAGGACGTATGTTGGGAGATCCTTACAAGTAAGTCGACCTTTAGATCCTTTTGTTGAGAGAGAATGTAGTCAATCTCGTTTTTTAATCATTGCGCTGTGGTCTACAGTACATATATCGAAGGGTATAGGTTCTTTCACTACTTTGAACGATAAAGTGAAAATCGATGTGTCATATCATTTCAAGTAGTGAAGCAATAAATTTAAAATGTTTATGTTAGGTCTACTGATGCCGGTATCGGTCCATTGATGAGAGATGTGAAAAACAAGATCTGCACGAATTGCGATTTGATTGCGTTGCTTGAGGACGATACTGGTATGGAGGCAAGTGAGACATTGGTTGAGAGAAGTTCCTCTGTATTTATAATGTTTTTAATCTCATTCTCTAATGTATCTTTCTTCCAGCTTCTTGTCAACTCGAAGATCATCAGCCTCGATTTACCTGTCAAGGAAGTATATAAGAAAATCTGGTGTCCACAAGGAGAGGTGAACGTGCATAGATCTATCAGTTCTGAACTGTTTTCGTAGATAATCTTTTACTGTTCCTGTGTATGCACAGAAAACCATCACTGTCTATACCAACCACTTTCCGGCAATGTATCACTTATCTTTGTGTTGTTTTTTCTTAGGGTGAACCTATGAAAGTGGTTTACAGAACGAGAGGTACACACTTCACGATATTGTATTCTTTTACAGCGCGTGGACAACATTAGTTAAGTGTTTCCCATACTTCTTGAAGTCATTTTGAAATTGTTTGGTTTCTGTGTTAAAGTGAAAGTCTGTTTCATTCACAACTAGAGAACGCACTTAGGAAAGATCCGGCCATTTTTGTTCTCATCTTAGAAGCCTTTCTTAAAATGCGTTTATCATTTTAGGCCAAACATTAAATATATTGTTGGACGTTTTAAACGAGGTACGTTTTCACGACAAACATTGTTTCCACTCTATCCTAAGACAAGTAATAGTTAAGGGATTCATGAAATCATATTTCACATCCTTGAGGCTAACGTGTATTTTCAACGTTATTTCTCTATTATAGATCTTGCATTTCGAACAGGCTACACCAAGTGGTATTGGCAGTATGACAGAACAAATTTTGTCTATTATTGAAGCTTTGCTGCAAGGAGGTGGTGCAAATATGAAGCTGATGATCACTGCGGGACAGGAAGAGGAGGAATCGCAGTTAGAAATGTTGCTGGAGATTATTAAAACACCTTACGTTGTAAGTGACTGTTTAGATCGTGCAGAGGTAGTACATGTTCTTGAATGTGAGCTATCTTGAAGTGATCTGATGTTGTACAGAACTCACTGCTGAGTTAAGCATGGTTAGATCATGCAGAGGTAGTACATGTTCTTGAATGTGAGCTATCTTAAAGTGATCTGTTGTTGTACAGAACTCACTGCTGAGTTACGCATGGTTAGATGATGCAGAGGAGGTTCATGTTCTTGAATATGAGTTTTCTTAAAGTGACCTGATGTTGTACAGAACTCGCTGCTGAGTTAAGCATGGTTAGAACATGCAGAGGTAGTACATGTTCTTGAATGTGAGCTCTCTTAAAGTGATCTGTTGTTCTACAGAACTCACTGCTGAGGGTACATTAGCTTCATTGTTCCTATATAATAATTTTTACGATTTTGTTTTCTTTTCAAGCGATCAAACAACAATGTTCTACTTTCATTAATGCACATTCTGCAGTTCCTGACATTTGGAGATAAGAAAAGCAAGAATGCTCTGATTGATCACTTTGAACCTTACCTTAACTTTGAAAAGTAAGTTCAACTTGATGTGGATAAGATCGGAGATAGAGTGTTGAGATTAAGAGTTGTTAGTGGTTAAGTATTGCGTGGGACTTGCTTGTGATAAATATGTGTGTTCAAGCACAATTCAGCTGTTACGAATGTACAGTAAGGATCTTTGATGACTTTATCCTTCAGGTTTGATAAAACTCACTTGGACGATGAGCTCGTATTCTTGGAATGTTTCTGTAACATTGCGGACGGTATTGAGGTAAGATACTTAACATCACAATACGTTATATCACTGTGTTCTATTCTTATCTTGATCTAAATATTTTCTATCAGAATGATGAGAACGGCAACCAATTAAAGAATATTATAATTGACAAAGGTTTAGTGCAGCAAGCTGTTCAGTATCTTGAGTTATATACACCATCCCAGTCCTTCAGGAATGTCAGATGAAGTAATCTTTCGTACAGTAATGGTAGACAAATTCTACAGGTAAGATCTATACCCCAATACCGACTTAACGTGATGTCAAACTTCAGGTTCCTTTCTATCCTTCCTTGATTTGAATCGCGTAGGTTTTTGAGCATGTCGAACAACCCAACGACACATCATTTGTCAGTAATAAACTCGGCGATATTTGTGGTAACGTGGTGTATTTTCAGTTCTCTTTAGTACGTCAAACTTGAGTGATACAGACTTGTGGAAGGAATTCCTTGCTCGACGTTCGTTGCCCTTCATTCTAAAATTCTTGTCCGGAATGTGCAAGGGACATGAACGTTGTCAGGTAATCAGCGTATTTCTCACGACTTCGATTTATCTTTCTGAAGAGATTGATCAGTTCGTACAAACATTGACAGTGATATGATTTTTCTCTAAACATTTTTAACGCTACTATTGTCTCGTCAGCTTGCAGTTTCTGAAGCAGCAGTACCGAGAATTCATCGTCTAGAGCAAGTCTCATCAGAAAAAAAGGTTGGTTCTTTAGGTGAGATCTAATGGAAGCTTTGAAAGAACCTCCTGATGCTAAAGCAAAGGTAAACTTGAACTTTCATACATTGTGTTGCTGAATACCTCTATTATATTCTTCTAAAAAGACTGTGTGGGATAGTTGAACAGTGTTATGCAACGGACTTCTTACAACTTTCGAAACATGTTCAGTAATTGGTAAAACCCATATTAAAGTTCAGCATTTTAGAGCTGAAGTCACTTTTTATCTCGTGAAAGTTCAATATCGCTTGTTTCGTTGCTTTTTATGCTTTTCTGCAGCAGTTCAAAACATCACAGTGCAATGGATAGTGCTATCCACCTTTCGTGCAAACGTCCCTTGGTCAATATCTACTGTAATTGGAGATACTGTAGTTATTAGTAGGTATTGAAGTGTGTTTTGTTCCAGGTGACTGCTGTCCGTCGTGAAACTAGACAAGAAAAGAGGAAGCTGGCCATGGCTATGAGACTGAAACAACTCGGAGCTCTGGGAATGAGTGTATGAAATGAAAAAACTGTTTTAAAACATTCCAAGAAGATAGAAGTACATGAGTTTTGTCTTTACTTTTCCAGGCTACTGAAAGTGGGAAAATAATAACCAAACCATCCGCAGTCATTCAAGGATTTGAAGAAATATCCAATGAAACTGGTTTAACTTGTTGTATTTGCCGGGAAGGATACAAATATCATCCGAATAAGGTCAGTTTAGTTAGTGCTCACACGTTCTCTCGTGTTCTGCTCGATTCTTCCTTAAACGCAACATCTTCTTTAGGTTCTTGGCATTTACACGTACACAAAGCGTTGCATCTTGGATGGTTTTGAAGTGAAACAACGCAAAAGCCAGGTGGGTGATGTATTTCTAACATTGTCAATAATACGAGATCTGGAAGTGTTACTGGTATCACCAAGTTGCTAATGGAGTCCACATTCTTGATAAAACATTCTTCAATCAAGGGTTACAGCACTGTTAGCCACTTCAATATTGTACATTACGAATGCCACGTGGCTGCGATCAGGTGAGTTATTCACAGGAAGTAATCTACAACATCATTGTTCGTGCCTATGTAAGCTGCCTTAGTTTGTAATGCTAAATTGTGTGTATTTCAGAATTATTTCAGAAAAGCATGTTTTGAGTGATTTTGTATTTTCTCGACCCCAAATATTAGTCTTTTAACTGTCTGCCTCTTATCGTGTTCTGTATTTTTGCTAGGTTCCAGAGTCATCGTTCGCCAGTTGTTTAGCAAGGATGTTGAATAAATTAACTAGATTATAAAATGCAAAAGAATAGTAACTCCGAACAACATTTAGATTGTTTTAATGAATCGACGTTTCGGCCAACTGAAATACTCTGCCAACTGAAATACTCTTTTATTTCTCTTCAGACATAACGACTACATCCAAGAGGCGACCAGTCACATTGAGCCGACATTTCAGAATACTGTTCACGCTCTGCGTCTCCTGCTTGAGAGATTTGCCTTCGAGAAATCTTTCAATGAAGACTCCGGCGGTGGAGGACGACAGAGTAACTTTAATATCATTCCTTATATGGTACACATGGCCTTATATGCCATGAGCACGTGAGTCAGCACTATCAGGTTTTCTGTGGTTGTCTTCTGCTAGATATTTGAATTAAGAACTGACTGTAGTAATAATAGTGTTCATGATAATTATGTTATAATAATTGCAAAATTTCTAGTGCTCGAATGCGAAGTCTTGAAAAATCTGTGACAACTTTCGTCGAAGAAGCCCATTCTACTTGGATTCAATCTTCATTTGAAGCGAGTTAGGTTTTGCGAGTGCTGAGGCACTCGTAATGACATGAAAAATATTTTTCTGTTTTATTGCAGGTCAACGGTCCTCTGTTTGTGAGCGTTTTGTCTTTGTTTACGAACTCTCTCGAGGAATGGAAGAAGACGCGAATTATCTTCCTCAGCAGATTGATTGTTCTTGCCCATGTTCGCGAAGTCTCTCCCAAAGGAGCTACCAAGTAAGATCTAAAGAATTGCAATCAACTATACTTTATTTGAATTACGTCTTATTGATCGAGTGTTACTACAGGAGGAAACCTAAACTAAACTAACTTTATTTACACTGGATAGTTCTATCAGTTCTAAACTGTTCTTCCTAAAGGTCCAGTATGGATCATCTCTTAGCGATCCAGTGTTACTACAGATGGAAACCCAAACTAAACTAACTTTATTTATACTGAATAGCTCTATCAGTTCTAAGCTGTTCTTCCCAGAGATCCAGTAAGGATCATTTCTTATTGATCCAGTGTAACTACAGGAGGAAACCTAAACTAAACTAATTTATTCATACTGAATAGCTCTGTCAGTTCTAAACTGTTCCTCCCGGTGGTCCAGTAAGCGTCATCTGTTAGTGACCCAATGTTGTCTGTTTTGTAGACTCAGCGCTGGCGAAGTGAAGCCTTACAACAATCGTCCTATTCTGATTTTCTTTGCTCTCGTTAACAAACTCCAGCACATGTTGAAGGTAATATACCGCTCATTCATTTACTTGTTATCTCATTTGTTGAAGTGACTTTGATCTTTTTTGCCCTTCAATATTTCAAAAAATGAGAATGTTATCAAAAAATTAACAAGAGATGTTACGGTTATCTTAAAAGTTCTTATCAATAAGGCGGTAAAAAAATATATTGCCGTTTCCCTTTAAGCATTCTTTTCTCAGTTTCTTTGTCTCCTCATCAGTTGCATTTGTCTTCATATTTGCTGCAAGGTTAACTATTCCTTGAGTGACTAAAGTGGCAGTGATGACGTGACGATTCTTCATCCCAATCTTAGCATGGAGTAAAGAAACCAAGAACGATGATTTCAGCGAATTTCTCTGATCCGTTTTAATCATCTTCGGCAGACTGAAAAGCCTTTCAACGGACACATTTGAAAACGGCTGACAAAACGGATCAAATCTTGGTACTTTCATTCACCTGACGGAGTCTTTGCATCCCGTATATTCAACCAATACTCACTCCACTGAAGCTCGGGTTTGGCATTATCCTCAAATACATGTGATCTCCATTGCATGTCAAGCCTGCGGAGATCCACGTCATCCTTAAGATACTGTAGCTTTTGAAAAATAGCTCCTAGTGAACGAGGAATTAGCGCAGCGGCATTAGATGGCAGAAGGCGCCGGACTAAACATGAATTGGATCAGCTATGTCAAATCGAGCCTGGATTTGAAGGATACTCTCAACCAGAAAGCTCTTACAGTCGACGGAAAACTTATGCACATCTTCTTTCTTTTCTTCAGCCTCAATTTCATAGAGGGTTGCTGTAGCCGCAAGCCCAGGGTACGTCTTGCATAATGGCACATGATGTTGTACGTCATTCGGGTTGAAGGTCTGCAGTTTGGTGGACTTAACGACTTCGATTTTCATGAAATCGCTGGCAATGGATTTGATAAGGCTTTCCACTGTCGGCTTAAGCATATGGAGGAGGGGGCGTTCATCTGAAACAGCCGATTAAATTCATTTAGACGTTTAAGTTGGTAGCTAAGGAACTGTAAGTACATCTGAATAAATCGATTCTGCAATGATGCAAGAATTAGTGCTTCGTACTGTTCGAGCAGTCGGTTAATGCACTCCTGCAAAGAGAGCCAACGTGTCTGGGTGGGTGATAAAAACTTGTGGGGTTCAACATCATAGAAGGTTTGGAATTCTCTGTACACATCCTGGCGCTTCAAAGATCGATGGAAATGAGCATAAACATCTCTGCACAAATCCTCTACACTTTTCGGTAACTTTAACGCAGTATAAGACGACACGAACATTTCACAATTTGAACATGGGGGAGTTCCGAAATAAAATTATACTGCCCAAACATCACGTTTGTTGTATCAGAGGAGTAACCAACAATATTGGCCATTGGGATATTCAATTCATAAAAACTTTGCTTAATTTTGGCATAGAACCCAGCAGCAGTACCATTCTCTGTTTCCACCATATCCACCAACAAATATTGGACTTCAAATTTCTCAACATAAAAAAAAGTAGCAACAATAGCCAGTTGTTTTTTAACGCTTTTGTCCGTTGCCTCATCTATTATAATTCCAAATTTTCTCGATTGTAATAATAACACCATTTCCTTTAGGTAATCAAAACCGGGTAACCAAAAACTTGGCAAATGATGTTTGTAGCTTTCTGTTTTCCAAGTGTGAGACGACTAAGAGCTGCATCATTTGGACGGAGAGAGCGGATTAATGTCACCATACTTTCGGAGAGGGATAGTGGAAGGTTATGCTCAGCAATAAAAGCACACAATTTCACTTCCATTGTTCTACGTACGTTGACATACCAGTCGGTCGATTGAATGCGTTTTACCAACTCTCGATAATTTAACATTTCCTAGATGTTTCTAGCTTTCCGCATGTCGTTTCAGAGATGTTTTCGCGCAAGTAAGCCCACACGTGAGAACCTTGCAAAAAGGCTTCGATTTTCCATCTGGCGCTAGTCTTTTAATTAAGCCAGTCTAAGCCAGGATTTGAACTCCGTAATCTGAAGCCAATTATCGTTAAACGACTGGATGCGTGGAGGACACTTTTTGGATGTTGACGGCCTTGATACAACATGACTATCGCAAGTATCATCATCTGAATCTGACATAAAGGTCATGAGATCATCCTGTGGCTAATCCATTATTAATATTACTTTTTGTTAAAACATGTATGTCCCAAATCCGAACAAAAAGGTCAATGACAACCCGTGATGTAGTTGAACTTCGTGACTACAGCACAAATTTCTTGAAACTAAACACTAAAAACTTTAAACTAATGCTAAAAAAGAAACTTTACAACCGTAAAAATCGCTTTTATTTTGAATTTTTGAATTTCCTTCAAAATGCCTGCAAATTCCCTTCAAAATTCCTTCAACTTAATAATTCCTTAAGAATTCCTTCAGTTTGCCAAAAATTCCTGAAAAAGGGAAAAATCATTCAAAGTGGAAGCGCTGGAAATATGCTAATTTTGTACGTGAGGTGACGATGTTGAACGAAGGAAAACGAAGTGCCGAAGTATGTTCGAGGTGTTCTTCTTTGTTGTTCTCGCATCGTGGAGGCTGAATGATTATAGAAAAAATGTCGATTAATTTCTCTGCGATTGTGGCTAAAAAAGGTAAGCAGAATTTGTAGTTTTGTTTTGGTATGGAGGATTTTTATATTTGTTAGATATTTACATTTATTTTGGTATTTATTTAGAGTTATATGGGTTATTCAGCATCAAGCAAAGTCGTACAAACTTATGATCGATTTACCAAGTTGATTTATTGGTATGTATACACATGGTTGAAGTATAATAGTGTTGAAAATAATTAGTTGGGCATATTTTGAATAAGAATGGGACGAAATGAAGAAGGATTCGCGACGGATGGTTGAAATACAAGACGGATTGAAAAACACAAAAACATTTTGAGCTTATGGACATAAAACGGCAGAGGGAGGGGATGTATATCACAAATGGTTTCGATAGGGTGAAATAGCCTGTTTTAAGTTTATTTTATAGTCGCATGTTATTTAGTTGTGCCCAAATCATTGACATGGGGTAGAAAATTGTTTATTATATAAAAATAATAAAACGGCTGCAAAAATTTATTGATCTGATCGGCTTCCTAAGATTTGTTGCTTCTCCACACCCAAGATCTTGGCGAAAAATGCCATACTCATCATACACCTACACATGTAACCAGATTACAAAGCTCGCTGTGCATGAAGATGATCTTCCCTGTGCACTTTTGTACATGTCTGCAGAAAATATATAAGATACATCATACATATTATCTAGGTAATAGTTTGCAATAAACTGGCCCTATGGCCTTACCATAATAAGCCTGAAATGGGACGAGGGCGCTAGATACTTGTAAAATTATCGTTCGCTAAAGATTCGAAGATTCGACACCATCTTGGATTCTTTTATTTGGGTACGATACGATAATTCAATTTAGCTCTCCCCAAAGGGTCTTTTCAGACCAAATACAATACTATTTATAAATATATTAAATAAGCTAAATCTATGGCTATAGTATTATAAAGTTAATGTGAAGTTAATGGGATCACGCATGCTAGGTATATGTCAGCAATCTAGGTTGCCTATATCTATGGTAGTAAACACTGCCGTGTTCAGGTGGTGGGTCGATCAAAACTAAGGTTTAACATACCCCCCCTTCCCCAATCATTGGGGCGTTTGCAATTCCTGATGTTCCCAAGGGGCGGGCATTTGTTGTTGGGAAAATTTAATGTGGTGGGGCATTTAATTCCACATGTGAGGGGGACGGGGATTTGACCATCTTGCTGTAAAGATTTGGTTGACCCAACATGAAATCTTTTGAACCTACACTCGTTTTCCGCTGGCAAAGGAAACTGCAATGTACATATTTCCTGTTACAAGTTTTCTTGTTATAAAAATTTGTTTACAATTAAAGGTATCCATATATTAAAGTTGTAGCCCTTTTAAAAACTAGTCCAATTTTTCTTAAAAATCTCACTTCATGAGCAATATCAAAACTGCTGGTAGCTAGGATATCTAATTCAACCTTCAAATGATATGGACAGTGGGGCATTTGACCACCAGTTTGTCATGGAATGTAGGGCATTTCAATGCTGATTTTTGATTATGGGTGGGGGATGCGATCAAGACAAAATCCTAAAAGTCAAATGCCCAGGTATATGCTCGAAGAGGGGTTTACACCTTTGTTTTGATCACTGCATTCCAGCTGCTATATTGTTAGTCTGTTATGTTAGACATAACATGAAGTAGTGGCAATGGAAAGTGTAAATTTATTATAACTGAGATTTTGCTCAGTTAGTACATTTCAGTTTAGTTTTTTTACGACCCAACCTTCCTTTTAAATTGCATCATTTCTTTTAGTATATGCTGGATGCGCAAGTATGAATTATATGCAACAATGGCATGTCATAGGATCAGGATGCGTTCATGGTATGATTTCAAAAATGCAAATAGCTGTGTTAGTATATTTTTTGTTGTGACCCAAAATGCATAAGTTTAGGGATTACATATATATATTAGGCATATGCATGGACTTGTAAACGTGGGGATTGATTAGGTGTACATGATATCAGGCATGTTGTGCATGGAAAAAACAAGTACAGGGATTGATTAGGTGTATATGATATGAGGGTAGGTATATCAGAGATGGGTGCATAAGTTAGGCGTGCATACCAACACACACACACTGGCATGCATGAACATGTTAGGTAAGAAGGATTTGTAGCTTTGTTTTGGTATTTACATTTATTTTGGTATTTATTTAGAGTTATATCGGTTATTCAGCAAGAATCAAAGTCGCCCAAACTTATCATTGATTTATCGAGCTGATTTATTGGTATGTATACACATGGTTGAAATATAATAGTGTTAAAAATAATTAGTTGGGTATATTTTGAATAAGAATGGGAGGAAATGAAGAAGGATTTGCAAAGGATGGTTGAAACACAAGACGGATTGAAAAACATAAAAAAATTGATCTTATGGTCATAAAACAGCAGAGGGAGGGGATGTATATCACAAATGGTTTTGATATCGTGAAATAGCGTGGTTTAAGTTTATTTTATGGTTGCGTGTTATTAAGGTGTGCCCATATCATTGACAAGGGGTAGAAAATTGTTTATTATATAAAAAGAATAAAATGGCCACAAAAATTTATTGATCTCGCTGGCTTCCTGTGCATTGATGTGAGCCAGACTGCAGAGTATGTCAACAGTGGCACCGAGATTTTTTAAAGAAAGAAAATTAGTGCACCTGGGGATTCCCTTTTTCCTGATTGTACACTTGAATTTGCTCCCAAAGGTCTAATTTTAATATTTTTAACACATATTTTGTTACTTTTGCCCCTTAACTCACTCATGATCTGTGCTTGGCAACGGTTTTGTGCACCTGCACCTAAGATTTGTGCCTTCTCCGCACCCGAGATCTCCGCGAAAATTGCCATACTCTGCAGTCTGGGTGGTGAGTCACTTTGAGCAGGCAAATTGCAATGTATGGAGGAAGGAAGATGACATGGGATTGAAATGTAGCATCGTAGTATTTGAATGCATGTAACCAGATTACAAAGCTTGCTGTGCATGGAGATGATCTTCCCTGTACACTTATGTACGTGTCCGCACCAATATATAAGATACATACCAGACTGCATTCTGTGCACTCAACGCCGAAGATCTTGAGCGTGGATTAAGCAAAACGCAATTGCAAATATAGTAAATATTGATGTATCTTCGGCGTGCAATTTATATGGAATGCACTCTGGGATGCATACTATCTAGGTAAAAGTTTGCAAGAAAATGGCCCTATGGCCTTACCATAATCATCCCCATAATGTATTGTATACAATAGCATCACTGGGTTACAGTGTGTGGATCTTGTTTGATATGTTGTAAACATAGATATAAGAGACCTAGATTGCTGACATATACCTGGCGCGCGTGACCCCAAATGGAAGAACCCAAAATGGGGTCACAACCTGGCAAAAAATTAGAAATAGTCTTACGAAAAACAGGTTTTTGGGCTTTTTTAGTCGTTTAACTGCTGCAAATCACCTTCAACTGGACTTTTTTGAAAATAAATTGCTACTGCGAAGGTTTTGAACCAGAAATGGGATGAGGGGGCTAAACTAAAAATTGGAAGGAGTGGACGTTTGGACATTTACTACAAGAACATACTAAACAACCAATTGTCTACTCCAGAAATACTCCAGTGGAACATGACTCGCAGCAGTTAAACCATAAAAAAAGCTCAAAAACCTGTTTTTTGTAATACAATCCCTATAGTTTTTGCCTGGTTGCAACGCCATCTTGGATTCTTCTGTTTGGAATCACGTGCGCTACGTATATGTCAGCATTCTAGGTCTCCTATATCTATGGTTGTAAACACTGCTGTGTTCAGATTATGGGCTGATCAAAACGAAGGTGTAACATCCCCCCCCCCCCCATCATTGGGGCATTTGCCGTGCCTGATGTTCCCAAGGGGCGGGCATTTGTTGTTGGGAAAATTTAATGTGGCGGGGCATTTGATTCCACATGTGAGGGGACGGGGATTTGACCGTCTTGCTGTAAAAGATTTGGTTAAGCTAACATGAAATCTTTTGAACCTACACTCACTTTCCGCTGGCAATGTACATAGTCCAATTTTTCTTAAAAATCTCACTTCTTGAGCAATATCAAAACTGCTAGTAGCTAGGATATCTAATTCAACCTTCAAATAATATTGAAAGTGGGGGATCTGATCAAGACAAAATCCTAAAAGTCAAATGCCTGGTTATATGCCCGGGGAGGGGTTTACACCTTGATTTTGATCACCGCATTGCAGCTGCTATATGCTAGACATAACCTGAAGTAGCAGCAATAGAAAGTGTAAATTTATTGCACTGAGATTTTGCTCAGTTTGTACATTTCAGTTGAGTTTCTTTTATGACCCAGCATGCATTTCACATTGCATCATTTCTTTTAGTATATGCTGGAAGCACAAGTATGAATTATGCAACAATGGCACGTCATAGGATCAGGATGTGTTCATGGTATGATTTCAAAAATGCAAATATCTGTGTTAGTATATTTTTTGTTGAGACCCAAAATGCATAAGTTTAGGGATTACGTATATATTAGGCACGTGCATGGAGTTATATGCATGGGGATTGATTAGGGTTACACTATATCAGGCATGTGTGCATGGACAAACAAGTATGGGGATTGATTAGGTGTACATGATATCAGGGATGGGTGCACACACACACACACACACACACACAAACATGGACGCATGGATAAGTTAGGTGCACATATACTTTAACACACTCACTAACATTCATGGACAAGTTAGGTGTACATCATAGATATAAAAGACCTAGATTGCAGACCTAGATACTAGATGCAATATACATGGACATATAGTACACTAGATTATACATGCACATATACAACAAAACGTGCATTATACATAAACATGTTCTGCACTAGATGCAATAATCATGGACATCTACTACATTTACACACACTTGCATGGACATATACTGCATTTACACACACTTGCATGGACATATACTACACTTGCATCGACATATACTACACTTACCCCCACTTGCATGGACATATGATACATTTACACACACTTGCATTGATATATTCTACACACACTTGCATATACATATACTGCACTTACAAACACTTGCGTGGACATATACTACAATTACACGCACTTGCGTAAACATATACTACAACTACAGACACTTGCATGGACATATACTACACTTACACACACTTGCGTAAACATATACTACACTTACAAACAATCGTGTGGACATATACCACAATTACATACACTTAAGTGGACATACATTACACTTAAACGCACATACTTAAACACACATGCATGGACATATACTCTACTTGCATCAAGATATACTACACTTATACACACTTGCGTCGACATATACTACAGTTACACACGGTTGCATCAACATATACTACTCTTGCACACACTTGCAAGGACATATACCACATTTACATACACTTGTGTGGACATATACAACACTTACACACACTTGCATGGACATAAACTACACTTACACACATTTGCGTGAACATATACTAGACTCACACACTAGCATGGACATATACTACACTTACACACACTTCCGTGGACATATATTACACATACACACACTTGCATGAACATATACTCCACTTGCATGGACATATACTACACTTACACACACTTGTGTGGACATATATTAAACTTACACACACTTGTGAGGACACATACTACACTTGCATGGACATATACAACACTGGCACACACTTGCATGAAATAATACTACACTTGCACACAGTTGCATCAAGATATACTGCACTTACACACACTTGCATGGAGATATACTAGACTTACACATACTTGCATTGACATATACTACACTTACGTGGACATATATTACACATACACACACTTGCGTGAACATATACTCCACTTGCATGGAGATATACTACACTTGTACACACTTGCGTCGACATATACTAGACTTACACACACTTGCATGAACATATACTACACTTACACACAGTTGCATCAACAGATACTACACTTGCACAGACTTGCAAGGACATATACTTCACTTGCACACACTTGTGTGGACATATATTAAAGTTACACACACTTGTGAGGACACATACTTCACTTGCATGGAGATATAGTACACTTGTACACACTTGCATGAACATATACTACACTTACACGCAGTTGCATCAACATATACTACACTTGCAAGGACATATACATCACTTACACACACTTACGTGGACATATATTAAACTTACACACACTTGTGAGGACACATACTACACTTGCATGGACCTATACTACACTTACACATACTTGCATAGACATGTATTGCACATACACACACTTGCGCGAACATATACTCAACTTGCATGGACATGTACTACACTTACAAACACTTGCATGGAGAGATACTACACTTATACACACTTGCGTCGACATATATTAGACTTACACACAGTTGCATGAACATATACTACACTTGCACACTCTTGCAAGGACATATACTTCACTTACACACACTTGCATTGACATATACCACATTTACATACACTTGTGTGGAAATATATTAGACTTACACACACTTGCATGAACATATACTACACTTGCACACACTTGGATGGACATATACTAGATTTACACACACTTGTGTTGACATATACCACATTTACATACACTTGTGTGGACATATATTAAACTTACACAGACTTGTGAGGACACATACTACACTTGCACACACTTGCGAGGACATATACTAGACTTATACACACTTGCACACACTTGCATGGACATATACTACACTTAGAGACACTTGCGACGACATATATTAGACTTACACACAGTTGCATCAACATATACTAGACTTACACACAGTTGCATTCACATATACCACATTTACATACACTTGTGTGGACATATATTAAACTTACACACACTTGTGAGGACACATACTACACTTGCATGGACATATACAACACTTACACACATTTGCATGGACGTATACTAGACTTACACACTAGCATGGACATATACTACACTTACACATACTTGCATAGACATATATTACACTTGCATGGAGATATACTACACATATACTACCTTTGCACACACTTGCAAGGACATATAGTGCACTTACGCACCCTTGCGTGGACATATATTACACATAGACACACTTGCGTGAACATATACTCTACTTGCATGGAGATATACTACACTTATACACCCTTGCGTTGACATATACTACACTTACACACACTTGCATGAACATATACTACACTTACACGGACATATACTACATTTACATACACTTGTGTGGACTATATTAAACTTACACACACTTGTGAGGACACATACTACACTTGCATACATTTGCATGGACATTTCCTAGACTTACACACTAGCATGGACATATACTACACTTACACACACTTGTGTGGACATATACTACACTTGCATGGGGATATACTACACTTATACACACTTGCGCCGACATATACTGCACTTACGCACCCTTGCGTGGACATATACTCCACTTGCAAGCACTTGCATGGAGATATACTACACTTATACACACTTGCATCGACATATATTAGACTTACACACACTTGCATGAACATATACTA
This sequence comes from Muricea muricata, assembly GCA_963855995.1. NCBI lineage: Eukaryota > Metazoa > Cnidaria > Anthozoa > Malacalcyonacea > Plexauridae > Muricea > Muricea muricata. Next base: position 12,445,963 of record OY979730.1, on the reverse strand, counting down.
CTCTTGCACACAATTGCGTTGACATATACCACATTTACATACACTTGTGTGGACATATATTAAACTTACACACACTTGTGAGGACACATAGTACACTTGCGTGGACATATACAACACTTGCATGGAGATATACACACTTGCGACGGCATATATTAGACTTACACACAGTTGCATCAACATATACTAGACTTACACACAGTTGCATTCACATATACCACATTTACATACACTTGTGTGGACATATATTAAACTTACACACACTTGTGAGGACACATGCTACACTTGCATGGATATGTACCACACTTAGATGGACATAAACTACACTTGTACACTCTTGTGTCGACATATACTAGACTTACAAACACTTGCATGAACATATACTAGACTTACACACACTTGCGTTGACATGTATTACACATACACTGACTTGGGCGAAGATCTACTCAACTTGCATGGACATATATTACACTTGCAAGGACATATACAACACTTAGACACATTTGCATGGACATATATTACACGTAGACACACTTGTGTGAACATATACTCCACTTGCATGGAGATATACTACACTTAGACACACTTGCATGAACATATGCTAGACTTACACACACTTGCAAGGACATATACCACATTTACATACACTTGTGTGGACATATATTAGACTTACACACACTTGCATGGACATACACTAGATTTACACACTAGCATTGTCATATATTACACATGCACACACTTGCATGGAGATATACTACACTTATACACACTTGTGTGGACATATATTAGACTTACACACACTTGCATTGACATATACCACATTTACACACACTTGTGAGAACATATACTAGACTTGCATGGACATATACTGCACTTACACACACTTGCGAGGACATATATTACACATACACACACTTGCGTAAACATATACTGAACTTGCATAAACATATACTAGACTTACACACACTTGCATGGACTTATACTACACTTATACACACTTGCGTCGACATATATTAGACTTACACACACTTGCATGAAGATATACTACACTTGCAAGGACATACTGCACTTACACATACTTGCATGGACATATATTAAACTTGCACACACTTGTGGGGACACATACTACACTTGCATGGACATATACTACACTTACACATACTTGCATGGACATATACTACACTTACACACACTTGTGTGGACATATATTAAAGTTGCATGGAGATATACTACACTTATACACACTTGCGCCGACATATACTACCTTTGCACACACTTGCAAGGACATATACTGCATTTACGCACACTTGCGTGGACATATACTTCAAGTACAGACACTTGCATGGACATATACAACACTTACACACACATGCATGGACATAAAAAACACTTACACACATTTTCGTGGACATATACTAGACTTACACACTAGCATGGACATATACTAGACTTACACATACTTGCATAGACATATACTACACTTACACACACTTGCGTGGACATGTATTACACATACACACAGTTGCATGAACATATACTACACTTGCAAGGACATATACTACACTTATACACACTTGCGTCGACATATACTAGACTTACACACACTTGCGTGAACATATAGTACACTTGCACACACTTGCAAGGGCATATACTGCCCTTACACACATTTGCGTGGACATATACTACACATACACACAGTTGCATCAACATATAGTACACTTGCACACACTTGCAAGGACATATACTGCACTTAGACACACTTGCATGGGCATATACTAGACTTACACACACTTGTGAGGACACTTACACACTAGCATGGACATATACTACACTTACAGACACACACACACTTGCGTGAACATATGCTCGACTTGCATGGACATATGCTACACTTATACACACACACACACTTGCGTGAACATATACTCGACTTGCATGGAGATATACTACACTTACACACAGTTGCATCAACATATACTGCACTTGCACACAGTTGCATCAACACATAGTGCACTTACACACACTTGCATGGAGATATACTGGACTTACACATACTTGCATTGACATATACTACACTTACGAATACGTGGACATATATTACACATACACACACTTGCGTGAACATATACTCCACTTGCATGGAGATATACTACACTTGCGTCGACATATACTAGACTTACACACACTTGCATGAACTTATACTACATTTACACACAGTTGGATCAACAGATACTACAGTTGCACACACTTGTGAGGACAGATACTTCACTTGCATGGAGATATACTACACTTGTACACACTTGCATGAACATATACTACACTTACACACAGTTGCATCAACATATACTACAGTTGCACACACTTGTGAGGACACATACTTGCATAGACATGTATTACACATACACACACTTGCGTGAACATATACTCAACTTGCATGAACATATACAACACTTACACACATTTGCGTGGACATATACTAGACTTACACACTAGCATGGACATATACAACACTTACACATACTTGCATAGACATATACTACACTTACACTTGCATGGAGATATACTACACTTATACACACTTGCGCGGACATATACTACCTTTGCACACACTTGCAAGGACATATATTACACGTAGACACACTTGCGTGAACATATACTCGACTTGCATGGAGATATACTACACTTATACACCCTTGCGTTGACATGTACTACACTTACACACAGTTGCATGAACATATACTACACTTGCAAGGACATATACTGCACTTACAGACACTTGCATGGACATATGCTAGACTTACACACACTTGTGTTGACATATACCACATTTACATACACTTGTGTGGACATATGTTAGACTTACACACACTTGCATCAACATATACTACACTTGCATGGACATAAACTACACTTACACAAATTTGCGTGGACATACACTAGATTTACACACTAGCATTGACATATATTACACATGCACACATTTGCATGGAGATATACTACACTTATACACACTTGTGTGGACATATATTAGAGTTATAGACACTTGCATGAACATATACTACACTTGGACACACTTGCAAGGTGATATAGTAGACTTACACACACTTGCATTGACATATACCACATTTACATACACTTGTGAGAACACATACTAGACTTGCAAGGACATATACAACACTTGCAAGGACATATACTGCACTTACACACACTTGCGAAGACATATATTACACATACACACACTTGCGTGAACATATAGTCAACTTGCATGGACATATACTAGACTTACACACAGTTGCGTGGACTTATACTACACTTATACACACTTGCGTCGACATATACTACACTTATACACAGTTGCATCAACATATACTACACTTGCATGGACATATACCACACTTACACACACTTGAATGGACATAAACTAGACTTAGACACTAGCATGGACATATACTACACTTAGACATACTTTGATAGAGATATACTACACTTACACAGACTTGTGTGGACATATATTAAAGTTGTAAGGAGATATACTACACTTATACACAGTTGCGCCAACATATACTACCTTTGCACACACTTGCAAGGACATATACTGCACTTACGCACACTTGCGTGGACATATACTTCAAGTACAGACAGTTGCATGGACATATACAACACTTATACACAGATGCATGGACATAAAAAACACTTACACACATTTTCGTGGACATATACTAGACTTACACACTAGCATGGACACATACTTGCATAGACATATACTACACTTACACACTCTTGCGTGGACATGTATTACACATACACACACTTGCAAGGACATATACTGCACTTACACACATTTGCCTGGACATATATTACAAGTACACACAGTTGCGTGAACATATACTCCACTTGCGTGGACATATACTGCACTTATACACAGTTGCATCGACATATATTAGACTTACAGACACTTGCATGAACATATAGCGCACTTACACGCAATTGCATCAACATATACTACACTTGCACACACTTGCAATGACATATACCACATTTACATACACTTGTGTGGACATATACTGGAGTTACACACACTTGCATGAACATATACCACACTTACACACACTTGTATCAACATGTACTACACTTGCAAGGACATATACTACACTTATACACACTTGCAAGGACATATATTGGACTTACACGCACTTGCATGGACATATAGTAGACTTATACATACTTGTGTTGAGATATACCACGTTTACGTGAAGTTGTGTGGACATATATTAAACTTACACACACTTGTAAGGACACATACTACACTTGCATGGACATAAATTACACTTACGCAAATTTGCGTGGACATACACTAGATTTACACACTAGCATTGTCATATATTACACATGCAGACACTTGGATGGAGATATACTACAGTTATACACACTTGTGTGGACATATATTAGACTTATACACACTTGCATGAACATATACCACACTTGCACAGACTTGCAAGGTCATATACTAGACTTACACACACTTGCATGGACATATATTAAACTTGGACACACTTGTGGGGACACATAGTACACTTGCATGGACATATACTACAGTTACACACACTTGCATGGATATAAACTAGACTTACACACTAGCATTGACATATACTACACTTATACACACTTGTGCCAAGATATACTACCTTTGCACACACTTGCAAGGAGATATACTGCACTTACGCACACTTGCGTGGACATATACTTCAAGTACAGACACCTACATGGACATAAAAAACACTTACACACATTTTCGTGGACATATACTAGACTTACACATACTTGGATAGACATATACAACACTTACACACACTTGCGTGGACATGTATTACACATACACACACTTGCATGAACATATACTACACTTATACACAGTTGCATCGACATATATTAGACTTACACACACTTGCATGAACATATACTACACTTACACACAGTTGCATCAACATATACGACATTTACATACACTTGTGTGGAGATATATTAGACTTACAGACACTTGTATCAACATATACTACACTTGGACACATACTTGCATAGACATGTATTACACATAGACACACTGGTGCGAACATATACTGAAGTTGCATGGACATATAGTAGAGTTACATGGAAATATATTAGACTTACAGAGAGCTGCATGAACATATACTACACTTGCAGACGCTTGTGAGGACACATAGTACACTTACACATACTTGGATAGACATGTATTACACATACAGACACTTGCGCGAACATATACTCAACTTGCATGGACATATACTGGACTTACGCACAGTTGCATGAACATATAGTACAGTTGCACACACTTGCAAGGACATACTGCACTTACACACACTTGGATGGACATATATTAAACTTGGAGACACTTGTGGGGAGACATACTACACTTGCATGGACATATACGATAGTTATACACGCTTGGATGGACATATACTACACTTACACAGAGTTGTGTGGACATATATTAAAGTTGGATGGAGATATACTACACTTATAAACACTTGCGCCGACATAGAGTACTTTTGCACAGACTTGCAAGGAGATATACTGCGCTTACGCAGACATGCATGGACATAAAGAACACTTACACACATTTTCGTGGACATATACTAGACTTACACACTAGCATGGACATATACTAGACTTGCACATCCTTGCATAGACATATACTACACTTACACAGACTTGCGTCGACGTATACTACCTTTGCACACACTTGCGAGGACATATACTGGACTTACACATATACTAGACTTAGATACACTTGCGTGAACATATACCACACTTGGGAGGAGACATACTAGACTTACACATAGTTGTATAGAGATGTGTTAGACATGCACACACTTGTGCGAACACATACTCAACTTGCGTGGACATATAGTACACGTATAAACGGTTGCGTGGAAATATATTAGACTTAGAGTTGGGTGAACATATACTACAGTTGCAGACACTTGGATGGAGATATACTACACTTACACATACTTGCGTAGAGGTGTATTACATATACAGAGAGTTGTGCGAACATATACTCAACTTGCATGGAAATATATTAGAGTTACACAGACTTGCGCGAACATGTGTTACACTTGCATGGAGATATAGGACACTTGCGCACAGTTGCATGGAGATATACTAGAGTTAGACACACTTGCATAAGTTAAGTTTGTGCAGAGAATATGGTCCTGATTGGGCCTTTGAAGGGTGTTGGTGTGATTGGTGGAGCAATATTTTTTAGTTTGAGAAAACTTAATGTAAGATAACTAGACTAAACTAAACTGAACTAGAGTGAAGTAGACTAGACCAGACTAGGTAACTAACTAAGTGACTAACTAACTGACTAATTTACTAAGTAAGTAAGTAACTAACTAAGTAACTAAGTAAGTAGGTAACTAACGAACTAACTAAGTAACTAATTAACTAACTAACTAACTAAGTGACTAACTAAGTAAGTAAGTAAGTAACTAACTAAGTAACTAACTAACTAAGTAACAAACTAGCTAGCTAGCTAACTAAGTTACTAACTAACTAACTAACTAACTAAGTAAGTAGGTAACTAACTAACTAAGTGAGTAAGTAGGTAAGTAACTAAGTAAGTAACTAACTAACTAAGTAAGTAAGTAGGTAACTAACTAACTAAGTAAGTAACTAACTAACTAACTAACTAAGTAAAGAAAGTGACTAAACTAACTAAGTAAGCTAACTTAACTAACTAAGTAAACTAAGTAAGTAAAGTAAGGAACTAAGTGGCTGACTAAACTAAAGTGCCTAACTAACTAACTAACTAAGTGAGTAGAGAAAGTGACTGAAGTGTCTGAGTAAGTAACTAAGTAAGTAAGTAAGTAAGTAAGTAAGTAAGTAAGTAAGTGAGTAACTAACTAACTAACTAACTAACTAACTAACTAACTAAGTAGACTAACTAACTAAGTAACTAAGTGACTAAGTAAGTAGGTAACTAACTAAGTAACTAAGTTAGTGACTAACTAACTGACTAACTAAGTAACTAACTAGGTAGGTAAGTAACTAAGTGACTAACTAAGTAGCTAACTAAGTAACTGACTAACTGACCGAGTAACTAAGTAACTAACTAGGTAAAGAAAGTGACTAAAGTAACTAAGTAAGCTAACTTAACTAACTAAGTGAACTAAGTAGGTAGACTAAGGAAGTAAGTGGCTGACTAAAGTAAAGTGCCTAACTAAGTAAGTAACTAAGTGAGTAGAGATACTGACTGAAGTAAGTAAGTGAGTGAGTAAGTAAGTAACTAGCTAACTAACTAACTAACTAACTTTAACTAACTAAGTAAAGCAAGTAAGTGAAGTAACTAACTGACTAGAGTAAAGTAGCTAACCAATTAACTAAGTAGACTAACTAACTAACTAACTAAGTGACTAAGTAAGTAGGTAACTAACTAAGTAACTAACTTAGTGACTAACTAAGTAACTAACTAAGTAGGTAAGTAACTAACTAAGTGACTAACTAACTAACTAGCTAACTAACTAACTAACTGACTGACTGACTGACTGACTGACTAACTAAGTAACTAACTAACTAAAGAAACTGAATAGAGTAAGTAAGTAAGCTAATTAACTAAAGTAACTAAGTTAACTAACTAAGTAAACTGAGTAAGTAAACTAACTAAGTAACTAAACTAAAGTATGTGAGTAACTAACTGACTAAGTAAAGAGACTGACTTAACTAACTAAGTAACTAAGTGACCAAGTAAACTAACTAACTAAGTGACTAACTAACTAACTAAGTAAAGAGAGTGACTAAAGTAACTAATGAACTAAGTAAATTAACTAAGTAAACTAACTATCTAAAGTAAGTAACTAAGTAAATGAAGTAACTAAACTAAATAAGTAAACCCACCCACCCACCCACCCACCCACCCACCCACCCACCCACCCACCCACCCACCCACCCACCCACCCACCCACCCACCCACCCACCCACCCACCCACCCACCCACCCACCCACCCACCCACCCACCCACCCACCCACCCACCCACCCACCCACCCACAAGGAGAAACTAAAAACTAAAAACTAAAAACTAAAAACTAAAAACTAAAAACTAAAAACTAAAAACTAAAAACTAAAAACTAAAAACTAAAAACTAAAAACTAAAAACTAAAAACTAAAAACTAAAAACTAAAAACTTAAAAACTTAAAAACTTAAAAACTTAAAAACTTAAAAACTTAAAAACTTAAAAACTTAAAAACTTAAAAACTTAAAAACTTAAAAACTTAAAAACTTAAAAACTTAAAAACTTAAAAACTTAAAAACTTAAAAACTTAAAAACTTAAAAACTTAAAAACTTAAAAACTTAAAAACTTAAAAACTTAAAAACTTAAAAACTTAAAAACTTAAAAACTTAAAAACTTAAAAACTTAAAAACTTAAAAACTTAAAAACTTAAAAACTTAAAAACTTAAAAACTTAAAAACTTAAAAACTTAAAAACTTAAAAACTTAAAAACTTAAAAACTTAAAAACTTAAAAACTTAAAAACTTAAAAACTTAAAAACTTAAAAACTTAAAAACTTAAAAACTTAAAAACTTAAAAACTTAAAAACTTAAAAACTTAAAAACTTAAAAACTTAAAAACTTAAAAACTTAAAAACTTAAAAACTTAAAAACTTAAAAACTTAAAAACTTAAAAACTTAAAAACTTAAAACTTAAAACTTAAAACTTAAAACTTAAAACTTAAAACTTAAAACTTAAAACTTAAAACTTAAAACTTAAAACTTAAAACTTAAAACTTAAAACTTAAAACTTAAAACTTAAAACTTAAAACTTAAAACTTAAAACTTAAAACTTAAAACTTAAAACTTAAAACTTAAAACTTAAAACTTAAAACTTAAAACTTAAAACTTAAAACTTAAAACTTAAAACTTAAAACTTAAAACTTAAAACTTAAAACTTAAAACTTAAAACTTAAAACTTAAAACTTAAAACTTAAAACTTAAAACTTAAAACTTAAAACTTAAAACTTAAAACTTAAAACTTAAAACTTAAAACTTAAAACTTAAAACTTAAAACTTAAAACTTAAAACTTAAAACTTAAAACTTAAAACTTAAAACTTAAAACTTAAAACTTAAAACTTAAAACTTAAAACTTAAAACTTAAAACTTAAAACTTAAAACTTAAAACTTAAAACTTAAAACTTAAAACTTAAAACTTAAAACTTAAAACTTAAAACTTAAAACTTAAAACTTAAAACTTAAAACTTAAAACTTAAAACTTAAAACTTAAAACTTAAAACTTAAAACTTAAAACTTAAAACTTAAAACTTAAAACTTAAAACTTAAAACTTAAAACTTAAAACTTAAAACTTAAAACTTAAAACTTAAAACTTAAAACTTAAAACTTAAAACTTAAAACTTAAAACTTAAAACTTAAAACTTAAAACTTAAAACTTAAAACTTAAAACTTAAAACTTAAAACTTAAAACTTAAAACTTAAAACTTAAAACTTAAAACTTAAAACTTAAAACTTAAAACTTAAAACTTAAAACTTAAAACTTAAAACTTAAAACTTAAAACTTAAAACTTAAAACTTAAAACTTAAAACTTAAAACTTAAAACTTAAAACTTAAAACTTAAAACTTAAAACTTAAAACTTAAAACTTAAAACTTAAAACTTAAAACTTAAAACTTAAAACTTAAAACTTAAAACTTAAAACTTAAAACTTAAAACTTAAAACTTAAAACTTAAAACTTAAAACTTAAAACTTAAAACTTAAAACTTAAAACTTAAAACTTAAAACTTAAAACTTAAAACTTAAAACTTAAAACTTAAAACTTAAAACTTAAAACTTAAAACTTAAAACTTAAAACTTAAAACTTAAAACTTAAAACTTAAAACTTAAAACTTAAAACTTAAAACTTAAAACTTAAAACTTAAAACTTAAAACTTAAAACTTAAAACTTAAAACTTAAAACTTAAAACTTAAAACTTAAAACTTAAAACTTAAAACTTAAAACTTAAAACTTAAAACTTAAAACTTAAAACTTAAAACTTAAAACTTAAAACTTAAAACTTAAAACTTAAAACTTAAAACTTAAAACTTAAAACTTAAAACTTAAAACTTAAAACTTAAAACTTAAAACTTAAAACTTAAAACTTAAAACTTAAAACTTAAAACTTAAAACTTAAAACTTAAAACTTAAAACTTAAAACTTAAAACTTAAAACTTAAAACTTAAAACTTAAAACTTAAAACTTAAAACTTAAAACTTAAAACTTAAAACTTAAAACTTAAAACTTAAAACTTAAAACTTAAAACTTAAAACTTAAAACTTAAAACTTAAAACTTAAAACTTAAAACTTAAAACTTAAAACTTAAAACTTAAAACTTAAAACTTAAAACTTAAAACTTAAAACTTAAAACTTAAAACTTAAAACTTAAAACTTAAAACTTAAAACTTAAAACTTAAAACTTAAAACTTAAAACTTAAAACTTAAAACTTAAAACTTAAAACTTAAAACTTAAAACTTAAAACTTAAAACTTAAAACTTAAAACTTAAAACTTAAAACTTAAAACTTAAAACTTAAAACTTAAAACTTAAAACTTAAAACTTAAAACTTAAAACTTAAAACTTAAAACTTAAAACTTAAAACTTAAAACTTAAAACTTAAAACTTAAAACTTAAAACTTAAAACTTAAAACTTAAAACTTAAAACTTAAAACTTAAAACTTAAAACTTAAAACTTAAAACTTAAAACTTAAAACTTAAAACTTAAAACTTAAAACTTAAAACTTAAAACTTAAAACTTAAAACTTAAAACTTAAAACTTAAAACTTAAAACTTAAAACTTAAAACTTAAAACTTAAAACTTAAAACTTAAAACTTAAAACTTAAAACTTAAAACTTAAAACTTAAAACTTAAAACTTAAAACTTAAAACTTAAAACTTAAAACTTAAAACTTAAAACTTAAAACTTAAAACTTAAAACTTAAAACTTAAAACTTAAAACTTAAAACTTAAAACTTAAAACTTAAAACTTAAAACTTAAAACTTAAAACTTAAAACTTAAAACTTAAAACTTAAAACTTAAAACTTAAAACTTAAAACTTAAAACTTAAAACTTAAAACTTAAAACTTAAAACTTAAAACTTAAAACTTAAAACTTAAAACTTAAAACTTAAAACTTAAAACTTAAAACTTAAAACTTAAAACTTAAAACTTAAAACTTAAAACTTAAAACTTAAAACTTAAAACTTAAAACTTAAAACTTAAAACTTAAAACTTAAAACTTAAAACTTAAAACTTAAAACTTAAAACTTAAAACTTAAAACTTAAAACTTAAAACTTAAAACTTAAAACTTAAAACTTAAAACTTAAAACTTAAAACTTAAAACTTAAAACTTAAAACTTAAAACTTAAAACTTAAAACTTAAAACTTAAAACTTAAAACTTAAAACTTAAAACTTAAAACTTAAAACTTAAAACTTAAAACTTAAAACTTAAAACTTAAAACTTAAAACTTAAAACTTAAAACTTAAAACTTAAAACTTAAAACTTAAAACTTAAAACTTAAAACTTAAAACTTAAAACTTAAAACTTAAAACTTAAAACTTAAAACTTAAAACTTAAAACTTAAAACTTAAAACTTAAAACTTAAAACTTAAAACTTAAAACTTAAAACTTAAAACTTAAAACTTAAAACTTAAAACTTAAAACTTAAAACTTAAAACTTAAAACTTAAAACTTAAAACTTAAAACTTAAAACTTAAAACTTAAAACTTAAAACTTAAAACTTAAAACTTAAAACTTAAAACTTAAAACTTAAAACTTAAAACTTAAAACTTAAAACTTAAAACTTAAAACTTAAAACTTAAAACTTAAAACTTAAAACTTAAAACTTAAAACTTAAAACTTAAAACTTAAAACTTAAAACTTAAAACTTAAAACTTAAAACTTAAAACTTAAAACTTAAAACTTAAAACTTAAAACTTAAAACTTAAAACTTAAACTTAAACTTAAACTTAAACTTAAACTTAAGTAAATTAAGTCAACGTAACTCAAGTAACTCGACTTAACTTAAGTAACTTAACTTAACTTAACTAACTCAACTTAACTTAACTTAACTTAACTAACTCAACTTAACTTAACTTAACTTAACTAACTCAACTCAATTTAACTTAAGTAACTCAACTCAACTTAAGTAACTCAACTTGACTTAAGCAACTTAACTCTACTTAACTTAAGCAACTTAACTTAAGTAACTTAACCTAAGTTACTTATCTCGACTTAAGCAACTTAACTTAACTTAACTTAACTTAACTTAAATCAGTTAACTTAACTTAAGAAAATATTGTCCTGATTGGGCCTTTGAAGGTTTCTGGGTTTAATTCCTGGAGCAATATTTTTTAACTGAATTGCATTAACTTAACTTAAGTAACTTAAGTAAGTCATTTAATTTGACTCAAGTAACATAACCTAACTTAAGTAATTTAACTTAACTTAAGCAAGTTAAACAAAGTAAGTTAACTTAAGTAACTTAACTCAACTTAACTTAACTTAACTTAAGCAACTTAACTTAAGCAACTTAACTTAGCTTAACTTAACTTAAGTAACTTAACTTAAGTAGCTTAACTCAACTTAATTTAACTTAAGTAAATTAACTCAAATTAACTTAAGCAATTTAACTCAACTCAACTCAACTCAACTCAACTCAACTCAACTCAACTCAACTCAACTCAAGTAACTGAACTTAAGTAACTTAACGTAAGTAACTTAACTTAAGTCACTTAACTTTACTTAAGAAATTATTGTCCTGATTGGGCCTTCGAATGGTTCCTGGAGCAATATTTATTATAAATATATAAAAGAAATATAAAAATATGCAAGTATAAAAAATATATAATTATAAAAAAATATATATGTATAAAGAAAATATTAAAGATATATAAGTATAAAAAAATATATGTTTAAAAAACATGTGAAAATAAGTAAGTTTATAATAACTATTAGTATATTTGCTTTTTAAGTATATTAAATTTAAAAGTGTACAAAAGTACAAGTATATGAAGTTTTTATAATAAGTTGATGTGTATTAAGTACACAAGTATAAGTATAATAGGTATACAAATATAATAAGTATAAGTTTGTGAGTAATATATATATAAGTATATATCTATTCAATAATTATAAGTAGATATATATTGAATAGATATGTACATATGGCATTGCTTTAATATACTTCAAGAAAATTAAACTTGCTTCATGTTGAATCTTCTCACATATACTTCAGTGAAATGAAACATGCTTCAAGTTCAGTCAACTTTGATATACCTCAGTAATGTTAAGAATGCTTAAACTGCAGTAAACTTTTATATACTTCAAAATAATTTATAAGTAATGTTTTATTTTGTATTTCCTTAAGTTGTCTGCTTGTCGTTGTTTTTTTTATATGCTTCACCACAGTTAAACAGGCTTCAAATTCAATTTAAGTCTATTATATACTTCTGTCAAGTTGAACATGGCTCAAGTTTATGTACTTTGATATACTTGAGAACAGTTAAACACCCTTCAAATTCGATCAACTTAGATACACTTCAGTTCAGTAAATAATAAACTTACGGGGGGTTACCACAAAATTATTTTTTAATTTAATATTCACCATACAAATTACAAACAAAAAATTTGAACTTGTTAAACATGCTTTAAGTGTATATTATAAATCGACACCTATTTCCTAAACAACTTGTGTAAAAAATTATAAATCATTAATATTGATCATGAAAGACATAATTCTTACTTGTGTCAACATTGCGAAGAAGCATTGAGTACTCGTTTGAGCCACACACTAAATAATGTTATCACAACTCCCAATAAGAATATGATTAATAAACAGCTATTCCATAAAAATCTTGATGCTTAATAAATATGGATTGATTTTGTGACAAGCAGGGATACTCCCCGCTACGCTATTGAGGATCATGATAAACAAGTAGAAAATAAAACTGAAATATTATATAACAACACTAAGTTAAACTAAAACCTAGTTAAAAAAGCACCCATTTTGTCTTGCATATTCAATCTCAAAGATTTTTTTAATGAAATGGCCATGTGTATTTATGATAAAGTTATTGGAATTTGTGTATTTTACCAGCTTTATACAAGCTTTTCTTGGTGCTTGTTGAAAGGCTGAAGTAATCAAAGTTGGATATGCACTTTTGGCTTGGAAATAAAAATTGTTGAGATATTATTCTTTTAGTTGTCAATTATCTTTCTGTTCCGGTTCTGTGTATAGCTCGTAGCTGTTCATTCTGTCTATATCCACCTAGTAATTTAGCCATTCATTCTTTCATGTCTTATGCATGCCCTATTAGCAAAGTCTAATTTGTGATCATTTACCCATATATTAAATCTCATTTTTGCCCTATGGCTATATACGAAACTCTTGGTGTTCATTTACGCATTTATTAAATCTTTTCTTTCATACGGTTACAAAATCTTTTTGTAATCATATACCAGTATATTAATCTCATTTTTGTTGCCTGGCAATATAAACACCTTTTGTGATCATTTACCACTCTGTTTGAAATATATCATGGGTTGTATGTCTATATAAATTCTTTTGGTAATAATTTACCCATATATTGAATCTTATTTGTGTTGTATGCCTATATAAACTGTTTTCAGATATGTTAAATCTCATTTTTGTTGCCTTTTGTGATCATTTATCACTCTGTTAAAAATATTTTATAAGTCGTTTTGTTCCTTGGCTACATAAACTCGCACGACTATAGAAAATCTCTTTTCTGTTGAATGAATGACTATATAATAATTCTTTGGGTGGTCATTTCTCAATATGTTGAATCTATTTTGCATGGCTATATAAACTTTTCTTGATATTATATCTCTTTGTCTGCTATATAAACTTACCTTCACAATAAATGCCAGCCATTAAAAGACAACCACATGGCGAGGGTCGTTCGATATTTTACCATCTCGATTCTAGAACAAAAGGTAAACCCACATTTAAAAACACTTTTCTACCGAATTATAATCTACGCTTATTGAAACAAGGTATACTTTAGTCAAATAGCAGCCACAACGAAAGTAAATTACCTTCCCAGACAATACTCTTTACTTTGAAAGCCAAGCCCAACTCATATTTTGCCATCTTCGGAAAACGCTAAAACAACGTTTAAAACGTGAACGCGATAAGTTAGAAACGTTCAAACGTCAAACACACCTCTTTCAACATCGTCTTTAACTTAAATAAACGAACCGACGACTATGGCGACGAGGATAATTTTACCTTATTGTTTCACTTATTCAACCAACCCATACTTTACTCAAATAAAAGCTATCGAAAAGTAAATTACCTTTTACGACAAATCTTTATCTTAAAAGCCAGCCACAAACACCATCGCCATCGTACACGCTCTACAAGAATGAAAAATTCAAACATCGCGACCGTCCTTCTAAATCTACGCCCCGAGGAGAAGCTAAAACAACATTTACAAGCAGAATTGTGCGACGAAAAATTACAAATTAACTTTAAGTAACAACAATCAACGTTCTACTTTGCTTAAAGCAACCATAAAATCACCATTTGAAGAACAAAATACGTTACCTATTTCTCTTGCTTGCAGCACGATTTATAAAACTTTCTGTGACGACTGTCTCCCTTATAAAGTTAGAAACATGTGACTTCATTTGCATTTCTCAACCCAAGCGAAAAGCAGGGTGGGTAGATTTTATGAATAAATAAGCCAAAGTACCATCGAAATGACAAAGAGAACAAAAGGCAAATACAAAGGAAAACAATGAGCATTGTCAAGTGTTTGGCTTATTTATGCAGAAATCTATCAACCCTGGCAAAAAGATATGTTGAAAGCCCTGTCCAACTTCCACCCCCACACCAGTGGGATTTAGCGTAATTTATTGAGGTCAAAGATCAACATTAACAACGCACATGCACAAATTTTTTAACTTAATCTGGATTGTTCGCCCCAGTACAAGATGCTACACATTTCCTCTACAAAACGAAAACCAACAATCAAAGCCAGCACACATAACTTCACCAAATTTTAGACAGGAAGTTCACATTTCAAAAAGAGGACAAAAATATTAAAAAGTAATGACGCAACAACACTGAGATTTAAACCCCTGGATACATAAACCTTTTTGGTGATAATTTTGCCACCATATATTAAAATATTTTTTGTTTCATATATAAACTCTTTTTGCAAGTATTTACCCATCTATTAAAGCATCGTTTGCGTTGTATGGCCACATAAACTCATTTGGTGATCATTTACCCATATATTAAATCTCATTTTTGTTGCCTGGCTATACAAACTCCTTTTGTGATCATTTATCACCCTGTTTAAAATATTTCATGGGTTTTATGGCTATAAAACATATTTCATGGGTTTTACAGCTATGTAAACTCTTTTGGTAATCGCTTACCAGTATATTAAATCACATTTTGGTTGCTTGGCTAAATAAAATTTTTGGGGGTCATTTATGCGTGTTTTAAATCTCGTTTTTGTTGCTTCGCTATATAAACTCGCACAAGTATAGAAAATCTCTTTTCTGTTGCATGACTATATAATAACTTTTTGGTGATCATTTCTCTATATGTTAAATCTATTTTTGTCTTCCATGGCCATATAAACTTTTCTTGTAATCATTTACACATATATTAAATCTCTTCTCTGCTCCATGACTGTACAATAACTCTTTTGGTGATTATTTACCCATATATTAAAATATCATTTGTGTTGTCTGGCTACATAAATTCTTTTGGGGATCATTTACCCATCATATTAAATCTATTTGTGTTGCATGCCTATATAAACTTTTTTTGTCATCTTTTACACATGTTAAATCTCATTTTTGTCGCTTGGCTACAGGAACACGCACGAATATAGAAAATTTCTTTCTGTTGCATAACTATATAACTCTTTTGGTGATCATTTCTCCATATGGTAAATTTATTTTTGTGTTTTCTTGTGTTACCCATCTATCAAAATATCGTTTGTGTTGTATGGCTATTTAAACTCCATTTGTGATCAATTACCCATCTATTAAATCTTTTTAATTTTTTCACATGGTCACATAGAGTCTTTTTGTGATCATATACCAGTATACTAAATCTTATTTTTATTGCCTGGCTACATAAAATCCTTTTGTGATCATTTACCCATCTATTTAAAATATTTTTGGGGTTGTATGTTCATATAAACTCTTTGATGATCGTTTACTCATATATTAATCTTATTTGTATTGCCTGGCTATATATGTTCTTTTGATGTTCTTTCACTCATCTATTAAATTTTTTCTAGTACTGAAGTGGCTTCATTTAAGCTCTTTTTACATTTTACTTTTTACTTTATATTTTTTTCATTTTTTAATCTCGCCATAACTAAAAACGCAGTGAGTATTTTGATAGGAAAACAGATTCCATTTTCTTTCAATTACTTTGCATTTTTTTTTGTAAATGTGGTGTGTTGCACAACTAAACTGTATACAATAGTCTAACTATACATACACTGTTCGTCGCGGGCCCTAGCCGCCGCGCATTATAATACCATGAATATGGCATCTCGTCGTGCCCCTATCTTAACCTAACCTAGTGCATGTCGCACCTACGAGGTACCATAAACAGGGGTCGAACATTTACATCTTTCGTCGTTGTCTGCGTTGCCCCACACCAAGAGAAACCTAGACACTGGTAGCGGACTTCATCATGAAGCTAGCCCGGATAACCAATGTGCATGCTTTTACCTGCTGCGGAAGATTCATTGAAAGGGCCCCCTCTTCTTCTTGTATTTTACACAGCTTCTCTCTTTTTACGGGTACCACTTGTACGCTCTACCAATGGGTACCATTTGTACCCTCCTAACCCCAAGGAAAACATTGCCAGTTTTTTGTGAACCAAGGTTGATTACTTCTGCACTGTCAGCATTTAAAATGCTAGAACATTCTTTGTTTTTCAATCAATCAAAATCTGGCAAAGCTTTACTTGCGCACATCCTAGGTCTGGTCATCCTGTCTAAACTAATGCACCATGCCCTAACGCTCACTTTCCACCAGCCAAATATATTCACGCAAGGCAGAACCAAAAATTCTGCAAGAAAGTAAAGCCAATCACGTTGGTAAGACAGTGATTTCCTTTTTTCGTGAACAAATTTGCCAAATGAAAAACGACTCTTGTGCCTAAGTGGAAGAAAGGGGTGGAATTTTGGAAAAACCCTAGGGTCGAAAATTCTGCAAGCCAAATTACTGACAATACATAAACTCACTCGGCCTTTCGAATCACCTTGATGACGCATTACTTCTATTATTCACATTTACACCCTCTTCTACAAAAAGAACAGAAACATCTTTAATTATTCGATACAGTTGATTAAAATTGACTTTCTAAAACAACATATCTTATAAGTTGAAATAGTTGACCTGCATCTAAGGACATATGCAGACTTAGATTCATTTATGCAATGTCTTTCGTCAAAATCCAAGATCTGATTGGTTTTGTTAGTGAATATATGCTAATTTCGACCTAGAGGACTTCAAGCCACTATGTACATATCGGCGAAAATTAGTGCTTGCTCAGCAAATTGAATTGCCTGGCTGATATCTAGCAAGCTGAAGCATAATATATACATATGTATCATGATTACGTAAATAATTTCCCCAGGATAACAGAATAATTGGTACGCATTTTCAGTTATGCCTGTTCCACTTTTGCACTGCCAATACGCAATCCAGAAAATGCATAAAAAATTGCTTCGCAAAGTATTTTGAATAGATAAGCAAAGATAAGCATGGATTCTATTGTACGTTAGGCTATTTAAAACGTCGGATTTTGAGCGCGATGAGGTAATGAGAGTTTCGTTCCTCATTAACCATTTTTTGAAAATTCTTTTTTTAAAACAAGCGTAACTTGCAATAATGCCCCTTCTTTAACAGACGTAAGTTGTCTGTATAATTAACTTGGCAACTTATTGCAGTCATACCTGCAGGATTCTATAGCCATATGCTGTGAAGCATTACTTGAGTGCAAATGATTTTGAATGATATATGCATGAAACAACTTCATTGTGCTTACACATTTGTTGAAAATAAAGAGTATTTTAAATTTGTGGCAGTGAATTAATCGAGATTGCAAACACGAACTAATAGACTATACAAAAGCCTAGGACCGGCGAAGGTATTTAGTCGCACATTCAATACATATAAACTGAATAATTATTATTTATATGTATTGTAGAGAACCCGTCTTCTCCTCCTATTTTGCGACCTAGGAGAAATATTGCGCATTCATTAGATCAACCATCAGTAAAAGATAATTTCAAAAGACCCACTTTTGCACGATATACACAGAAGACACCCATGTACTGATCTACATTCGATGTATTTAACGAAGTATTTTGCCTAAAGCATGCAAATTCAGCAGCGGCAACCACCAACAATTGATGATATTAATGAGGCAATAATGAGGCCATATGTCCTTAGATGCAGGTCAACTAATATGACAGAGGCAAATTTGAAACATATTATGAATTCCATTCCCCATTCATAAAGGCATAAATCGAGCTATACTTTGCTCAAATAAAACCTACAAGGAAAGTATATTACCTTTTTAATCTTCACATGAAACGCCAGCTATGAAAGACAGCCACCACATGGTGAGCACGGTTCGGAATTTTCCATCTCGATTCTCGAATGAAAGATAGATCCACAATTAAAAACACATTTCACAGCAATTATATTTAATTAAGGCGTATTAACACAAGCTATACTTCAGTGAAGTAAAAACTACAACGAAAGCAAATTGCCTTCCCGGACATGCGTTTCGTCCACACATTGAAAGCCAGCCACAAACAAGGCCAGTCTCTATGGCAAATTCAAACAAATTTAAACTCTACCGTCTTGAAGAAAAGCTTGTCTTGCGACGAATTTAAAATAATATGGCAACGACGACAATTTTACTTAATCGTTTTACGTATTTAAACAACCTTTACTTCACTCAAATAAAGCAAATTACCTTTTAAGACAGTCAATCTTCAACTCAAAGGCGAGCCACAAAGTCAATCGCTAGCGTACTGTACAACAAACGCCTACAAGAAAGACAAATTCAAACATGGCGACCGTCCTTTCTAAATTTACCCTCACGAAGAGATGCTTAAAATCACATTTACAAAGACAATTTAGGGAATAAAAATTCCAAATTACCTTCAAACAACAACAATCAACGTTCTTCTTAGCTTTAAGCAGCCATAAAATCCGTGATTTAAAAAAAAATTCTAAAAGAACCTTGCACTCTGTCTTGCACGATGGTCCACCACGTTGTATAAATTTTTCTGTGACGTGTCCAGTTGGATCACGTGACTTCATTTGCATTTCTCCAAAGAAGTTATAAGATAGATTGAAAAGCCCCTGTCCACTCACACCCCCCCTGACTGACCAAGTGTGATATAGACAATGACTTTGATTGGGGCTAGGCCCAAGGGAAGTAACGGACTTCGCCCCGCTCGCAGACAGTGCCCCCCCACTTAACCATCGAAGGGTGATCAGCCCGTTGATGCAAACTTTCAGGGACAACTTACAACAAACGTGTATCGTATTTATCTAATTTAGTACAGCAACACTCTAAACATTGTGGGAGCCTCTTCGCGCAGATACGCTATCAGAATTAGCAGCGCGCATGTGCAGTATATATTACACACGTTGCTCTATACAAACCATGAATTATCAGGATCGTTCGCAATATTTAAATATTAAATATATATTAAATAACGAAACAAAAACGAGCAGTTAAAACCAACACCCACAACTTCATGAAAACTTCAGGTAGAAAGCTCCGCATTTAAAAAAGGAGAAAAAAAATGAAAGAAATCATAAAGCAGGACTGGGATTCGAACCCGCACCAAAAGAACGAAAGCTAGCTCGACGACCACTTGGCCAAACGGGCTAAAACCAGACTGCTTCAAAACTATATTCAATTTAAACCTATTAGCCTCGTTCACAAACAAATACACTTAACATTTATAACTCAAAATTAGCTATTTTTGTGCAAAATATCAATATACAGCAAATATAATCGTCCTCTCGGCTCCGTTTACTAATTTATGCAAGAAAGTTTGTTTTTTTTACAATTTATCTTTCCCTACCAGTGTGGATTTAGAGTGTTTTGTTTGCCCAAGCCAGACCCCAGAAGTATGGAAGAAAACCTTTTGCGCTGTGGGTAGACATTTAGTCTATTATATTTACAAATTGTCCAATGCTGTCAAGTTTGTGTTGGCGGGGGGTTACTAGACGGAGTTTTGTGCAAGAAACAGAATTTTTATTGTCTTTTTCTTTTGGAGAGTCACTGCTGAAAGCTCAAAAACAAAGAAATATTTCGTTCCGCGAGAAAAATTTCGCCCACTGGAAACTAGCATTTTTATTGGCCAGAGAAGGCAATCGGCTAGGCAAAACCTGCATAATGAATCTGTCTTATGCGACAAACAGGCCGACGCAAACCTCAAAGATAATTGATGCAGTACTAGTAATTGATCTAAAATATATATTAAATCTACCTTTATCTAAAATTCTATTTAACTCCATTTAACGTTATTAGAGAAATGCATGATTTGAATTCTTAATGCCATATAATAATAAACTCGACCAATGAAATCCCTCTATTTTCTCAGCCAAAAACCTGCATTCTACATTCAATGCGAAATCAATCGAAAAAAATATAAATGTTAAATTTGTTCGCAAGATTTAACTTAGGACAGGCTAATGCATTAAGCCCGTTTTCCACTTTAACCATATCGAAGCGAAACATAACGTTTTTATATTGTGTCCATATCATTAGTTCTGCCTCAAGAAAAGTCTGGGACGAGCGTGGTGTGACGTAGCTTAAGGACTAAGTTACGACGCACATTATACTTTTGGTATATTTTCTCCGGCATGTCAGGCAATAGCTCGGATTCGGAAAGCTCTCACGGTTCTCAGTGACTCAGAATACAATTATATTCCTGGGTATATTATAGAGGATGAATCAAATGATACCAGTCACGAAATTGGACCTCTAGAAGCAGTTGATAGCGAAATTTTAGGCGATCATGATGCATGCCTTTATGCTGATGAACCTCTAGCCGACGAAGAATGGTACGCGAAACGCAAAGAGCAGAACGAAATGCTGCAACGACGATTAGACGGCCGTGAAGATGTTAAATCATGGTAAGCAGTAATATAGATTTTTCTTAGACATACAAACGTAAAATATAAAGGCATTGAGCATGTGTGGCATATATATTGTTGATGCCCAAGGCGAATCAAATGAGTGGACACATCAGTTCAACATTCTGAGGTGTTTGTTTTCGGGCTCGCTAAATTGCGCTTGTAAAATTTATACGACTCGCCTTTTGTAGCGAGTAAATATCACTATTTATTAATAACGAGAGGGTCTTTCTACAGATATAGCTAATTGCCTCTATAGAGTAATCATGATTGCGTTAGACGAGTTGTAAACCACACTTAATTTAATTTAATCAATTTGTCACAATTAATATCTGTACAAACAATCATTACAATCACTAAAACATTATAAAGTCATACAAATAACATGTGACTGGAGAAAGGAACAGAACTTACGTCCCAATTGACACCTGACCCCTAAACTATAAAAAATAACCACATGCATAAATTAATTAACTTAAGTACACTAACAAATGTATAAGGTCCCTAAACCGAGCCAGGTGGGCAGTAAAGAGGTAATTTTGCCCTCAATGGATGATTAAATAGTGGTTTAATACGGATAGCACTTGTCAAAGATAACCGAAATGTGCCCGAACTTTCTCTAACCTTTCCAAAATGTGAAACAATATCAATATAAGAAAATTAAAGATATACATAGTGGACTATTGCATCTTTGACAAAAACTAGCTTAGCAATGATATAATCAACTGACCTTGTTACCAACTCCAGCATTTCTTAAAATTTCAACTCTACAATGTGAACTATGGTAGTAGTTTTATAAGATATTTATACTGTCAGTACGTAATCAAATTGAGCAGTGCTATTCATTAAAACTTATGAACATCAAGACAAAGTTGTGCGAACGTCTTTGCGATGCTGATATTTGATGCTAGTCACATTACTAAGAAATTATAGGGTTGTTAAATATTCAAGATGGACCACGCGATTAGTTTTAAAAATATAATAAACACGATAGGACGTAGTTAAATTGGAAGTGGAAACGAAATTCTTTATCGAAAAATAGAAAGGAAACACGCGAATGTTTTTGTTAGACGAACTTTGTGACTGAATAAACGAAGTTTGTGCGTGGAACGGCGGAAAAGAGAGATTCTGGACTTGTGAAATCGGCAAGAATGGAAAGTATTAGGCGTTTCAAGGGGAACTTGTCGTAAAGTACTATGATCAACGCGACAAACAAAGGCTATTGTCATTCTTATTTGCAATAAAGCGGATTAGCCGCATTACAAATATCGTGACTTGTAACTACATGGACAATCGCGCGTCTTCACATTTTGTTGATCTTTTCATGTCTCAGCCCCCACCCTATTATATCAAAGAACCCCTTACCTCAAAATCGTTTTAACAACATTGAACAACGGGGGAGGGGGTCAGAACCGCATGTTATAGAAGGGACGGGCCAAATAAGCTGCTTGTCTCAGGAACGCTTGCACAAGATTTTAGTTTGGTCCAATACATAATGTGGCAAGTGTATACATCCCGCTTGATTTCATAGCCTTAAGTTCTGAATTGAAATACTTTTCATCGCCTGACGTGTTTTAACCATCCTTTGTACACCCCTCCTTAATTACTGTAACGGATTCTTCCTACATGCAAACGATAATTTATACGTGTCTATTTAATAGTTCTGGTTTTAAAAAGTTTGGATTCAATGATGATCCACCTGCTTCAATATCAGCCAAAATTACAGGATCCCATTGGAAGCGCAAAATGGCGGCAGGTACCTATGGAGAAAAAGCAGAGTGCCTGAGTTACTTAATATTACCGCACACCAGGTTCCCGCAGATGCTATGATTTTGTAACGTTAACTGTTTTACAATTAAGGAGTGCTTTTAAAAACGTTTATTTTTTAATTTCACTCAGAAACCAAAACAATAGGCAGTTTTTTCCAAGTTTGCCCAGTTTCAACTTGCAATTTCAAGTGGGATCTCACCTACGTACAGTGTAGCTTCATAGCCTGTTCTCCAGTATGAGGCATGTGAGGCAATTTCCTGCGAGCAGGCTATTAGTTAGCAAGGGACGTGCTATTTTCAAATCTAGAAATCGCAGATTATATGCAAGGTTAATATAAAAAAAGCTCTGGAGAAATACATACTACGCAATGTTTCTCTCTCTCTCTGACTATGAAGCAACCAAAAACGTTTACAAACAAAACTTACCTGACTCTTCTTCGGTCAGTGTTCGTCCACCAGGTTCTGACAATGTAAATGTCAGCCAATCAGATTGAAGCCGTTCTCTTACAAAGTTCATTAGACGCGAAGATTTCTCACGGGACTTAAACGTTCCTGTTTAAAATATTGCAGAAAAAAAAGATGCGTTTTACTTACACAGTTAACCTTTATGCTAAGAACGAAGTTCACTTAGTAGCACCGTCTATAACACAGTAATTTTAAATATAACAATACAGTGGAAACTCCGTAGACATACATGATTTCATAGCATAACCAGGAACCTGAGGCAGATGACAGCAAATTACTCGAAACGTTGTATTAAAGATGAATGTCCATTGATTTGTCATTTTTATGGCTCTATATAGCCAGTCAATAAGGGCAAATCACTGAGCTCTTCGTAGGAATTCTAAACCTTCATCGATAAATGTGATGTAACATATCATCTATATACTTTATGGTATTAGTTCGAAAACCTCAAGTTTACAATAATGCAGTTTAACTAAAGCGTGAGTCGTTTAAATCATTGAACTAAACTGGTGTTTACCTTGCAAAATATAGCCATCGGGAAATTTGACCCGTAACAGAGTAAAGCGATACGTTCTTGCAGTATTTTTATCGTCTCGTTCTCTCATTGCGCGAGTTCTTAATTGGGAATTACGATCGACTTCTTCGGATCTAAAATTATAAGTATCATAAACCAACAATTGAAATTTGTTTTCAAATTCTATTAGACTAGTAAAACGCAAAAAAAGTCTTTATGAATAAGTTGTTACAGGGACGAGATTGGAAATGTCTTCAAACAAGTTGTTGCAATGACCAAGAAGGAAATGATTCGGGCAGATACAGTATGTGTGTCCGTTTAGAAGTGGGCTCTGCTTAACAAGGGTACATTTCCGCTGATAAGTAACACCAAGTTATGCATGACAAGTAAATCGCGCGCGCATGACTCGCGCCACGCACTGCCATAGAATCAACATCACAAGAACATCAAAGCGCCGGGGACGAGGCTGGGTATGTGATATTTCGGAAATGAGTCTGGTCTAGTTCCTTCGATATCGAGAATTTCGCAAGACGTTTGACCTGGTGGATCATGGAATGTTACTCCGCCAGCTTCCTGCCATGAATGTAACCAAAGCTGTTTGGCTATGGATTTGATAGAAATCAGCAGGTTAAACTCGTAGGAAACCTATCATCTATTAAATCATGCCCTGCACCTGTCCCCCAAGGTACCGTGTTGCTGCCGGTGCTTTTTCACACTCATATTAACGATATTGAAATACATGCAAATATGCGGATGACCGTACGCAGAATGAGACTATGTCACTAGGTTTATCTAGCCCTATGCAAGACGCTCTTCAAACAATCCAAGCATGCTCCACAACGAAGAAAATGATAATAAACCCGAAGAAAACGAAAGACATGTGGATCTGTTTCAATACGACGATTCCAGAACCAGTACCATTAGTTACTGGCAGTGAGGTAGTGGAAATTGCTGGGAGTCTGGCATCAAAACAGTCTAAAGTAGAACCCTCGTGTTGAGAGCATTGTAAAGAAGGCAAACATGAAACAAACGTGTGTATGGAGCGAAGTAGCCTTTTGAAGTCGCCATCACGTGTTATGAAACTAAGATTAGGCTTATACTGGAATACTTTGCACCAATATGGAGTGGCTTTCCTGACCTTAGTATGTTGTTGATGAAATAGAAGTATCAAAAACAAATCCATTTACCTCGACGTAATATTCGTTGGAAAGAGGCAAATACTAATAGCGCAGACTACATCCCATGTACTGGGGCATTAAAACTATAGGATCATACCAGGGGAGCTATAGGGGAATCAGTGCGACGACCACTGATCTTAAATATATTTAAGAGAGTGGCAGAGTTAGCTTTGTTCAACAGATCAAACTCACCGTTTCATCTGCATTCTTTTTATTTCTTCTGAACTCAATTCAAAAAAGTCATCAGGAAGCTCCGACGTTTCGTTTGAGGACAGCGGTAGAAGTATCTGCAGTACAAATCGCAAATTGTAAGTTGAGATTTGCAATTACTTAGAAAAATACCCTTTCCGAGTCCTAACCTTTCAATGTCCCTTATTGTATGTGTTAATGCGCTATTAGCTAGAATCTGAGTGGATCAAAATGTCGTACTAATATACAAGTTTACTATAATATAGTTCTGTAGTTCACTTCTTTGCTAACTAATCCACGTAGGTACGCACGTATTTTTATGCTCGCTTGGCTAAAGATTTAACATGCTGAATTCTTTATTCAATCTGGCTTCGGGTATAATGGATTAAATAAGTTTAACAAGTTTTAACGCAGAAATGTAGTAAGGTTAATTAGTCGCTCACCTTTAAAGATCCGTCCAACTTTGGTTTACACGATTCTGTAGCAACAAGAACTTCTTTCATTACAGTTAATTTTTCTGCAGCGGCGGTCAAGTCTTCCTCAAGAATAAAACACATCTCATCCGGCTTTTCTAGGACAAAAAACCCGATTTAATTTGAGATGGATTTAGCAAGATCTGCTACAAGGAAGGTCGTAAGATTCGTCAAAATCACCGCAATGCACTAAGACTAGGCCTTGATTCAGAGAATTATTTTAAAAGACCAAAAAATATCTGACATAAGCTAAATTGTACAGCGTGCATGCTACAGCATTAAGAAAATATTGCAAGGGCATTGCGTTTTGCCTGCCAGGAAAATCGTTATTGCATGATTATACAAACACGGCGTTAACGAGTGTGATCTTCATCATGTCTTAATCGTGAAAGATTTAACGCTTCATGCAGTCAAATGATTTACATGTTGTTACATGTGTTACATAGCGACAGGAAATATAGCGCAGGGGAAATTAATTTGAATAACGCAGAAACTGAGCATGATTCTTAAAGTGACAGTTTTACAGAACGCTTAACCGTTGTCGTGATACTATGTACCTGGCAATGGTTTTTCCACAAATCCACAACCCAATAAAAATTCGGTACTTCCTTTTATAGGCTTCACTCTTTCCTAGATGAAATGAAATAACATTTAATTTCAGTGCGGTGTGACTGAATTAGTAACGAAGCTAGCCTGTATTTCCTTTTCTATAGCCATGGAAAGAATTTTTAAAGAAATAAGATATGATTTAAAATTGGCCTAGCATGAGCAAATTAGCAGGCTGGTTTCACCACTGAATTAATGATATTACGCACCACTTTCAAAGACACTTCTTTTCATTATTACAGCATTTAAGACACTAAAATGATCACTGGTCAATATTATGTACCTATATGTAATAAATACTCAAAGACACAGACCTGGAAAACTTTATTTCCCTGCTTTATTCTGCGGTATTTGTCTTCTTTGGGATTCTTTAGCATATTATCTAAATACCTTTTTGATACAAAATTCATTAAAATAAATCAACTAATAATTAAAAGTATGCAAAGTTTTTAACAAATCAGCAATAAAAACAACATTATATAGCTATATAATAATAATCAAAGTTCACTCTGCATTTTCATTGGCCGAGAGCTGTGTGTTACCAAAACCAATAGATATCTTTTTTTTGTACTTCTGTACTTTAATAGATCATAGATGGCGTCACTTCGTGCGAAGAACAAAAACTCGTCTTTGTGTACTTTTTGGTTCTTCGCAAGCAGTATGGCGTCATGTGTGATCATTACAGTACACAGGCAAAATGAAATCTATTTGTTAATTATATTTTTCGTGAATCAAAACTACATAAAATTTGAACTAAATTTTTAATTTAAAACTAACAAATTTAAAACAACTTTGTACAAAATCTTGTCCAGGGGTACGTACGTACAGTGTAGCTTCATAGCCTGTTCTCTCCAGTATGAGGCATGTGAGGCAATTTCCTGCGAGCAGACTATTAGTTAGCAAGGGACGTGCTATTTTCAAATTTAGAAATCGCAGGTTATATGCAAGGTTAATATAAAAGAGCAAGGTTGAACTGTAAGTACCATTCACATTTAGTAGACTTACCTCTACATGAGTAGTACTATGTGGGTACTTACAGTTCAAACTAATCCCACTAATCGCCCCGCCACCCTTGCCACCCCTATTTCACAACTTTATAGTTCTCACAACAAGCTAGTTATTACGGTTACTGTTAGGTAGTTAAGTCTATCTGAAATGCTCAGAAGGTAAAACTCAAATCTACTAGAGTTAGCTTAGTTGACTAAGGTAACTGTAGTCTATCTACCTTGGTGGTAGACTAGAGTTTAGTCTATCTACCTTGGTGGTAGACTAGAGTTACGTTAGTTAACTAAGGTAAAGTCACGGTGACTCTGCCTTAGTTAACGTTACTCTAGTCTACCACCATCTTTTGATGGACACGGCTGGTGATTCACTTCTTAGGTCGATATCAACTCTTTCCCGTTTTCTTCTCTCATTGGTTGGTGATTGGTGTACTCACTTTTACCCGGCATCTTTTGAAAAATAAACAATTACGATGTTTAGAAAACTTTTTACAAGATAAGCAAAGAAAACTACGTTAACAAGCATTAGAGAGGACTAAGTCATTATTTACTGATAGATAAATACTGAGGCCAACGGCATTATTCCATATATTATCAGGTTAATATATGCTATCAGGTTAATATATTTATGTATTGTATACACTTTTAGTAAAATTTTCTTTACTTGCAAAATAAAACAGCTATATGTTGGTGGTATTATGACAAAGGAATCTTGTTTAACATATGTACTATGAAAGTCTTTAATTTCAATTAAATTCTAAAAAATGCAATCCTACTAGGACTCTGGACAGAATGCCTGGCAAGTCACTCACACATTGATTTTTGGTTATCTTAGTGATGACCTAAGATGTGCTGGCAATGTCTTATTGCTAAAATGCCTTGGAAGGTACCCTAATAATAATTGATTTGAAAAGGAATTAGTTGGGCAGAACAGAAATGGGTGAATATATCCCACCCCCAATGAACTCTCTAGTTACAGCCCGGCCTGGCCTTGCCCATTTTCCTTTCGGGGCCGGAGTGAACGCCGTAGCAGGCGTCTTGTTGTCAACAGACTTGTTGCAAGTTGTTTCAACAAGTTGGAACAAGTCTGCAGATGACAAGCAGCAACAAGCTTGTTTTTGGGTTTAAGCTATCAGACTAAAGTTTCGATACCCGTCAAAGGCTTGATGGTCTGATAACTAAAACCTCACAATAAATATTTTCAGTCACAGATGAATGCGTAGAATATACCGAATACAAAATTCATCACTAAACAACCATACCAATTTCCAGCATGTTTACTTACTTGAAATATAATAAAATACTAAACTTACAGCCATTACTTTGCGTTTTTCTTCGCCTAGAAATATTGCCAATTGTCCCTTGCTGACTTCCCGTGCACGCTGCGAGCTGTTCACGTGATCAAAATTTCCCGCGCTTTTCCACTGGTCTCCAAAATCGACTCACTGACTCAATTACTTCCCAAAATGGATCCATTCAGCCACTAAATTGTCTAGAATTCCAGCTAGAATCATGGAATATCATAGATCACGTCCGAAAATCCGAGTTTTCAAAATCCTGAAACAGAAAAAAAGGTGTCCGATTATAAAGACGCAACGCGCACGCGTACATCAATTAGAATATATAACTTTTTTTAGAATATCATTGAATACTTATTGAATATTTTCTGCTTGTTTCTTTGCAGAAATGTATTGTTTGCTTATCAAACACGCCAAACAAGTCGCTACTGTTTGTAATAACGGCGAGAAAGTGCTAAAAACTCGCTACAAACTCCGCGGTCGGCAAGTACCAGAACACCTGCTTCCAATGTCCATTCTTTTGTTACTGGATGCCGCTGCACATACGCAGCTTTCTCCAAACGGTGACAATGCTATGGCTCATTTTATGTCCCCAAGTCCATAAATAGAAAGTCCAATAGGCAATAATGCTAATTATCTGATGAGAAAACCCCCCGAAAAATAAAGTCATCTTGCAATTCAAGATTTGAATAAAAACAAGACAAACAATTGAAACTGAATACCTAATCTCGGAAACCGCGGTGAGAATATAATAAAATCCTGCACGTCAAAAATTCAACGATTTCTAACAAGACCGGTCAAATTTACAGTTATTTATGACACTAAACGAATTTCGTTTTTCGTTTCTAACAAAGACAAAGTTCCTCCTCTATCGCGTTGTAATCTTGTTTACGAGGTTTTGTGTCCAGGTTGTGGCAAAAGGTATATAGATATGACAAAAAGATGTTTATCAGTGCGTTTAAAAGAACATGCAACACAATTCACCACAACTCCACAAGTGCATTAGGAAAACATCTTTCAGACTGTGAACACGCGCAATACCTAGCAAGCCTACAAAACCAGTTCTCTTTACTAAATGACATCCCTCTTCCTACTGACAACGTGCCCACTCCTATTGAAAATTTAGTTTTCAATAACTTCTGAATCTTGCACTTAACTAGATCTACCAGTTACAATATCCTCGCTTTTCGGAAAGCTTTACTGATTAAATACAACAATCCACAACTTAACACAGGACTGAAGGCTAGCAAAGAGCTTCAACTGTTCACATAATGACGCTCCATCTACATTCCACTTTCTACCAGTTGGGTCAGTGCTTGTCTATTTGTAAATATAAATATAAATTTCTATCATGTAAATATAGCCTAACAGTCTTAAATAATCCCTCGCTTCCTGTGACGCAGTGTTTTCGCTCTCTTGCTCTGTATATATGCTGTATGTAAAGTGTTATGTTTCACTCTGTCTGACGACGACTTTGAAATAAAGTCGAAAATTTACAGTTTCAATTGCTTGTCTTGTTTTTATTCAAATCTTGAATTGCAAGATGACTTTATTTTTCGGAATTTGTTTCTTTTTATATTTTCTTAAATTGTCACATCAAAGACCTTCATATTTTTCCTGAAAGCACTCACAATCACATTGCCCTGTTTCAAGTGTAGTCAGTACAAATTTCGTTGCAAGCTGATGTGTCTTGAAAAGCCTAACATTTTATGCTACTGTAGGGAGCCACCTTAAAAAGATTTGACGCCGCCTGGCAGCCGAGCAATCGGAGACAAAATTTCCTGCTGCCAGACGGCGTCAAACGTGTGCAACATAACTAATCGGGTGCAAAATGGCGTCGAAAAATGATAAACTTTTAGAACAAGCCGACACTTTTTGGAAAATGTTGGACGATCTGGCTGAGACAGACCCGGGAGGATACAAGAAATTAATAGATAATGTTATCAAGGAGCAGAAGGACCATTGGAAACCACCAGAACCTGTATTTAGCTTTCGCACACTTAAGGTATAAATTTGAAGTTGGAATTCAATAAATGAGATAAAAATTTTGAAATATATACCAGTGATATGTACCTGCCAAGCAAGACTTAGAGATGTTCAACTTGAAAGTTGACTTGTAATTTGTTGCTTTAGACCGAATAATTATATAAAATGCATGTTGATATCAGAAATCATCAGTTTGGTACAATTATTTTCAGTTGACTTTGGAATGTTTAAATGTTTATAGAACAATTAATAGATTTACCTAATTCAAGCATACGTTATCACCATGTTTTCAGGCTAAGGCTTTTTTTAGTTTTAAAGGAGCACCATTTAATAACATTCAAATTGCTAGGTCCAGAAGTCTGCGACTTCATAAGGATCTGCCTTCATCAATGGTTGTGGCAATGTGGCGACAGCTCCATGCAAGATCGGCGAGAGGGGGGGGGGGGCAGGGGGACAAAATACCTGGGACCTGGGCTGGTTTGGGGGCCCGAAATCTTGATAAAACATCCGGCCATTGGGCTACTGCCAAGAGGGTTGGGGGCTCGTAATGCGTAATCACTTGCTTGTCCTGGGGCCCGACCACGGCTCTCGCCGGCCTTGGCTCCATGGCAACAACAGCTTCATAGTGACAACCCCAAACACAACTGTTAATCAGGCTCTACCAAAACACCATTAAAATTTACAATAAATATATATTCCATAGTTATACAATAACATACAAACTCATTAAACCATGAATTTTTTGTTTAGTTACCCGAATCAAGCAAGCATCATATGTTTGTCAATATCTGTCAATGGGACCAAGTATCAAAGCCAAAAGATGGAGACACTAAAATCTCGGTTGTGGTCAGTAACCTGCGTGACTTACCAGACTACAGCTCAAAACATTCTGTTATTGATATATGTTTTCATAGCAATACCATACACCAAAGAAGACAAACTCATGCTCAGTACCAGAAATCGCTGGCTGCATTGGCCCTTGATCACCTTGAAAAACAAGTTGACATAAGATTATCAAAAGCATACAAGGTGTTAAGCATCAAATACAAGGGAGACATTGAAGAACTTAAACATTTTCTATTTCGCCGCTGTTTTACTAATGGTTCTTCAACCAAACCAGCTGATCAAGCAGCCAGTCATACAGAAAATGTCTCAGGTTTAGGTGGGCTTTCGAAAATTGTTCGGAATGGCAAACAATCAAAGCCAAGCTGTGTACTAAAGGATTTTATTGGTCTGCCAAGTGAGACTCTTCTTGGAAAACAAAATGAGAAGAGCTCAAAGAAACCTTTAATTGAAGAAGTATCAAGCAGCAAGCATACTATGCTAAAAGATAATATTCCAGAAAATAGCATTGAAATAATTGATTGTACAAGTGGGATGTCTAAACATATTATTGTCAAGGTCAAGTTACCACAAATCCAATCTGGGCTTGAATGTGACCTTGAAGTTTCAAAGGTAGAATTAGGTTTATTTTACTCTAAGAAATAAAATGGTCGAAGTACATGCCTGTATATTTGGTTTTTATGTAGGCAGCCACACAGCATTCCAGTTAAAACTTGCCCACCCTGCTTGCATTAATCAAATCCCACAACACTTGTTAGTTGTGACCAAGGATTTCAGTTACCTTTAAGGTGGCTCCCTATGGTTTTTTTCGGTTATAACCGGATTTATAGAGATCAGACGCTGTCCCCACGAATCACGAGTGGAATGTTCGTGGCGAACTATAATAAAATTTTTCACATTCAAAGTTGAAAACATTGTTTTTGCCGATATTTTCTACACACAAAAGACGACAGTTCTTCCTTGCAATCGTTTGTGTTTCTAAGTTCAAGTATTAGGTGCTTTAAATCAGTTTTAAAACAATTTTTAGGCGCTTTTTTATCTCCGGTATTATAATTTTTGTCGCAATTTTACGAAAGTGTATGGACTCCGACTGAACCATTTTGTACTGTCTTTATCGACTTCATGGCTCTTCTGAAATGTTACCAAAGCTTATGCAAGTTTTCTTGTTTAATTAAGGTTGGATGTATGTCGTGTTTTAATAACATAGTCTTATAACTATCGTGCATACAGTCATGAGTTTCGATAATATTTTTGTACATCGGTTTTTCATGACAAGAATAAATTTAAAAAGCAGTGGTTTGATTTGATGCCTTATTATGTCTTATTTTTACTTTTTGGCAATATGAATGTCTTTTTAATCTCTTCTTAAATAAGGTTAAACCAAAAATTTCAAACGAAAAAATACTACGGCTATTATCAAAAACACGCATTTCTTGCTGTTCTGGCTGCTGTCCACAAAATATGCCGGACTCCACGTGTGAAAAACTGGTTTCAAAAATTTTATGACGTCAAAGCAAAAAATATGAAGTTAAACTGTAAATTTTGCCCGTTTCCTTCGGTGAATTTTTTTAAAATTTTGCTCATCAATTACCATCGATCAAGTGCTTGAAATGTCATTTTTTCTAAAAATTTTATCAAAGAAATTTTTTTTATATTGATTTTAGACATTTTGCAGGATAATAAAAAAACCTATTGATAGAATTTTGTGTGTAGTGTGTAGGTGAAACCCTTACGTCAGTACCATACAACATGTTCAATTAAAAAATAATTCATCGAAGGAAATCTCGAAAATTGCGGAAAGAAGACGAAACGCAAGCCATATTCTTATCTATTTGTTGCCATGGCAACCATCTTCTAGCGCAAAATCACCCATTTAAAATCTTCAGCAAGACTTCAAAAACACTTGTACTGAATTTCATAGTTTTATAATGAAAGATGTAGAAATGAGACGGTCTTAACGGCTACAATGCAGTTTTTAACTAAAACGGTAGGGAGCCACCTTAAGCACTTGCAAGTAGCACTGCTAACTAGGATCCCAACATTTGACAGGAATGTTGAAGTGTTAATAAAATATTGCAGTCAAAATTACTGTATCAAACTTATTTAGCCTAAATTAAGTCAAATCTCTAACTGGTTAGAAAGTTTAAAATCATCTGAAAAGCACACATAAATATTTTTTCTCAAAATAAGATTATTAGGTGGGTAATTCTTTCACCACATAGTCATGCAACATCGCAGTAGTTTGATCACTGGTATTCATCATTTTCATAAAACCAAAAAAATAGGTTGTATAATTTACCATGGTGTGTATATTTACCATAAGTATTGTAAGGCAACAACCTAGACTAGACTGTACCTATAATAAACTGTCACTAATGATTCTTTCAGGAAGATCTTGTGTTGTGCTCCACCAAGTATTCAAAGCTTCATGTACAGTTACCACAAGAAGGCAATGAGGACAAGACAACGTCAGTATTTAATAAAGCCACTCATGAACTTACTGTCATAATCCCAGTGGGCGAAACATGACTTTAAAATTAGGCATTCGATACAGAGTTCAGATCATTAGCACAGTTTGTTAAGTGTAGATAATAATTTAGTTGTAAAATTGATAAAATATTTGCCCCTTGTTATATGCAGTTAGCAAACTTTTTGCACTTTGTTTCACAGTGTGACAATATATTCATATCTTTGCACTTTTTATGCAATATATAGTATTGGTAGTACTTACTACTGGTCTGCGGCAAATGTTTAGAACTTTTGTGCTTCGCTGTGATTGGTCACTTTTACGAATTCTGAAATCGACAAAGAAACGTGAACGACAAAGTGAATGTGTAACACTTGGGTCTATTTATAACAATATTTTTCGACTCTACCACAATTAATACATGGTTTATTAAGCTTACCCGGGAAAAGATCTTCAAAGTTACACCCATATCGATTTAAGCGAAATACGTACGTTATTTAATGCTTAAAATGTCGATATTGAAGCAGCAATTTGTAATTCTTCGTGGCGCCACTGACATCAGTGGCAACATGAAGTTGTGTATTACACCACTTTTTTCATCTTAGACGTCGTTTTTATGTCTGAATTTCTATCCTATTCGGTGGATACCTTTTTGAAGACTATTGACTGTTAACTATATGGACTACAGTGGCTGGAGTTGAACAAAATAGGTACAGAACGAACAATGGGTGTATTAAACATTTGCCACAGACCGGTTACTATAAAGGTGCTGTAAAACTGTTTGTTTTAAATACGCCTGTTGAGCTTATAAAAGGCTGCCTGCTATTACATTAGTAGCTATACAGTAGATCATGAGAGGAAACTAAAAATCCAACCCACCCATTAAAAAGCATAAGATTTCCTAGAAATGCAGATAGACTTTTATCACTGAGGGAGAGCAAATGTCTCTTGAATGACCTAGTAGTATCAACTTTTATTTAAAAAATATATCACTTAGATGCAGATACATCCATTGTGTCAAACCAATTTTTGGCAGAACAATACAGTTATGAAGCTGGAAGACTACATGATTATATATGATTAAATTTATATATTTTTAACATTTTCTGCCAGGTTAACAATCTAAGACATACATCAGTGACTTTTGTGCCAGTTAAAAATTTAAATAATAATGGTACCCTCAACACTTTTCAGCTGAGATTTGGAAAAATCAATTATTAAGACAACTAGGGGGGGGGGGTCGGCTTGTCCCCTTCCTGGCGATGTCACAGAAGGTGACTTTTTGGGACGTCAGTAGTAACCACAGTATATATGTTTTCTATAGTAACATGTATCCAACATTTATAGACATTTAACGATAGTATATATTCGATTAATACCTGTTCTGTGGCAACTATTGGAATTCACATTATTCTGGCTGCATCAACCTAGAAAATACATGAAACATTTCTAAATTA
This sequence comes from Muricea muricata, assembly GCA_963855995.1. Taxonomy (NCBI): domain Eukaryota; kingdom Metazoa; phylum Cnidaria; class Anthozoa; order Malacalcyonacea; family Plexauridae; genus Muricea; species Muricea muricata. The sequence continues at coordinate 12,409,474 of OY979730.1, read as the reverse complement.
ATTTTTGGAAATAGAACACTTTTTTATTTCGAATTAAATCTGATCTCAGTCCGCTGACAACCCTCTCCTTTAATAATTTCTGTTGTCAAATCTGTCATGTCAAGAAATCTGACACTATTTTGCAACTAAATTGGGAATAAATAAAACGACAATAATAAATATCTTACCATGCGCTTTGAAACTTGAATGATTTCGGCAAAATATCGACAGGTTGAACGGAACTTTTCTTGCAAGTCGCATCATAAAAAAACGCAGTGGTTTTAGACACTAATTTTTCTACTCTCAGAGCGGCCATTTTTTAATAAAATAAATCGGGGGGGGGGGGGGGGGAAGAGGACATTTTCGAACTGTATTAAATTTGTTTTTTGAAATAACTGTACCAAAATGGTTTTGATACTTTGTTCGCCTAATTTAGCTAACACACTCACTTTTAATAAAACATAATTTTTAAACGCTTTTCAAAATTTAGTTATTTTGTTTTCAAATGTAAAATATAGTATTGCCACCCCCCCCCCCCTGTTGAAAAACTGTGTTGCTCAGATTTTCATATTCACTCTCAGCAAACCGAACTAATAACTGCGTCAAATCCGTGTTTCGGTCAAATATTCAATAAATAGTCCCATCCTCAACAATGCCACCAAGGAAAAAGAGACGCACTGATAACAAAACTGAAAATTCCAATGAAGATAGTACGGACAGTACAAAGATGGCAAAAAATGAGACCGAGGTTCTAAAAACTATTAGTTAGACTTCTGATAGTGAAATCATTTTTCTAATTTTAGTTTGGAATTTGTTGAAATGCGACAAGCTCATTGAAACGTACTTAAAGATACTGGCCGACCACTATTTCTATCACTCTCGGACAGTGTCAAAATAGCAGTTCAATTATTTTGGGTGGTGTTCATTAGTGGTGGTATGGGCTGGGCAATTTCTCCAATACCTATGGACTATTTTTTGTTGCAGTGAAACTTTAACTTTAAATATAAATTCTGCAGCCAACAAAGAAATTTACAAAATGGCTGATGAAATCGGAACCAGAAAGTCGTTTTCAAAATGGGATTGATGTCAAGGTTTGCTGAATCATTCACAATTGGGACAGGATACATATGGGTATTACCGTATGGATGTGACAGAGTTATTATGGTTATTCTGTTTTTAGTTTGGCATAGAAGACCTTAAAAAATCACCAGAGCAAACAACCCACTGGGATGGTGTAAGAAATTACCAGGTAAAGAAATTACCAGGTGGATTTTTAAATTCTTAAACCAAAAATATAATGGACAGTATGGCTAATTATCTACTTTATATTGCTATATCAAATATTAATTTATTTTTGAGTCGATTTTCTTTGATGTACCGCGGGTTGTATATAGGTTATTTACCTTGAATAAATAATTAGATCAAAGTTGTGGAAAAATCTCGACGAATCTCGACTTAAATTGTTTGAAGTCAAAAGACTCTGTTAGAAAACCTCTTCAAAAATAAATTAAGTTAGTTAAATACCTCGAAAGTCGGGATGTATGTCATATGCAGTATATGACATACATCCCTCCTTCTCGGTATTTAACTCTAACTTATTTACCAGGCTAGGAACTTCATGCGAGACCAGATGAGGATTGGTGAACTGGCATTTTTCTACCACAGTAACTGTAAGGAACCTGGTATTGCGGGACTGATGGAGGTACGTCATGCTTCAGTATTTGAAAACAAGTGAATCATGACATAATTTTTATATATGGCTCAGTGGTTTACAGAAACCTTATAATATGGTGACGCAGTTTGTTTTTGCTCCCTAGTAAGCCTTCTCCATAAGTACTTTTTGTCATAAAATGATCAAATCATTTACATCGATGTTAAAGTTCGAGGGTTTTTCTCCGGGTACTCTGGTTTCCCTCTCTTCAAAATCAACACATTCTGGGCAATATATGTGAGAATGTAATGTGTGTATGATGAAATTGTTAAATAGGGTTTAACCGTTAACCTCACGATTTCCTTTACAAGGAATGTGTGTATACTTGAGTATATGCTCAAAATATGAAACTAATAATGTATAATGTACTACCAACAATAACCAATATTTATGTTTCTTCAAAGGTGGTAAAAGAATCCTATGTGGATCACACTCAGTTTGACAAGGCGGACCCACATTATGATCCGTAAGTTTACCTTAAAGTTGCAATTACTTAGCAAATATAAGCTGTTGATAACTTCCATTGCTGAGATACTCCACCATCGTGAGTGTTACATTATTTAAAGGAAAGCTTTGAAAGATAAGCCAAAGTGGTTTATGGTTGATGTCAAATATGTTAGGATGATGAAACGATTTATATCTCTTAAAGAATTGAAGAAAATTCACATGGTAAGTTTTTACATGTTGCCATGATTGTATTTCTTGAATGGATAGTTGCCTATAATTGACTGCACTGCACACACTTTGAATATCACTACATACAAGGTTCATTATCTGATGACGCCAGTTTGAGATATTTTTGTGAAGTAATTTATTACAGAATCAATGGATATTGTTTCTAAACAGGAGCACAAACACAACGGAGGACCATTAAAATCACTGTCATTGTTTACTCAATCAAGACTGTCAGTAGCACCTTTGACTGAAGGTAAGCACGCACCTCTTAAGTTTCGTTATCAGTGTCAATAACAAAAAATATACTGGGTTAGTCTGCAGGAATTTTTATATATATGATCTTTCACTACTTAAACAATACAAGTGAAGGACATATGCTTGAAACATCAAAGTTCTGCTTGAATCATTAAGTTTGATGTCTGTTCACAGTAAGTTACCTGCTGTAATTATTGGAGAACTATGTCGCAAACACAGGCAAATACTTAAAAATTCTTAGGGGCTGTTTATCTGAGGCTTTTTGATAAAAAATTATGACAACATGTGCCTTGTTCAATGTTGAATGGGTCAGCCCAGCAAAAGAGACTCATGTAAACAGCCCCTTTTAAGAGATCACTTCCTTTTAATTTATAAACCCTAATTCCCAAAAAATTAGCTTGAATTGTAACTTTCCTCGATGTCAAAAACGGTATTCAAAATAATTTCTTGCCAGTCATTGCCTTTTCTTAATTCCCTGAACTTTGTTGGTTTCCCAAGTAAATTCTGTACTTTCTCTGAAGGATTGTGTGGAATGTCGAGTGTTGCAAGTGTTTCGAGAAATTTATCCATGTGTGCAGTTGAAATTACAACACATCCACCACAAGGATTTTTCTCACTGAAAAGATGAAATATTTCTATCTTATTTTGTCCACTATCATTCTCTGCATCTATGAGAGTGTGGAGAGAGTGGCCGGAAGTGGGACACTACAGAGCGATAAGTTCAGCAAGTCTTGTAAAGTTACCACTTACCAAGTGAAACCTGCTGCTAAAAATTAGATGCCCAAATTGCAAGAAATCTAAATGATCGACATTCATTCAGTACCCAGCCATGCATAGTCCAAGGTTAACAAGTCTTAGTCTCACTAAATTACTGTAGGAGCATGACCAAATCAGTTAATGAACTTGGACCTTAACATAGTGCAATCTAATTGGCCGATTTCACCTATTTTGGTAATAAGTTGTAATGAGAAAATAAGATAGTTGTATGAATATTTTACCTTCTCACATTGCAAGCAAAATGCATTCCTGTTGAAGTATGAGGATCAATAAGATACTTCCATTCGAACCAAGATTTTTTCATAATATTCAACATCTCTTCATGTGAAACAGAATGTGAGCTAAATACAGCTGACATCTGAAATAAAAATAATTTACAATCTATCAATAAATTCACCAAATTTGCAAAAATATTGATGCCTGTTCAAAGGACAGTCATAAGTTTCCAAATATTCAGTAATATTGGTGATCCTTCAATACCTTTTTTCTTGGCTCCTCTGGTACTTTACTTTTGCTATTTTTTTCACAATTTGCCACAAATTTCTGCACTTCGTTTGCTCCAGAAAACAAAAATAGCACTCTCTCAAAGTTGGGCGGGACCTGTTGTTACAAAATCAACAATATGCAATTTAGTAAGAAAAAGCAAACCAAAACCGGTCGCATATTCTGGGTATACTACATAACGACCGAGTCATCTAGGGTCAGTAGAAATCATAATTGTCAGGCCCATATATATGCCTGTCTCATGAAAAGAAAACTTTGATTATAGATGATCTCCTTGTGCCAATCCATGATATGGTGTATATTTGGGGTGAAATATGATAACTTGACATAATGTCTTGAAATCACTAGTAACTTTGCACAAACTTCACACACTTTGGTTTAAGTTGTATTGCACACCTAAAACTTTTTCTTATAGTTCAGTTAAAACTGCAGTATGTTAACGATATCTATTAGTATAGTCCATTACATGAGAGAAATCATTTCACCTCGCAATTTGTTGTTATCAATAGCCATTACTGATTTACCCACCAAATAATTGGTCTGCATGCACATGAGAAGCAAGCATACAAAGGTTAGCGTGAGAAGTTAAAAATTTCATATTTTGTTTTGAATTTTTTAATAGTAAATAGCTGAGCACATGCAAGTGCATGTTGGGCTATGTGTGCAATTTCTACAATGTGAATTTTCTCAATTGTCGGTTTCACAAAACTGGTAAGATAAGGCAAATATTGGATATGGCAAAGGCAAGTATCGACCCAATATCGATTATCGGTCAATCACTATAAATTGCATACCTGTATGTCCATAGCTGGTGCAATAGTTATAACTGGATTTGCTTTGGGAAAATATTCTCCATCAGTTATGACTCGATGAACAGTATCATTTATGTTTGTTGTGCATGTTATTTTTATTGGCAGCCCCATCAGATATGCAATGCAACCAGCTGTAGAGTAATTGAAAAAAAATAATATTTTATTTATTTATTAACTTTGCCAGATTCAAACAACATTAACACTAAAACTGGCATGGCGATCGCAACAGCTTGCACCAATTACTGCGTTCCCTTAACGTTTGACAAATATACATACATACGTAAAAAAATCAACCATTATATAACAAAGTATTAAATTAGTTACTTTTCACATCACAACCCACAGGCATACTTCTGAGAGTTTGAAAGCTGACTGAATCGGATGGCATTTGAAACTCTCACAATCCTAAACCCTCAGCAAAACCTAAATAAGCCCATAGATACTAATGAAAAAAGCTACTTTTGAACTATGATTTAAAAACAACATGTTATCGGCCTGGTCAGGGCTCAAGCTAGGTTGCATTTTATGCAAACCGATTTCCATGTTCGAGGATCGTCAACGGCAATCACAATATATACATATATATATATATATATATATATATATATATATATATATATATATATATATATATATATATATATATATATATATATATATATATACACATACCTGTTGCATTTCCCATGCCACCAGTTGGAACAATAATATGCACCTCATCACCAACTTTCTCCATCACTTTGAAATAAACATGAAAATAATGCACAATCTGAATCATGATGCGAGCCCAATTTACCGAATTAATGGTGCAGAGATTATATTTCTTGACAAGACCTTGCTTTGTTAAAATGTTTTTTAAAACAACATCTAAATCATCAGAACTTCCCTCGGCTGAAAAAACATGAACGTTTTCATCTAAAACAGTTGTCATCTGCCGTTCTTGTACACTTGAGCAAGCTCCCTTAGGGAAAACGCAGATGATATCGATATTTCTAGACCTCCGCACGCTTTCAATTGCTGCACTTCCAGTATCGCCCGAGGTTGCAACCATTACAGTAACATGGCTACACTTCTTCTTGTTGAAATATTCCATAAACTGAGCAACACAAGTTAGTGACAGATCTTTAAATGCCAGCGTTGGCCCATGCCAAAGCTCGGCAACATGAATATCTCCAACAACGTTTTCCACTGGAATTATTTCATCATGATCAAAGACATTAGTAAATGCTGCAGAAATGATCCCTTTAATAAAACAAAACTTTTTGTTAGAATATCAACCCTCACAAAATGCAGTCAGAAGTGAAGCAGGGAGGGGGGGTGGGTGGAGTTAAATGCTCATGTCTTGCCTGACTAATTTCTTTTTCAAAATTTTCCTCCAGCATGTTGTCCCTTGTGCAACCAAGACAACGAATCAGTCCACCATTTCAATAGACCCCCTAAAATTTGATGTAAAACCTACATAAATTTATGATCATCAAAAACTTATTTCTTTTGTTTTTTAACTCAAGTGATATTCACTAGGCAAACTTACATGGGACTCGATATCCATTAAATGGCCCAAACAATTCACCATATTCACGACATCCACCATAACTTATAAAACCTGTAGTACCTATAAAACCTATAGTACCTATAAAACATATAGTACCTATAAACCCATAGTACCTATGAAACCCATAGCACCTATAAAACCTATAGCATCTATGGTACCTATAAACCTATAGTACCTATAAAACCTATAGTACTTATAAGACCTATAGTACGTATAAACCTTCAGTACCTATAAAACCTTTAGTATTTCTAAAGCGTATAGTACTTATAAACCTATAGTACTTATAAAACCTATGGTACCTATAAAACTTATCGTACCTATAAAACATATAGCACCTATAAAACTTATAGCACCTACAGTACCTACACAAAACCTGTAGTACTTATAGTACCTATAAAACATGTAGTACATATAAAACCTATAGTACCTACAAAACCTATAGTAGTTTTAAAACCTATAGTAGTTGTAAAACCTATAGTACCTTTAAGACATATAGTACCTATAAAACCCATAATACCTATAGTACTTATAATACCTATAGTACTTATAAAACCTATAGTACCTATAAAACCTATACCATCTATGGTACCTATAAACCTACAGTACTTATAAAACCTATAGTACTTATAAGACCTATGAAATGAAATATGAAATATTCATGAAATATTCATGAAATATTCATGAATATTTAAAAAAATTCTGAGAAGAAATTTAGAGGAAAATTTTGAGAAAAAAAATCTCATTCATATAATCACGAGAAAATATTTAATAATATTTAAAAAAATTCTGAGAAGAAATTTAGAGGAAAATTTTGAGAAAAAAAATCTCATTCATATAATCACGAGAAAAATCCCGCGTGGGGTGCTCGCAACACGCGTGTGTCTCGCGCGAAACCCTCGAAACAAATCCCGAAAAAATTTTGAGGAAAATTTTTAAAAAAAAATTTGGAAAAAAAAATTGGAAAAAAAATTTGAAAAAAATTCTGAGAAAAAATTTTGACAAAAAAATTTGGAAAAAAAATTGGGAAAAAAAATTGGAAAAAAAATTTAGGAAAAAGTTTTGACAAAAAATTTTTTCCCAATTTCTTTTTCAAAATTTTTTCCTTAATTTTTTTTCAAGATATCTGAAAAATTCATGAATTATTCATGATTTCATGAATTATTCCTGATTATTCATGAAATATTCATGAATTATTCATGAATAATTCATGAAATATTCATGAAATATTCATGAAATATTCATGAATATTTAAAAAAATTCTGAGAAGAAATTTAGAGGAAAATTTTGAGAAAAAAAATCTCATTCATATAATCACGAGAAAAATCCCGCGTGGGGTGCTCGCAACACGCGTGTGTCTCGCGCGAAACTCTCGAAACAAATCCCGAAAAAATTTTGAGATAAATTTTAAAAAAAAAATTTGGAAAAAAAAAATTTGAAAAAATATCTGGAAAAAAAAATTAGAAAAAAAATTCTGAGAAAAAATTTTGAGGAAAATTTTGACAAAAAAATTCTCATTCACATAATCACGAGAAAAATCCCGCGTGGGGTGCTCGCAACACGCGTGTGTCTCGCGCCAAACCCTCGAAACAAATTGTGAGAAAAAATTTTGAGGAAAATTTTGACAAAAAAATTTGGAAAAAAAATTGGGAAAAAAAATTGGAAAAAAAATTTAGGAAAAAGTTTTGACAAAAAATTTTTTCCCAATTTCTTTTTCAAAATTTTTTCCTTAATTTTTTTTCAAGATCCCTGAAAAATTCATGAATTATTCATGATTTCATGAATTATTCCTGATTATTCATGAAATATTCATGAATTATTCATGAATAATTCATGAAATATTCATGAAATATTCATGAATATTTAAAAAAATTCTGAGAAGAAATTTAGAGGAAAATTTTGAGAAAAAAAATCTCATTCATATAATCACGAGAAAAATCCCGCGTGGGGTGCTCGCAACACGCGTGTGTCTCGCGCGAAACTCTCGAAACAAATCCCGAAAAAATTTTGAGATAAATTTTAAAAAAAAAATTTGGAAAAAAAAAATTTGAAAAAATATCTGGAAAAAAAAATTAGAAAAAAAATTCTGAGAAAAAATTTTGAGGAAAATTTTGACAAAAAAATTTTGGAAAAAAAATTGGAAAAAAATTCTAAGAAAAAATTTTGAGGAAAATTTTGACAAAAAAATTCTCATTCACATAATCACGAGAAAAATCCCGCGTGGGGTGCTCGCAACACGCGTGTGTCTCGCGCCAAACCCTCGAAACAAATTCTGAGAAAAAATTTTGAGGAAAATTTTGACAAAAAAATTTGGAAAAAAAATTGGGAAAAAGTTTTGACAAAAAATTTTTTCCCAATTTCTTTTTCAAAATTTTTTCCTTAATTTTTTTTCAAGATCCCTGAAAAATTCATGAATTATTCATGATTTCATGAATTATTCATGATTATTCATGAAATATTCATGAATTATTCATGAATAATTCATGAAATATTCATGAAATATTCATGAAATATTCATGAAATATTCATGAATATTTAAAAAAATTCTGAGAAGAAATTTAGAGGAAAATTTTGAGAAAAAAAATCTCATTCATATAATCACGAGAAAAATCCCGCGTGGGGTGCTCGCAACACGCGTGTGTCTCGCGCGAAACCCTCGAAACAAATCCCGAAAAAATTTTGAGGAAAATTTTTAAAAAAAAATTTGGAAAAAAAAATTGGAAAAAAAATTTGAAAAAAATTCTGGAAAAAAAAATTAGAAAAAAAATTTCAAAAAAATTCTGAGAAAAAATTTTGAGGAAAATTTTGACAAAAAAATTTGGAAAAAAAAAAATTGGAAAAAAAATTGGAAAAAAAATTTGAAAAAAATTCTGGAAAAAAAAATTAGAAAAAATATTTGAAAAAAATTCTGAGAAAAAATTTAGAGGAAAATTTTGAGAAAAAAAATCTCATTCATATAATCACGAGAAAAATCCCGCGTGGGGTGCTCGCAACACGCGTGTGTCTCGCGCGAAACCCTCGAAATAAATCCCGAAAAAATTTTGAAAAAATTTTGACAAAAAAATTTGGAAAAAAAAAATTGGAAAAAAAAATTGGAAAAAAAATTTGAAAAAAATTCTGAGAAAAAATTTTGACAAAAAAATTTGGAAAAAAAATTGGGAAAAAAAATTGGAAAAAAAATTTAGGAAAAAGTTTTGACAAAAAATTTTTTCCCAATTTCTTTTTCAAAATTTTTTCCTTAATTTTTTTTCAAGATCCCTGAAAAATTCATGAATTATTCATGATTTTCATGAATTATTCATGAATTATTCATGAAATATTCATGAATTATTCATGAATAATTCATGAAATATTCATGAAATATTCATGAAATATTCATGAATATTTAAAAAAATTCTGAGAAGAAATTTAGAGGAAAATTTTGAGAAAAAAAATCTCATTCATATAATCACGAGAAAAATCCCGCGTGGGGTGCTCGCAACACGCGTGTGTCTCGCGCGAAACCCTCGAAACAAATCCCGAAAAAATTTTGAGGAAAATTTTTAAAAAAAAATTTGGAAAAAAAAATTGGAAAAAAAATTTGAAAAAAATTCTGGAAAAAAAAATTAGAAAAAAAATTTCAAAAAAATTCTGAGAAAAAATTTTGAGGAAAATTTTGACAAAAAAATTTGGAAAAAAAAAAATTGGAAAAAAAATTGGAAAAAAAATTTGAAAAAAATTCTGGAAAAAAAAATTAGAAAAAATATTTGAAAAAAATTCTGAGAAAAAATTTAGAGGAAAATTTTGAGAAAAAAAATCTCATTCATATAATCACGAGAAAAATCCCGCGTGGGGTGCTCGCAACACGCGTGTGTCTCGCGCGAAACCCTCGAAATAAATCCCGAAAAAATTTTGAAAAAAATTTTGACAAAAAAATTTGGAAAAAAAAAATTGGAAAAAAAAATTGGAAAAAAAATTTGAAAAAAATTCTGAGAAAAAATTTTGACAAAAAAATTTGGAAAAAAAATTGGGAAAAAAAATTGGAAAAAAAATTTAGGAAAAAGTTTTGACAAAAAATTTTTTCCCAATTTCTTTTTCAAAATTTTTTCCTTAATTTTTTTTCAAGATATCTGAAAAATTCATGAATTAATCATGATTTCATGAATTATTCCTGATTATTCATGAAATATTCATGAATTATCATGAATAATTCATGAAATATTCATGAAATATTCATGAAATATTCATGAATATTTAAAAAAATTCTGAGAAGAAATTTAGAGGAAAATTTTGAGAAAAAAAATCTCATTCATATAATCACGAGAAAAATCCCGCGTGGGGTGCTCGCAACACGCGTGTGTCTCGCGCGAAACTCTCGAAACAAATCCCGAAAAAATTTTGAGATAAATTTTAAAAAAAAAATTTGAAAAAATATCTGGAAAAAAAAATTAGAAAAAAAATTCTGAGAAAAAATTTTGAGGAAAATTTTGACAAAAAAAATTTTGGAAAAAAAATTGGAAAAAAATTCTAAGAAAAAATTTTGAGGAAAATTTTGACAAAAAAATTCTCATTCACATAATCACGAGAAAAATCCCGCGTGGGGTGCTCGCAACACGCGTGTGTCTCGCGCCAAACCCTCGAAACAAATTCTGAGAAAAAATTTTGAGGAAAATTTTGACAAAAAAAATTGGAAAAAAAATTGGGGAAAAAAATTGGAAAAAAAATTTAGGAAAAAGTTTTGACAAAAAATTTTTTCCCAATTTCTTTTTCAAAATTTTTTCCTTAATTTTTTTTCAAGATCCCTGAAAAATTCATGAATTATTCATGATTTCATGAATTACTCATGATTATTCATGAAATATTCATGAATTATTCATGAATAATTCATGAATTATTCATGAATAATTCATGAAATATTCATGAAATATTCATGAAATATTCATGAAATATTCATGAATATTTAAAAAAATTCTGAGAAGAAATTTAGAGGAAAATTTTGAGAAAAAAAATCTCATTCATATAATCACGAGAAAAATCCCGCGTGGGGTGCTCGCAACACGCGTGTGTCTCGCGCGAAACCCTCGAAACAAATCCCGAAAAAATTTTGAGGAAAATTTTTAAAAAAAAATTTTGGAAAAAAAAATTGGAAAAAAAATTTGAAAAAAATTCTGGAAAAAAAAATTAGAAAAAAACTTTCAAAAAAATTCTGAGAAAAAATTTTGAGGAAAATTTTGACAAAAAAATTTGGAAAAAAAAAAATTGGAAAAAAAATTGGAAAAAAAATTTGAAAAAAAATTCTGGAAAAAAAAATTAGAAAAAATATTTGAAAAAAATTCTGAGAAAAAATTTAGAGGAAAATTTTGAGAAAAAAAATCTCATTCATATAATCACAAGAAAAATCCCGCGTGGGGTGCTCGCAACACGCGTGTGTCTCGCGCCAAACCCTCGAAACAAATCCCAAAAAAATTTTGAGGAAAATTTTGAAAAAAAAATTTGGAAAAAAAAAATTGGAAAAAAAAATTTGAAAAAAATTCTGGAAAAAAAATTTGAAAAAAATTCTGGAAAAAAAAATTAGAAAAAAAATTTGAAAAAAATTCTGAGAACAAATTTTGAGGAAAATTTTGACAAAAAAATTTTGGAAAAAAAATTGCAAAAAAATTCTAAGAAAAAATTTTGAGGAAAATTTTGAGAATAAAAATCTCATTCATATAATCACGAGAAAAATCCCGCGTGGGGTGCTCGCAACACGCGTGTGTCTCGCGCCAAACCCTCGAAACAAATCCCGAAAAAATTTTGAGGAAAATTTTTAAAAAAAAATTTGGAAAAAAAAATTGGAAAAAAAATTTGAAAAAAATTCTGGAAAAAAAAATTAGAAAAAATATTTGAAAAAAATTCTGAGAAAAAATTTAGAGGAAAATTTTGAGAAAAAAAATCTCATTCATATAATCACGAGAAAAATCCCGCGTGGGGTGCTCGCAACACGCGTGTGTCTCGCGCGAAACCCTCGAAATAAATCCCGAAAAAATTTTGAAAAAAATTTTGACAAAAAAATTTGGAAAAAAAAAAATTGGAAAAAAAAATTGGAAAAAAAATTTGAAAAAAATTCTGAGAAAAAATTTTGACAAAAAAATTTGGAAAAAAAATTGGGAAAAAAAATTGGAAAAAAAATTTAGGAAAAAGTTTTGACAAAAAATTTTTTCCCAATTTCTTTTTCAAAATTTTTTCCTTAATTTTTTTTCAAGATCCCTGAAAAATTCATGAATTATTCATGATTTCATGAATTATTCATGATTATTCATGAAATATTCATGAATTATTTATGAATAATTCATGAAATATTCATGAAATATTCATGAAATATTCATGAATATTTAAAAAAATTCTGAGAAGAAATTTAGAGGAAAATTTTGAGAAAAAAAATCTCATTCATATAATCACGAGAAAAATCCCGCGTGGGGTGCTCGCAACACGCGTGTGTCTCGCGCGAAACTCTCGAAACAAATCCCGAAAAAATTTTGAGGAAAATTTTAAAAAAAAAATTTGGAAAAAAAAAATTTGAAAAAAAATCTGGAAAAAAAAATTAGAAAAAAAATTCTGAGAAAAAATTTTGAGGAAAATTTTGACAAAAAAATTTTGGAAAAAAAATTGGAAAAAAATTCTAAGAAAAAATTTTGAGGAAAATTTTGACAAAAAAACTCTCATTCACATAATCACGAGAAAAATCCCGCGTGGGGTGCTCGCAACACGCGTGTGTCTCGCACCAAACCCTCGAAACAAATTGTGAGAAAAAATTTTGAGGAAAATTTTGACAAAAAAATTTGGAAAAAAAATTGGGAAAAAAAATTGGAAAAAAAATTTAGGAAAAAGTTTTGACAAAAAATTTTTTCCCAATTTCTTTTTCAAAATTTTTTCCTTAATTTTTTTTCAAGATCCCTGAAAAATTCATGAATTATTCATGATTTCATGAATTATTCATGATTATTCATGAAATATTCATGAATTATTCATGAATAATTCATGAAATATTCATGAAATATTCATGAAATATTCATGAAATATTCATGAAATATTCATGAATATTTAAAAAAATTCTGAGAAGAAATTTAGATTCAAGATTAGATTAAATTCTGAGAACAAATTCTGAGAAAAAATTTTGAGGAAAATTTTGACAAAAAAATTGGGAAAAAAAATTGGAAAAAAAATTTAGGAAAAAGTTTTGACAAAAAATTTTTTCCCAATTTCTTTTTCAAAATTTTTTCCTTAATTTTTTTTCAAGATTCCTGAAAAATTCATGAATTATTCATGATTTCATGAATTATTCATGATTATTCATGAAATATTCATGAATTATTCATGAATAATTCATGAAATATTCATGAAATATTCATGAAATATTCATGAAATATTCATGAAATATTCATGAATATTTAAAAAAATTCTGAGAAGAAATTTAGAGGAAAATTTTGAGAAAAAAAATCTCATTCATATAATCACGAGAAAAATCCCGCGTGGGGTGCTCGCAACACGCGTGTGTCTCGCGCGAAACCCTCGAAACAAATCCCGAAAAAATTTTGAGGAAAATTTTTAAAAAAAAATTTGGAAAAAAAAATTGGAAAAAAAATTTGAAAAAAATTCTGAGAAAAAATTTTGACAAAAAAATTTGGAAAAAAAATTGGGAAAAAAAATTGGAAAAAAAATTTAGGAAAAAGTTTTGACAAAAAATTTTTTCCCAATTTCTTTTTCAAAATTTTTTCCTTAATTTTTTTTCAAGATCCCTGAAAAATTCATGAATTATTCATGATTTCATGAATTATTCCTGATTATTCATGAAATATTCATGAATTATTCATGAATAATTCATGAAATATTCATGAAATATTCATGAATATTTAAAAAAATTCTGAGAAGAAATTTAGAGGAAAATTTTGAGAAAAAAAATCTCATTCATATAATCACGAGAAAAATCCCGCGTGGGGTGCTCGCAACACGCGTGTGTCTCGCGCGAAACTCTCGAAACAAATCCCGAAAAAATTTTGAGATAAATTTTAAAAAAAAAATTTGGAAAAAAAAAATTTGAAAAAATATCTGGAAAAAAAAATTAGAAAAAAAATTCTGAGAAAAAATTTTGAGGAAAATTTTGACAAAAAAATTCTCATTCACATAATCACGAGAAAAATCCCGCGTGGGGTGCTCGCAACACGCGTGTGTCTCGCGCCAAACCCTCGAAACAAATTCTGAGAAAAAATTTTGAGGAAAATTTTGACAAAAAAATTTGGAAAAAAAATTGGGAAAAAAAATTGGAAAAAAAATTTAGGAAAAAGTTTTGACAAAAAATTTTTTCCCAATTTCTTTTTCAAAATTTTTTCCTTAATTTTTTTTCAAGATCCCTGAAAAATTCATGAATTATTCATGATTTCATGAATTATTCATGATTATTCATGAAATATTCATGAATTATTCATGAATAATTCATGAAATATTCATGAAATATTCATGAAATATTCATGAAATATTCATGAATATTTAAAAAAATTCTGAGAAGAAATTTAGAGGAAAATTTTGAGAAAAAAAATCTCATTCATATAATCACGAGAAAAATCCCGCGTGGGGTGCTCGCAACACGCGTGTGTCTCGCGCGAAACCCTCGAAACAAATCCCGAAAAAATTTTGAGGAAAATTTTTAAAAAAAAATTTGGAAAAAAAAATTGGAAAAAAAATTTGAAAAAAATTCTGGAAAAAAAAATTAGAAAAAAAATTTCAAAAAAATTCTGAGAAAAAATTTTGAGGAAAATTTTGACAAAAAAATTTGGAAAAAAAAAAATTGGAAAAAAAATTGGAAAAAAAATTTGAAAAAAATTCTGGAAAAAAAAATTAGAAAAAATATTTGAAAAAAATTCTGAGAAAAAATTTAGAGGAAAATTTTGAGAAAAAAAATCTCATTCATATAATCACGAGAAAAATCCCGCGTGGGGTGCTCGCAACACGCGTGTGTCTCGCGCGAAACCCTCGAAATAAATCCCGAAAAAATTTTGAAAAAAATTTTGACAAAAAAATTTGGAAAAAAAAAATTGGAAAAAAAAATTGGAAAAAAAATTTGAAAAAAATTCTGAGAAAAAATTTTGACAAAAAAATTTGGAAAAAAAATTGGGAAAAAAAATTGGAAAAAAAATTTAGGAAAAAGTTTTGACAAAAAATTTTTTCCCAATTTCTTTTTCAAAATTTTTTCCTTAATTTTTTTTCAAGATCCCTGAAAAATTCATGAATTATTCATGATTTTCATGAATTATTCATGAATTATTCATGAAATATTCATGAATTATTCATGAATAATTCATGAAATATTCATGAAATATTCATGAAATATTCATGAATATTTAAAAAAATTCTGAGAAGAAATTTAGAGGAAAATTTTGAGAAAAAAAATCTCATTCATATAATCACGAGAAAAATCCCGCGTGGGGTGCTCGCAACACGCGTGTGTCTCGCGCCAAACCCTCGAAACAAATCCCGAAAAAATTTTGAGGAAAATTTTTAAAAAAAAATTTGGAAAAAAAAATTGGAAAAATATTTGAAAAAAATTCTGGAAAAAAAAATTAGAAAAAAAATTTCAAAAAAATTCTGAGAAAAAATTTTGAGGAAAATTTTGACAAAAAAATTTGGAAAAAAAAAAATTGGAAAAAAAATTTGAAAAAAATTCTGGAAAAAAAAATTAGAAAAAATATTTGAAAAAAATTCTGAGAAAAAATTTAGAGGAAAATTTTGAGAAAAAAAATCTCATTCATATAATCACGAGAAAAATCCCGCGTGGGGTGCTCGCAACACTCGTGTGTCTCGCGCGAAACCCTCGAAATAAATCCCGAAAAAATTTTGAAAAAAATTTTGACAAAAAAATTTGGAAAAAAAAAATTGGAAAAAAAAATTGGAAAAAAAATTTGAAAAAAATTCTGAGAAAAAATTTTGACAAAAAAATTTGGAAAAAAAATTGGGAAAAAAAATTGGAAAAAAAATTTAGGAAAAAGTTTTGACAAAAAATTTTTTCCCAATTTCTTTTTCAAAATTTTTTCTTTAATTTTTTTTCAAGATCCCTGAAAAATTCATGAATTATTCATGATTTTCATGAATTATTCATGAATTATTCATGAAATATTCATGAATATTTCATGAATAATTCATGAAATATTCATGAAATATTCATGAAATATTCATGAATATTTAAAAAAATTCTGAGAAGAAATTTAGAGGAAAATTTTGAGAAAAAAAATCTCATTCATATAATCACGAGAAAAATCCCGCGTGGGGTGCTCGCAACACGCGTGTGTCTCGCGCAAAACTCTCGACACAAATCTCGAAAAAATTTTGAGGAAAATTTTAAAAAAAAAATTTGGAAAAAAAAAATTGGAAAAAAAATTTGAAAAAAATTCTGGAAAAAAAAATTAGAAAAAAAATTCTGAGAAAAAATTTTTAGGAAAATTTTGACAAAAAAATTTGAAAAAAAAATTCTGAGAAAAAATTCTGAGAAAAAATTTTGAGGAAAATTTTGACAAAAAAAATTCGAAAAAAAAATTGGAAAAAAAATTTGACAAAAAAATTTCCCTTAGTTTTAAACTGGCCCAAAAATCATCTCTTTGATTTATATCACGCAAACTCTTAAACAACAAACCTGTTTTTGCTGGTAATTTTGAAGTACTACTATTCGCTTGTAGCTGTCGTTTGATTTGACAATCATCCTCGAACAATGACAACCATTGAAAACACGGGAATATCCAGACTTTCTTATCTCTTGTGTTCTTTACCAATACTTCAAGTAAGAACCAACCTTGCTTTCTTTCTATGCCATCGTGCTACAAATAAAAAATGCTTTTTAGTAACACAGTTGTAACCCTATTAAAACAGGTGTCGGTTTAAGCTAAGATTACTACATCCAAGGCCTATGTTCAGACAAAATAGGTGAAATGAGTCAAATACTAAAAAAGCAATAAGATAAGTTGTTCCAGTTCCAGTTCCAAACTAAGTTTTTTCATATACAATGACCTAATTCATCATTTTCAGCAAAGTTTCATGACATTTCATCGCATTTAGAAAAATTTCAAAAATTCAGGCCAATATACCGAAGTGGGAAAAGTTCAAACATAGTGGTCAACACTAGCAGAGTGTCCCAAGTACATCTCTAGTGCCCCAAACTTAGCTAAAATCCGAGCGTGAGCTGATCCGGTAATGCATGAAGAATTTTACATCATTTCCATGTAATATGGGAAAATGCCGAATGGAAACACTTACCACATCCAAGGCCAGTGTTAAGCCCAAATAGGTGAAATGAGTCAAATCCTAAAACAGCAATAAGATAAGTTGTTCTGGTTCCAAACTAACTTTTTTCATTTACAATGACCTAATTCATCATTTTGAGCTAAGTTTCATGACATTTCATTGCATTTAGAAAAATTTCAAAAATTCAGGCCAATATACCAAAGTGGGAAAAGTTCAAACATAGTGGTCAACACTAGCAGAGTGTCCCAAGTACATCTCTAGTGCCCCAAACTTAGCTAAAACCGAGCGTGAGCTGATCCGGTAATGCATGAAGAATTTTACTTCATTTCCATGTAAGATGGGAAAATGCCGAATGGAAACACTTACCACATCCAAGGCCAGTGTTCAGCCCAAATAGGTGAAATGAGTCAAATCCTAAAACAGCAATAAGATAAGTTGTTCTGGTTCCAAACTAAGTTTTTTCATATACAATGACCTAATTCATCATTTTGAGCTAAGTTTCATGACATTTCATTGCATTTAGCAAAATTTCAAAAATTCAGGCCAATATACCAAAGTGGGAAAAGTTCAAACATAGTGGTCAACACTAGCAGAGTGTCCCAAGTACATCTCTAGTGCCCCAAACTTAGCTAAAATCCGAGCGTGAGCTGATCCGGTAATGCATGAAGAAGTTTACATCATTTCCATGTAATATGGGAAAATGCCGAACGGGAACACTTACCACATCCAAGACCAGTGTTCAGCCCAAACAGGTGAAATGAGTCAATCCTAAAACAGCAATAAGATAAGTTGTTCTGGTTCCAAACTAAGTTTTCTCATATACAATGACCTAATTCATCATTTTGAGCTAAGTTTCATGACATTTCATTGCATTTAGCAAAATTTCAAAAATTTAGGATAATATACCAAAGCGGGAAAAGTTCAAACATAGTGGTCAACACTAGCAGAGTGTCCCAAATACATCTCTAGTGCCCCAAACTTAGCTAAAATCCGAGCGTGAGCTGATCCGGTAATGCATGAAGAATTTTACATCATTTCCATGTAATATGGGAAAATGCCGAATGAAAACACTTACCACATCCAAGACCAGTGTTCAGCCAAAATAGGTGAAATGAGTCAAATCCTAAAAAAGCAATAAGATAAGTTGTTCTGGTTCCAAACTAAGTTTTTTCATATACAATGACCTAATTCATCATTTTGAGCTAAGTTTCATGACATTTCATTGCATTTAGAAAAATTTAAAAAATTCAGGCCAATACACCAAAGTGGGAAAAGTTCAAACATAGTGGTCAACACTAGCAGAGTGTCCCAAGTACATCTCTAGTGCCCCAAACTTAGCTAAAATCCGAGCGTGAGCTGATCCGGTAATGCATGAAGAATTTTACATCAATTCCATGTAATATGGGAAAATGCTGAATGGGAACACTTACCACATCCAAGACAAGTGTTCAGCCAAAATAGGTGAAATGAGTCAAATCCTAAAACAGCAATAAGATAAGTTGTTCTGGTTCCAAACTAAGTTTTCTCATATACAATGACCTAATTAATCATTTTGAGCTAAGTTTCATGACATTTCATTGCATTTAGCAAAATTTCAAAAATTCAGGCCAATATACCAAAGTGGGAAAAGTTCAAACATAGTGGTCAACACTAGCAGAGTGTCCCAAGTACATCTCTAGTGCCCCAAACTTACCTAAAATCCGAGCGTGAGCTGATCCGGTAATGCATGAAGAATTTTACATCATTTCCATGTAAGATGGGAAAATGCCGAATGGAAACACTTACCACATCCAAGGCCAGTGTTCAGCCCAAATAGGTGAAATGAGTCAAATCCTAAAACAGCAATAAGATAAGTTGTTCTGGTTCCAAACTAAGTTTTTTCATATACAATGACCTAATTCATCATTTTGAGCTAAGTTTCATGACATTTCATTGCATTTAGAAAAATTTAAAAAATTCAGACCAATACACCAAAGTGGGAAAAGTTCAAACATAGTGGTCAACACTAGCAGAGTGTCCCAAGTACATCTCTAGTGCCCCAAACTTAGCTAAAATCCGAGCCTGAGCTGATCCGGTAATGCATGAAGAATTTTACATCATTTCCATGTAATATGGGAAAATGCTGAATGGGAACACTTACCACATCCAAGACCAGTGTTCAGCCAAAATAGGTGAAATGAGTCAAATCCTAAAACAGCAATAAGATAAGTTGTTCTGGTTCCAAACTAAGTTTTCTCATATACAATGACCTAATTCATCATTTTGAGCTAAGTTTCATGACATTTCATTGCATTTAGCAAAATTTCAAAAATTCAGGCCAATATACCAAAGTGGGAAAAGTTCAAACATAGTGGTCAACACTAGCAGAGTGTCCCAAGTACATCTCTAGTGCCCCAAACTTAGCTAAAATCCGAGCGTGAGCTGATCCGGTAATGCATGAAGAAGTTTACATCATTTCCATGTAATATGGGAAAATGCCGAATGGGAACACTTACCACATCCAAGACCAGTGTTCAGCCCAAATAGGTGAAATGAGTCAATGCTAAAACAGCAATAAGATAAGTTGTTCTGGTTCCAAACTAAGTTTTCTCATATCCAATGACCTAATTCATTTTTTTGAGCTAAGTTTCATGACATTTCATTGCATTTAGCAAAATTTCAAAAATTTAGGATAATATACCAAAGCGAGAAAAGTTCAAACATAGTGGTCAACACTAGCAGAGTGTCCCAAATACATCTCTAGTGCCCCAAACTTAGCTAAAATCCGAGCGTGAGCTGATCCGGTAATGCATGAAGAATTTTACATCATTTCCATGTAATATGGGAAAATTCCGAATGGGAACACTTACCACATCCAAGACCAGTGTTCAGCCAAAATAGGTGAAATGAGTCAAATCCTAAAAAAGCAATAAGATAAGTTGTTCTGGTTCCAAACTAAGTTTTTTCATATACAATGACCTAATTAATCATTTTGAGCTAAGTTTCATGACATTTCATTGCATTTAGAAAATTTTCAAAAATTCAGGCCAATATACCAAAGTGGGAAAAGTTCAAACATAGTGGTCAACACTAGCAGAGTGTCCCAAGTACATCTCTAGTGCCATAAACTTAGCTAAAATCCGAGCGTGAGCTGATCCGGTAATGCATGAAGAATTTTACGTCATTTCCATGTAAGATGGGAAAATGCCGAATGGAAACACTTACCACATCCAAGGCCAGTGTTCAGCCCAAATAGGTGAAATGAGTCAAATCCTAAAACAGCAATAAGATAAGTTGTTCTGGTTCCAAACAAAGTTTTCTCATATACAATGACCTAATTCATCATTTTGAGCTAAGTTTCATGACATTTCATTGCATTTAGAAAAATTTAAAAAATTCAGGCCAATATACCAAAGTGGGAAAAGTTCAAACATAGTGGTCAACACTAGCAGAGTGTCCCAAGTACATCTCTAGTGCCCCAAACTTAGCTAAAATCCGAGCGTGAGCTGATCCGGTAATGCATGAAGAATTTTACATCATTTCCATGTAAGATGGGAAAATGCCGAATGGGAACACTTACCACATCCAAGACCAGTGTTCAGCCAAAATAGGTGAAATGAGTCAAATCCTAAAAAAGCAATAAGATAAGTTGTTCTGGTTCCAAACTAAGTTTTTTCATATACAATGACCTAATTCATCATTTTGAGCTAAGTTTCATGACATTTCATTGCATTTAGAAAAATTTAAAAAATTCAGGCCAATATACCAAAGTGGGAAAAGTTCAAACATAGTGGTCAACACTAGCAGAGTGTCCCAAGTACATCTCTAGTGCCCCAAACTTAGCTAAAATCCGAGCGTGAGCTGATCCGGTAATGCATGAAGAATTTTACATCATTTCCATGTAAGATGGGAAAATGCCGAATGGAAACACTTACCACATCCAAGGCCAGTGTTAAGCCCAAATAGGTGAAATGAGTCAAATCCTAAAACAGCAATAAGATAAGTTGTTCTGGTTCCAAACTAAGTTTTCTCATATACAATGACCTAATTCATCATTTTGAGCTAAGTTTCATGACATTTCATTGCATTTAGCAAAATTTCAAAAATTCAGGCCAATATACCAAGGTGGGAAAAGTTCAAACATAGTGGTCAACACTAGCAGAGTGTCCCAAGTACATCTCTAGTGCCCCAAACTTAGCTAAAATCCGAGCGTGAGCTGATCCGGTAATGCATGAAGAATTTTACATCATTTCCATGTAAGATGGGAAAATGCCGAATGGAAACACTTACCACATCCAAGGCCAGTGTTCAGCCCAAATAGGTGAAATGAGTCAAATCTTAAAACAGCAATAAGATAAGTTGTTCTGGTTCCAAACTAAGTTTTTTCATATACAATGAGCTAATTCATCATTTTGAGCTAAGTTTCATGAGATTTCATTGCATTTAGAAAAATTTAAAAAATTCAGGCCAATATACCAAAGTGGGAAAAGTTCAAACATAGTGGTCAACACTAGCAGAGTGTCCCAAGTACATCTCTAGTGCCCCAAACTTAGCTAAAATCCGAGCGTGAGCTGATCCGGTAATGCATGAAGAATTTTACATCATTTCCATGTAATATGGGAAAATGCCGAATGGGAACACTTACCACATCCAAGACCAGTGTTCAGCCAAAATAGGTGAAATGAGTCAAATCCTAAAAAAGCAATAAGATAAGTTGTTCTGGTTCCAAACTAAGTTTTTTCATATACAATGACCTAATTCATCATTTTGAGCTAAGTTTCATGACATTTCATTGCATTTAGAAAAATTTCAAAACTTCAGGCCAATATACCAAAGTGGGAAAAGTTCAAACATAGTGGTCAACACTAGCAGAGTGTCCCAAGTACATCTCTAGTGCCCCAAACTTAGCTAAAATCCGAGCGTGAGCTGATCCGGTAATGCATGAAGAATTTTACATCATTTCCATGTAATATGGGAAAATGCCGAATGGGAACACTTACCACATCCAAGACCAGTGTTCAGCCCAAATAGGTGAAATGAGTCAAATCCTAAAAAAGCAATAAGATAAGTTGTTCTGGTTCCAAACTAAGTTTTTTCATATACAATGACCTAATTCATCATTTTGAGCTAAGTTTCATGACATTTCATTGCATTTAGAAAAATTTAAAAAATTCAGGCCAATATACCAAAGTGGGAAAAGTTCAAACAAACATAGTGGTCAACACTAGAAAAGTGTCCCAAGTACATCTCTAGTGCCCCAAACTTAGCTAAAATCCGAGCGTGAGCTGATCCGGTAATGCATGAAGAATTTTACATCATTTCCATGTAAGATGGGAAAATGCCGAATGGAAACACTTACCACATCCAAGGCCAGTGTTCAGCCCAAATAGGTGAAATGAGTCAAATCCTAAAACAGCAATAAGATAAGTTGTTCTGGTTCCAAACTACGTTTTCTCATATACAATGACGTAATTCATCATTTTGAGCTAAGTTTCATGACATTTCATTGCATTTAGAAAAATTTCAAAACTTCAGGCCAATATACCAAAGTGGGAAAAGTTCAAACATACTGGGCAACACTAGCAGAGTGTCCCAAGTACATCTCTAGTGCCCCAAACTTAGCTAAAATCCGAGCGTGAGCTGATCCGGTAATGCATGAAGAATTTTACATCATTTCCATGTAATATGGGAAAATGCCGAATGGGAACACTTACCACATCCAACACCAGTGTTCAGCCCAAATAGGTGAAATGAGTCAAATCCTAAAACAGCAATAAGATAAGTTGTTCTGGTTCCAAACTAAGTTTTCTCATATACAATGACCTAATTCATCATTTTGAGCTAAGTTTCATGACATTTCATTGCATTTAGAAAAATTTAAAAAATTCAGGCCAAAATACCAAAGTGGGAAAAGTTCAAACATAGTGGTCAACACTAGCAGAGTGTCCCAAGTACATCTCTAGTGCCCCAAACTTAGCTAAAATCCGAGCGTGAGCTGATCCGGTAATGCATGAAGAATTTTACATCATTTCCATGTAATATGGGAAAATGCCGAATGGGAACACTTACCACATCCAAGACCAGTGTTCAGCCAAAATAGGTGAAATGAGTCAAATCCTAAAAAAGCAATAAGATAAGTTGTTCTGGTTCCAAACTAAGTTTTTTCATATACAATGACCTAATTCATCATTTTGAGCTAAGTTTCATGACATTTCATTGCATTTAGAAAAATTTCAAAACTTCAGGCCAATATACCAAAGTGGGAAAAGTTCAAACATAGTGGTCAACACTAGCAGAGTGTCCCAAGTACATCTCTAGTGCCCCAAACTTAGCTAAAATCCGAGCGTGAGCTGATCCGGTAATGCATGAAGAATTTTACATCATTTCCATGTAATATGGGAAAATGCCGAATGGGAACACTTACCACATCCAAGACCAGTGTTCAGCCAAAATAGGTGAAATGAGTCAAATCCTAAAAAAGCAATAAGATAAGTTGTTCTGGTTCCAAACTAAGTTTTTTCATATACAATGACCTAATTCATCATTTTGAGCTAAGTTTCATGACATTTCATTGCATTTAGAAAAATTTAAAAAATTCAGGCCAATATACCAAAGTGGGAAAAGTTCAAACATAGTGGTCAACACTAGCAGAGTGTCCCAAGTACATCTCTAGTGCCCCAAACTTAGCTAAAATCCGAGCGTGAGCTGATCCGGTAATGCATGAAGAATTTTACATCATTTCCATGTGATATGGGAAAATGCCGAATGGGAACACTTACCACATCCAACACCAGTGTTCAGCCCAAATAGGTGAAATGAGTCAAATCCTAAAACAGCAATAAGATAAGTTGTTCTGGTTCCAAACTAAGTTTTCTCATATACAATGACCTAATTCATCATTTTGAGCTAAGTTTCATGACATTTCATTGCATTTAGAAAAATTTCAAAAATTCAGGCCAGTATACCAAAGTGGGAAAAGTTCAAACATAGTGGTCAACACTAGCAGAGTGTCCCAAGTACATCTCTAGTGCCCCAAACTTAGCTAAAATCCGAGCGTGAGCTGATCCGGTAATGCATGAAAAATTTTACATCATTTCCATGTAAGATGGGAAAATGCCGAATGGAAACACTTACCACATCCAAGGCCAGTGTTAAGCCCAAATAGGTGAAATGAGTCAAATCCTAAAACAGCAATAAGATAAGTTGTTCTGGTTCTAAACTACGTTTTCTCATATACAATGACGTAATTCATCATTTTGAGCTAAGTTTCATGACATTTCATTGCATTTAGAAAAATTTCAAAACTTCAGGCCAATATACCAAAGTGGGAAAAGTTCAAACATAGTGGTCAACACTAGCAGAGTGTCCCAAGTACATCTCTAGTGCCCCAAACTTAGCTAAAATCCGAGCGTGAGCTGATCCGGTAATGCATGAAGAATTTTACATCATTTCCATGTAAGATGGGAAAATGCCGAGTGGAAACACTTACCACATCCAAGGCCAGTGTTCAGCCCAAATAGGTGAAATGAGTCAAATCCTAAAACAGCAATAAGATAAGTTGTTCTGGTTCAAAACTAAGTTTTCTCATATACAATGACCTAATTCATCATTTTGAGCTAAGTTACATGACATTTCATTGCATTTAGCAAAATTTCAAAAATTCAGGCCAATATACCAAAGTGGGAAAAGTTCAAACATAGTGGTCAACACTAGCAGAGTGTCCCAAGTACATCTCTAGTGCCCCAAACTTAGCTAAGGTCCGAGCGTGAGCTGATCCGGTAATGCATGAAGAATTTTACATCATTTCCATGTAAGATGGGAAAATGCCGAATGGAAACACTTACCACATCCAAGGCCAGTGTTCAGCCCAAATAGGTGAAATGAGTCAAATCCTAAAACAGCAATAAGATAAGTTGTTCTGGTTCCAAACTAAGTTTTCTCATATACAATGACCTAATTCATCATTTTGAGCTAAGTTTCATGACATTTCATTGCATTTAGAAAAATTTCAAAAATTCAGGCCAATATACCAAAGTGGGAAAAGTTCAAACATAGTGGTCAACACTAGCAGAGTGTCCCAAGTACATCTCTAGTGCCCCAAACTTAGCTAAAATCCGAGCGTGAGCTGATCCGGTAATGCATGAAGAATTTTACATCATTTCCATGTAAGATGGGAAAATGCCGAATGGAAACACTTACCACATCCAAGGCCACTGTTCAGCCCAAATAGGTGCCAAACTAAGTTTTTTCATATACAATGACCTAATTCATCATTTTGAGCTAAGTTTCATGACATTTCATTGCATTTAGAAAAATTTAAAAAATTCAGGCCAATATACCAAAGTGGGAAAAGTTCAAACATAGTGGTCAACACTAGAAGAGTGTCCCAAGTACATCTCTAGTGCCCCAAACTTAGCTAAAATCCGAGCGTGAGCTGATCCGGTAATGCATGAAGAATTTTACATCATTTCCATGTAAGATGGGAAAATGCCGAATGGAAACACTTACCACATCCAAGGCCAGTGTTCAGCCAAAATAGGTGAAATGAGTCAAATCCTAAAACAGCAATAAGATAAGTTGTTCTGGTTCCAAACTAAGTTTTCTCATATACAATGACCTAATTCATCATTTTGAGCTAAGTTTCATGACATTTCATTGCATTTAGAAAAATTTCAAAAATTCAGGCCAATATACCAAAGTGGGAAAAGTTCAAACATAGTGGTCAACACTAGCAGAGTGTCCCAAGTACATCTCTAGTGCCCCAAACTTAGCTAAAATCCGAGCGTGAGCTGATCCGGTAATGCATGAAGAATTTTACATCATTTCCATGTAAGATGGGAAAATGCCGATTGGGAACACTTACCACATCCAAGGCCAGTGTTAAGCCCAAATAGGTGAAATGAGTCAAATCCTAAAACAGCAATAAGATAAGTTGTTCTGGTTCCAAACTAAGTTTTCTCATATACAATGACCTAATTCATCATTTTGAGCTAAGTTTCATGACATTTCATTGCATTTAGAAAAATTTCAAAAATTCAGGCCAATATACCAAAGTGGGAAAAGTTCAAACATAGTGGTCAACACTAGCAGAGTGTCCCAAGTACATCTCTAGTGCCTCAAACTTAGCTAAAGTCCGAGCGTGAGCTGATCCGGTAATGCATGAAGAATTTTACATCATTTCCATGTAAGATGGGAAAATGCCGAATGGAAACACTTACCACATCCAAGGCCAGTGTTCAGCCCAAATAGGTGAAATGAGTCAAATCCTAAAAGAGCAATAAGATAAGTTGTTCTGGTTCCAAACTAAGTTTTCTCATATACAATGACCTAATTCATCATTTTGAGCTAAGTTTCATGACATTTCATTGCATTTAGCAAAATTTCAAAAATTCAGGCCAATATACCAAAGTGGGAAAAGTTCAAACATAGTGGTCAACACTAGCAGAGTGTCCCAAGTACATCTCTAGTGCCCCAAACTTAGCTAAAATCCGAGCGTGAGCTGATCCGGTAATGCATGAAGAATTTTACATCATTTCCATGTAATATGGGAAAATGCCGAATGGGAACACTTACCACATCCAAGACCAGTGTTCAGCCCAAATAGGTGAAATGAGTCAAATCCTAAAAAAGCAATAAGATAAGTTGTTCTGGTTCCAAACTAAGTTTTTTCATATACAATGACCTAATTCATCATTTTGAGCTAAGTTTCATGACATTTCATTGCATTTAGAAAAATTTCAAAAATTCAGGCCAATATAACAAAGTGGGAAAAGTTCAAACATAGTGGTCAACACTAGCAGAGTGTCCCAAGTACATCTCTAGTGCCATAAACTTAGCTAAAATCCGAGCGTGAGCTGATCCGGTAATGCATGAAGAATTTTACGTCATTTCCATGTAAGATGGGAAAATGCCGAATGGAAACACTTACCACATCCAAGGCCAGTGTTCAGCCCAAATAGGTGAAATGAGTCAAATCCTAAAACAGCAATAAGATAAGTTGTTCTGGTTCCAAACAAAGTTTTCTCATATACAATGACCTAATTCATCATTTTGAGCTAAGTTTCATGACATTTCATTGCATTTAGAAAAATTTAAAAAATTCAGGCCAATATACCAAAGTGGGAAAAGTTCAAACATAGTGGTCAACACTAGCAGAGTGTCCCAAGTACATCTCTAGTGCCCCAAACTTAGCTAAAATCCGAGCGTGAGCTGATCCGGTAATGCATGAAGAATTTTACATCATTTCCATGTAAGATGGGAAAATGCCGAATGGGAACACTTACCACATCCAAGACCAGTGTTCAGCCAAAATAGGTGAAATGAGTCAAATCCTAAAAAAGCAATAAGATAAGTTGTTCTGGTTCCAAACTAAGTTTTTTCATATACAATGACCTAATTCATCATTTTGAGCTAAGTTTCATGACATTTCATTGCATTTAGAAAAATTTAAAAAATTCAGGCCAATATACCAAAGTGGGAAAAGTTCAAACATAGTGGTCAACACTAGCAGAGTGTCCCAAGTACATCTCTAGTGCCCCAAACTTAGCTAAAATCCGAGCGTGAGCTGATCCGGTAATGCATGAAGAATTTTACATCATTTCCATGTAAGATGGGAAAATGCCGAATGGAAACACTTACCACATCCAAGGCCAGTGTTAAGCCCAAATAGGTGAAATGAGTCAAATCCTAAAACAGCAATAAGATAAGTTGTTCTGGTTCCAAACTAAGTTTTCTCATATACAATGACCTAATTCATCATTTTGAGCTAAGTTTCATGACATTTCATTGCATTTAGCAAAATTTCAAAAATTCAGGCCAATATACCAAGGTGGGAAAAGTTCAAACATAGTGGTCAACACTAGCAGAGTGTCCCAAGTACATCTCTAGTGCCCCAAACTTAGCTAAAATCCGAGCGTGAGCTGATCCGGTAATGCATGAAGAATTTTACATCATTTCCATGTAAGATGGGAAAATGCCGAATGGAAACACTTACCACATCCAAGGCCAGTGTTCAGCCCAAATAGGTGAAATGAGTCAAATCTTAAAACAGCAATAAGATAAGTTGTTCTGGTTCCAAACTAAGTTTTTTCATATACAATGACCTAATTCATCATTTTGAGCTAAGTTTCATGAGATTTCATTGCATTTAGAAAAATTTAAAAAATTCAGGCCAATATACCAAAGTGGGAAAAGTTCAAACATAGTGGTCAACACTAGCAGAGTGTCCCAAGTACATCTCTAGTGCCCCAAACTTAGCTAAAATCCGAGCGTGAGCTGATCCGGTAATGCATGAAGAATTTTACATCATTTCCATGTAATATGGGAAAATGCCGAATGGGAACACTTACCACATCCAAGACCAGTGTTCAGCCAAAATAGGTGAAATGAGTCAAATCCTAAAAAAGCAATAAGATAAGTTGTTCTGGTTCCAAACTAAGTTTTTTCATATACAATGACCTAATTCATCATTTTGAGCTAAGTTTCATGACATTTCATTGCATTTAGAAAAATTTCAAAACTTCAGGCCAATATACCAAAGTGGGAAAAGTTCAAACATAGTGGTCAACACTAGCAGAGTGTCCCAAGTACATCTCTAGTGCCCCAAACTTAGCTAAAATCCGAGCGTGAGCTGATCCGGTAATGCATGAAGAATTTTACATCATTTCCATGTAATATGGGAAAATGCCGAATGGGAACACTTACCACATCCAAGACCAGTGTTCAGCCAAAATAGGTGAAATGAGTCAAATCCTAAAAAAGCAATAAGATAAGTTGTTCTGGTTCCAAACTAAGTTTTTTCATATACAATGACCTAATTCATCATTTTGAGCTAAGTTTCATGACATTTCATTGCATTTAGAAAAATTTAAAAAATTCAGGCCAATATACCAAAGTGGGAAAAGTTCAAACAAACATAGTGGTCAACACTAGAAAAGTGTCCCAAGTACATCTCTAGTGCCCCAAACTTAGCTAAAATCCGAGCGTGAGCTGATCCGGTAATGCATGAAGAATTTTACATCATTTCCATGTAAGATGGGAAAATGCCGAATGGAAACACTTACCACATCCAAGGCCAGTGTTCAGCCCAAATAGGTGAAATGAGTCAAATCCTAAAACAGCAATAAGATAAGTTGTTCTGGTTCCAAACTACGTTTTCTCATATACAATGACGTAATTCATCATTTTGAGCTAAGTTTCATGACATTTCATTGCATTTAGAAAAATTTCAAAACTTCAGGCCAATATACCAAAGTGGGAAAAGTTCAAACATAGTGGTCAACACTAGCAGAGTGTCCCAAGTACATCTCTAGTGCCCCAAACTTAGCTAAAATCCGAGCGTGAGCTGATCCGGTAATGCATGAAGAATTTTACATCATTTCCATGTAATATGGGAAAATGCCGAATGGGAACACTTACCACATCCAACACCAGTGTTCAGCCCAAATAGGTGAAATGAGTCAAATCCTAAAACAGCAATAAGATAAGTTGTTCTGGTTCCAAACTAAGTTTTCTCATATACAATGACCTAATTCATCATTTTGAGCTAAGTTTCATGACATTTCATTGCATTTAGAAAAATTTCAAAAATTCAGGCCAATATACCAAAGTGGGAAAAGTTCAAACATAGTGGTCAACACTAGCAGAGTGTCCCAAGTACATCTCTAGTGCCCCAAACTTAGCTAAAATCCGAGCGTGAGCTGATCCGGTAATGCATGAAGAATTTTACATCATTTCCATGTAAGATGGGAAAATGCCGAATGGAAACACTTACCACATCCAAGGCCAGTGTTCAGCCCAAATAGGTGAAATGAGTCAAATCTTAAAACAGCAATAAGATAAGTTGTTCTGGTTCCAAACTAAGTTTTTTCATATACAATGACCTAATTCATCATTTTGAGCTAAGTTTCATGAGATTTCATTGCATTTAGAAAAATTTCAAAACTTCAGGCCAATATACCAAAGTGGGAAAAGTTCAAACATAGTGGTCAACACTAGCAGAGTGTCCCAAGTACATCTCT
The DNA here is from genome assembly GCA_963855995.1 of Muricea muricata. Taxonomy (NCBI): domain Eukaryota; kingdom Metazoa; phylum Cnidaria; class Anthozoa; order Malacalcyonacea; family Plexauridae; genus Muricea; species Muricea muricata. The sequence continues at coordinate 12,378,970 of OY979730.1, read as the reverse complement.
AGTGCCCCAAACTTAGCTAAAATCCGAGCGTGAGCTGATCCGGTAATGCATGAAAAATTTTACATCATTTCCATGTAATATGGGAAAATGCCGAATGGGAACACTTACCACATCCAACACCAGTGTTCAGCCCAAATAGGTGAAATGAGTCAAATCCTAAAACAGCAATAAGATAAGTTGTTCTGGTTCCAAACTAAGTTTTCTCATATACAATGACCTAATTCATCATTTTGAGCTAAGTTTCATGACATTTCATTGCATTTAGAAAAATTTCAAAAATTCAGGCCAATATACCAAAGTGGGAAAAGTTCAAACATAGTGGTCAACACTAGAAGAGTGTCCCAAGTACATCTCTAGTGCCCCAAACTTAGCTAAAATCCGAGCGTGAGCTGATCCAATAATGCATGAAGAATTTTACATAATTTCCATGTAAGATGGGAAAATGCCGAATGGAAACACTTACCACATCCAAGGCCAGTGTTCAGCCCAAATAGGTGAAATGAGTCAAATCTTAAAACAGCAATAAGATAAGTTGTTCTGGTTCCAAACTAAGTTTTTTCATATACAATGACCTAATTCATCATTTTGAGCTAAGTTTCATGAGATTTCATTGCATTTAGAAAAATTTCAAAAATTCAGGCCAATATACCAAAGTGGGAAAAGTTCAAACATAGTGGTCAACACTAGCAGAGTGTCCCAAGTACATCTCTAGTGCCCCAAACTTAGCTAAAATCCGAGCGTGAGCTGATCCGGTAATGCATGAAGAATTTTACATCATTTCCATGTAATATGGGAAAATGCCGAATGGGAACACTTACCACATCCAAGACCAGTGTTCAGCCAAAATAGGTGAAATGAGTCAAATCCTAAAAAAGCAATAAGATAAGTTGTTCTGGTTCCAAACTAAGTTTTTTCATATACAATGACCTAATTCATCATTTTGAGCTAAGTTTCATGACATTTCATTGCATTTAGAAAAATTTCAAAACTTCAGGCCAATATACCAAAGTGGGAAAAGTTCAAACATAGTGGTCAACACTAGCAGAGTGTCCCAAGTACATCTCTAGTGCCCCAAACTTAGCTAAAATCCGAGCGTGAGCTGATCCGGTAATGCATGAAGAATTTTACATCATTTCCATGTAATATGGGAAAATGCCGAATGGGAACACTTACCACATCCAAGACCAGTGTTCAGCCAAAATAGGTGAAATGAGTCAAATCCTAAAAAAGCAATAAGATAAGTTGTTCTGGTTCCAAACTAAGTTTTTTCATATACAATGACCTAATTAATCATTTTGAGCTAAGTTTCATGACATTTCATTGCATTTAGAAAAATTTAAAAAATTCAGGCCAATATACCAAAGTGGGAAAAGTTCAAACATAGTGGTCAACACTAGCAGAGTGTCCCAAGTACATCTCTAGTGCCCCAAACTTAGCTAAAATCCGAGCGTGAGCTGATCCGGTAATGCATGAAGAATTTTACATCATTTCCATGTAATATGGGAAAATGCCGAATGGGAACACTTACCACATCCAACACCAGTGTTCAGCCCAAATAGGTGAAATGAGTCAAATCCTAAAACAGCAATAAGATAAGTTGTTCTGGTTCCAAACTAAGTTTTCTCATATACAATGACCTAATTCATCATTTTGAGCTAAGTTTCATGACATTTCATTGCATTTAGAAAAATTTCAAAAATTCAGGCCAATATACCAAAGTGGGAAAAGTTCAAACATAGTGGTCAACACTAGCAGAGTGTCCCAAGTACATCTCTAGTGCCCCAAACTTAACTAAAATCCGAGCGTGAGCTGATCCGGTAATGCATGAAAAATTTTACATCATTTCCATGTAAGATGGGAAAATGCCGAATGGAAACACTTACCACATCCAAGGCCAGTGTTAAGCCCAAATAGGTGAAATGAGTCAAATCCTAAAACAGCAATAAGATAAGTTGTTCTGGTTCCAAACTACGTTTTCTCATATACAATGACGTAATTCATCATTTTGAGCTAAGTTTCATGACATTTCATTGCATTTAGAAAAATTTCAAAACTTCAGGCCAATATACCAAAGTGGGAAAAGTTCAAACATAGTGGTCAACACTAGCAGAGTGTCCCAAGTACATCTCTAGTGCCCCAAACTTAGCTAAAATCCGAGCGTGAGCTGATCCGGTAATGCATGAAGAATTTTACATCATTTCCATGTAAGATGGGAAAATGCCGAGTGGAAACACTTACCACATCCAAGGCCAGTGTTCAGCCCAAATAGGTGAAATGAGTCAAATCCTAAAACAGCAATAAGATAAGTTGTTCTGGTTCAAAACTAAGTTTTCTCATATACAATGACCTAATTCATCATTTTGAGCTAAGTTACATGACATTTCATTGCATTTAGCAAAATTTCAAAAATTCAGGCCAATATACCAAAGTGGGAAAAGTTCAAACATAGTGGTCAACACTAGCAGAGTGTCCCAAGTACATCTCTAGTGCCCCAAACTTAGCTAAGGTCCGAGCGTGAGCTGATCCGGTAATGCATGAAGAATTTTACATCATTTCCATGTAAGATGGGAAAATGCCGAATGGAAACACTTACCACATCCAAGGCCAGTGTTCAGCCCAAATAGGTGAAATGAGTCAAATCCTAAAACAGCAATAAGATAAGTTGTTCTGGTTCCAAACTAAGTTTTCTCATATACAATGACCTAATTCATCATTTTGAGCTAAGTTTCATGACATTTCATTGCATTTAGAAAAATTTCAAAAATTCAGGCCAATATACCAAAGTGGGAAAAGTTCAAACATAGTGGTCAACACTAGCAGAGTGTCCCAAGTACATCTCTAGTGCCCCAAACTTAGCTAAAATCCGAGCGTGAGCTGATCCGGTAATGCATGAAGAATTTTACATCATTTCCATGTAAGATGGGAAAATGCCGAATGGAAACACTTACCACATCCAAGGCCACTGTTCAGCCCAAATAGGTGAAATGAGTCAAATCCTAAAACAGCAATAAGATAAGTTGTTCTGGTTCCAAACTAAGTTTTCTCATATACAATGACCTAATTCATCATTTTGAGCTAAGTTTCATGACATTTCATTGCATTTAGAAAAATTTCAAAAATTCAGGCCAATATACCAAAGTGGGAAAAGTTCAAACATAGTGGTCAACACTAGCAGAGTGTCCCAAGTACATCTCTAGTGCCCCAAACTTAGCTAAAATCCGAGCGTGAGCTGATCCGGTAATGCATGAAGAATTTTACATCATTTCCATGTAAGATGGGAAAATGCCGAATGGAAACACTTACCACATCCAAGGCCAGTGTTAAGCCCAAATAGGTGAAATGAGTCAAATCCTAAAACAGCAATAAGATAAGTTGTTCTGGTTCCAAACTAAGTTTTCTCATATACAATGACCTAATTCATCATTTTGAGCTAAGTTTCATGACATTTCATTGCATTTAGAAAAATTTCAAAAATTCAGGCCAATATACCAAAGTGGGAAAAGTTCAAACATAGTGGTCAACACTAGCAGAGTGTCCCAAGTACATCTCTAGTGCCCGAAACTTAGCTAAAATCCGAGCGTGAGCTGATCCGGTAATGCATGAAGAATTTTACATCATTTCCATGTAATATGGGAAAATGCCGAATGGGAACACTTACCACATCCAAGACCAGTGTTCAGCCCAAATAGGTGAAATGAGTCAAATCCTAAAAAAGCAATAAGATAAGTTGTTCTGGTTCCAAACTAAGTTTTTTCATATACAATGACCTAATTCATCATTTTGAGCTAAGTTTCATGACATTTCATTGCATTTAGAAAAATTTAAAAAATTCAGGCCAATATACCGAAGTGGGAAAAGTTCAAACATAGTGGTCAACACTAGAAGAGTGTCCCAAGTACATCTCTAGTGCCCCAAACTTAGCTAAAATCCGAGCGTGAGCTGATCCGGTAATGCATGAAGAATTTTACATCATTTCCATGTAAGATGGGAAAATGCCAAATGGAAACACTTACCACATCCAAGGCCAGTGTTCAGCCAAAATAGGTGAAATGAGTCAAATCCTAAAACAGCAATAAGATAAGTTGTTCTGGTTCCAAACTAAGTTTTCTCATATACAATGACCTAATTCATCATTTTGAGCTAAGTTTCATGACATTTCATTGCATTTAGAAAAATTTCAAAAATTCAGGCCAATATACCAAAGTGGGAAAAGTTCAAACATAGTGGTCAACACTAGCAGAGTGTCCCAAGTACATCTCTAGTGCCCCAAACTTAGCTAAAATCCGAGCGTGAGCTGATCCGGTAATGCATGAAGAATTTTACATCATTTCCATGTAAGATGGGAAAATGCCGATTGGGAACACTTACCACATCCAAGGCCAGTGTTAAGCCCAAATAGGTGAAATGAGTCAAATCCTAAAACAGCAATAAGATAAGTTGTTCTGGTTCCAAACTAAGTTTTCTCATATACAATGACCTAATTCATCATTTTGAGCTAAGTTTCATGACATTTCATTGCATTTAGAAAAATTTCAAAAATTCAGGCCAATATACCAAAGTGGGAAAAGTTCAAACATAGTGGTCAACACTAGCAGAGTGTCCCAAGTACATCTCTAGTGCCCCAAACTTAGCTAAAATCCGAGCGTGAGCTGATCCGGTAATGCATGAAAAATTTTACATCATTTCCATGTAAGATGGGAAAATGCCGAATGGAAACACTTACCACATCCAAGGCCAGTGTTAAGCCCAAATAGGTGAAATGAGTCAAATCCTAAAACAGCAATAAGATAAGTTGTTCTGGTTCCAAACTACGTTTTCTCATATACAATGACGTAATTCATCATTTTGAGCTAAGTTTCATGACATTTCATTGCATTTAGAAAAATTTCAAAACTTCAGGCCAATATACCAAAGTGGGAAAAGTTCAAACATAGTGGTCAACACTAGCAGAGTGTCCCAAGTACATCTCTAGTGCCCCAAACTTAGCTAAAATCCGAGCGTGAGCTGATCCGGTAATGCATGAAGAATTTTACATCATTTCCATGTAAGATGGGAAAATGCCGAGTGGAAACACTTACCACATCCAAGGCCAGTGTTCAGCCCAAATAGGTGAAATGAGTCAAATCCTAAAACAGCAATAAGATAAGTTGTTCTGGTTCAAAACTAAGTTTTCTCATATACAATGACCTAATTCATCATTTTGAGCTAAGTTACATGACATTTCATTGCATTTAGCAAAATTTCAAAAATTCAGGCCAATATACCAAAGTGGGAAAAGTTCAAACATAGTGGTCAACACTAGCAGAGTGTCCCAAGTACATCTCTAGTGCCCCAAACTTAGCTAAGGTCCGAGCGTGAGCTGATCCGGTAATGCATGAAGAATTTTACATCATTTCCATGTAAGATGGGAAAATGCCGAATGGAAACACTTACCACATCCAAGGCCAGTGTTCAGCCCAAATAGGTGAAATGAGTCAAATCCTAAAACAGCAATAAGATAAGTTGTTCTGGTTCCAAACTAAGTTTTCTCATATACAATGACCTAATTCATCATTTTGAGCTAAGTTTCATGACATTTCATTGCATTTAGAAAAATTTCAAAAATTCAGGCCAATATACCAAAGTGGGAAAAGTTCAAACATAGTGGTCAACACTAGCAGAGTGTCCCAAGTACATCTCTAGTGCCCCAAACTTAGCTAAAATCCGAGCGTGAGCTGATCCGGTAATGCATGAAGAATTTTACATCATTTCCATGTAAGATGGGAAAATGCCGAATGGAAACACTTACCACATCCAAGGCCAGTGTTAAGCCCAAATAGGTGAAATGAGTCAAATCCTAAAACAGCAATAAGATAAGTTGTTCTGGTTCCAAACTAAGTTTTCTCATATACAATGACCTAATTCATCATTTTGAGCTAAGTTTCATGACATTTCATTGCATTTAGCAAAATTTCAAAAATTCAGGCCAATATACCAAAGTGGGAAAAGTTCAAACATAGTGGTCAACACTAGCAGAGTGTCCCAAGTACATCTCTAGTGCCCGAAACTTAGCTAAAATCCGAGCGTGAGCTGATCCGGTAATGCATGAAGAATTTTACATCATTTCCATGTAATATGGGAAAATGCCGAATGGGAACACTTACCACATCCAAGACCAGTGTTCAGCCCAAATAGGTGAAATGAGTCAAATCCTAAAAAAGCAATAAGATAAGTTGTTCTGGTTCCAAACTAAGTTTTTTCATATACAATGACCTAATTCATCATTTTGAGCTAAGTTTCATGACATTTCATTGCATTTAGAAAAATTTAAAAAATTCAGGCCAATATACCGAAGTGGGAAAAGTTCAAACATAGTGGTCAACACTAGAAGAGTGTCCCAAGTACATCTCTAGTGCCCCAAACTTAGCTAAAATCCGAGCGTGAGCTGATCCGGTAATGCATGAAGAATTTTACATCATTTCCATGTAAGATGGGAAAATGCCAAATGGAAACACTTACCACATCCAAGGCCAGTGTTCAGCCAAAATAGGTGAAATGAGTCAAATCCTAAAACAGCAATAAGATAAGTTGTTCTGGTTCCAAACTAAGTTTTCTCATATACAATGACCTAATTCATCATTTTGAGCTAAGTTTCATGACATTTCATTGCATTTAGAAAAATTTCAAAAATTCAGGCCAATATACCAAAGTGGGAAAAGTTCAAACATAGTGGTCAACACTAGCAGAGTGTCCCAAGTACATCTCTAGTGCCCCAAACTTAGCTAAAATCCGAGCGTGAGCTGATCCGGTAATGCATGAAGAATTTTACATCATTTCCATGTAAGATGGGAAAATGCCGATTGGGAACACTTACCACATCCAAGGCCAGTGTTAAGCCCAAATAGGTGAAATGAGTCAAATCCTAAAACAGCAATAAGATAAGTTGTTCTGGTTCCAAACTAAGTTTTCTCATATACAATGACCTAATTCATCATTTTGAGCTAAGTTTCATGACATTTCATTGCATTTAGAAAAATTTCAAAAATTCAGGCCAATATACCAAAGTGGGAAAAGTTCAAACATAGTGGTCAACACTAGCAGAGTGTCCCAAGTACATCTCTAGTGCCTCAAACTTAGCTAAAATCCGAGCGTGAGCTGATCCGGTAATGCATGAAGAATTTTACATCATTTCCATGTAAGATGGGAAAATGCCGAATGGAAACACTTACCACATCCAAGGCCAGTGTTCAGCCCAAATAGGTGAAATGAGTCAAATCCTAAAAGAGCAATAAGATAAGTTGTTCTGGTTCCAAACTAAGTTTTCTCATATACAATGACCTAATTCATCATTTTGAGCTAAGTTTCATGACATTTCATTGCATTTAGCAAAATTTCAAAAATTCAGGCCAATATACCAAAGTGGGAAAAGTTCAAACATAGTGGTCAACACTAGCAGAGTGTCCCAAGTACATCTCTAGTGCCCCAAACTTAGCTAAAATCCGAGCGTGAGCTGATCCGGTAATGCATGAAGAATTTTACATCATTTCCATGTAATATGGGAAAATGCCGAATGGGAACACTTACCACATCCAAGACCAGTGTTCAGCCAAAATAGGTGAAATGAGTCAAATCCTAAAAAAGCAATAAGATAAGTTGTTCTGGTTCCAAACTAAGTTTTTTCATATACAATGACCTAATTCATCATTTTGAGCTAAGTTTCATGACATTTCATTGCATTTAGAAAAATTTCAAAAATTCAGGCCAATATAACAAAGTGGGAAAAGTTCAAACATAGTGGTCAACACTAGCAGAGTGTCCCAAGTACATCTCTAGTGCCCCAAACTTAGCTAAAATCCGAGCGTGAGCTGATCCGGTAATGCATGAAGAATTTTACATCATTTCCATGTAAGATGGGAAAATGCCGAATGGAAACACTTACCACATCCAAGGCCAGTGTTCAGCCCAAATAGGTGAAATGAGTCAAATTCTAAAACAGCAATAAGATAAGTTGTTCTAGTTCCAAACTAAGTTTTCTCATATACAATGACCTAATTCATCATTTTGAGCTAAGTTTCATGACATTTCATTGCATTTAGAAAAATTTCAAAAATTCAGGCCAATATACCAAAGTGGGAAAAGTTCAAACATAGTGGTCAACACTAGCAGAGTGTCCCAAGTACATCTCTAGTGCCTCAAACTTAGCTAAAATCCGAGCGTGAGCTGATCCGGTAATGCATGAAGAATTTTACATCATTTCCATGTAAGATGGGAAAATGCCGAATGGAAACACTTACCACATCCAAGGCCAGTGTTCAGCCCAAATAGGTGAAATGAGTCAAATCCTAAAAGAGCAATAAGATAAGTTGTTCTGGTTCCAAACTAAGTTTTCTCATATACAATGACCTAATTCATCATTTTGAGCTAAGTTTCATGACATTTCATTGCATTTAGAAAAATTTCAAAAATTCAGGCCAATATACCAAAGTGGGAAAAGTTCAAACATAGTGGTCAACACTAGCAGAGTGTCCCAAGTACATCTCTAGTGCCCCAAACTTAGCTAAAATCCGAGCGTGAGCTGATCCGGTAATGCATGAAGAATTTTACATCATTTCCATGTAATATGGGAAAATGCCGAATGGGAACACTTACCACATCCAAGACCAGTGTTCAGCCAAAATAGGTGAAATGAGTCAAATCCTAAAAAAGCAATAAGATAAGTTGTTCTGGTTCCAAACTAAGTTTTTTCATATACAATGACCTAATTCATCATTTTGAGCTAAGTTTCATGACATTTCATTGCATTTAGAAAAATTTCAAAAATTCAGGCCAATATAACAAAGTGGGAAAAGTTCAAACATAGTGGTCAACACTAGCAGAGTGTCCCAAGTACATCTCTAGTGCCCCAAACTTAGCTAAAATCCGAGCGTGAGCTGATCCGGTAATGCATGAAGAATTTTACATCATTTCCATGTAAGATGGGAAAATGCCGAATGGAAACACTTACCACATCCAAGGCCAGTGTTCAGCCCAAATAGGTGAAATGAGTCAAATTCTAAAACAGCAATAAGATAAGTTGTTCTAGTTCCAAACTAAGTTTTCTCATATACAATGACCTAATTCATCATTTTGAGCTAAGTTTCATGACATTTCATTGCATTTAGAAAAATTTCAAAAATTCAGGCCAATATACCAAAGTGGGAAAAGTTCAAACATAGTGGTCAACACTAGCAGAGTGTCCCAAGTACATCTCTAGTGCCTCAAACTTAGCTAAAATCCGAGCGTGAGCTGATCCGGTAATGCATGAAGAATTTTACATCATTTCCATGTAAGATGGGAAAATGCCGAATGGAAACACTTACCACATCCAAGGCCAGTGTTCAGCCCAAATAGGTGAAATGAGTCAAATCCTAAAAGAGCAATAAGATAAGTTGTTCTGGTTCCAAACTAAGTTTTCTCATATACAATGACCTAATTCATCATTTTGAGCTAAGTTTCATGACATTTCATTGCATTTAGCAAAATTTCAAAAATTCAGGCCAATATACCAAAGTGGGAAAAGTTCAAACATAGTGGTCAACACTAGCAGAGTGTCCCAAGTACATCTCTAGTGCCCCAAACTTAGCTAAAATCCGAGCGTGAGCTGATCCGGTAATGCATGAAGAATTTTACATCATTTCCATGTAATATGGGAAAATGCCGAATGGGAACACTTACCACATCCAAGACCAGTGTTCAGCCAAAATAGGTGAAATGAGTCAAATCCTAAAAAAGCAATAAGATAAGTTGTTCTGGTTCCAAACTAAGTTTTTTCATATACAATGACCTAATTCATCATTTTGAGCTAAGTTTCATGACATTTCATTGCATTTAGAAAAATTTCAAAAATTCAGGCCAATATAACAAAGTGGGAAAAGTTCAAACATAGTGGTCAACACTAGCAGAGTGTCCCAAGTACATCTCTAGTGCCCCAAACTTAGCTAAAATCCGAGCGTGAGCTGATCCGGTAATGCATGAAGAATTTTACATCATTTCCATGTAAGATGGGAAAATGCCGAATGGAAACACTTACCACATCCAAGGCCAGTGTTCAGCCCAAATAGGTGAAATGAACCAAATTCTAAAACAGCAATAAGATAAGTTGTTCTAGTTCCAAACTAAGTTTTCTCATATACAATGACCTAATTCATCATTTTGAGCTAAGTTTCATGACATTTCATTGCATTTAGAAAAATTTCAAAAATTCAGGCCAATATACCAAAGTGGGAAAAGTTCAAACATAGTGGTCAACACTAGCAGAGTGTCCCAAGTACATCTCTAGTGCCCCAAACTTAGCTAAAATCCGAGCGTGAGCTGATCCGGTAATGCATGAAGAATTTTACATCATTTCCATGTAAGATGGGAAAATGCCGAATGGAAACACTTACCACATCCAAGGCCAGTGTTAAGCCCAAATAGGTGAAATGAGTCAAATCCTAAAACAGCAATAAGATAAGTTGTTCTGGTTCCAAACTAAGTTTTTTCATATACAATGACCTAATTCATCATTTTGAGCTAAGTTTCATGACATTTCATTGCATTTAGCAAAATTTCAAAAATTCAGGCCAATATACCAAAGTGGGAAAAGTTCAAACATAGTGGTCAACACTAGCAGAGTGTCCCAAGTACATCTCTAGTGCCCCAAACTTAGCTAAAATCCGAGCGTGAGCTGATCCGGTAGTGCATGAAGAATTTTACATCATTTCCATGTAATATGGGAAAATGCCGAATGGGAACACTTACCACATCCAAGACCAGTGTTCAGCCCAAATAGGTGAAATGAGTCAAATCCTAAAAAAGCAATAAGATAAGTTGTTCTGGTTCCAAACTAAGTTTTTTCATATACAATGACCTAATTCATCATTTTGAGCTAAGTTTCATGACATTTCATTGCATTTAGAAAAATTTCAAAAATTCAGGCCAATATACCAAAGTGGGAAAAGTTCAAACATAGTGGTCAACACTAGCAGAGTGTCCCAAGTACATCTCTAGTGCCCCAAACTTTGCTAAAATCCGAGCGTGAGCTGATCCGGTAATGCATGAAGAATTTTACATCATTTCCATGTAAGATGGGAAAATGCCGAATGGAAACACTTACCACCTCCAAGGCCAGTGTTCAGCCCAAATAGGTGAAATGAGTCAAATCCTAAAACAGCAATAAGATAAGTTGTTCTGGTTCCAAACTAAGTTTTCTCATATACAATGACCTAATTCATCATTTTGAGCTAAGTTTCATGACATTTCATTGCATTTAGAAAAATTTCAAAAATTCAGGCCAATATACCAAAGTGGGAAAAGTTCAAACATAGTGGTCAACACTAGCAGAGTGTCCCAAGTACATCTCTAGTGCCCCAAACTTAGCTAAAATCCGAGCGTGAGCTGATCCGGTAATGCATGAAGAATTTTACATCATTTCCATGTAAGATGGGAAAATGCCGAATGGAAACACTTACCACATCCAAGGCCAGTGTTCAGCCCAAATAGGTGAAATGAGTCAAATCTTAAAACAGCAATAAGATAAGTTGTTCTGGTTCCAAACTAAGTTTTCTCATATACAATGACCTAATTCATCATTTTGAGCTAAGTTTCATGACATTTCATTGCATTTAGAAAAATTTCAAAAATTCAGGCCAATATACCAAAGTGGGAAAAGTTCAAACATAGTGGTCAACACTAGCAGAGTGTCCCAAGTACATCTCTAGTGCCCCAAACTTAGCTAAAATCCGAGCGTGAGCTGATCCGGTAATGCATGAAGAATTTTACATCATTTCCATGTAAGATGGGAAAATGCCGAATGGAAACACTTACCACATCCAAGGCCAGTGTTAAGCCCAAATAGGTGAAATGAGTCAAATCCTAAAACAGCAATAAGATAAGTTGTTCTGGTTCCAAACTAAGTTTTCTCATATACAATGACCTAATTCATCATTTTGAGCTAAGTTTCATGACATTTCATTGCATTTAGAAAAATTTCAAAAATTCAGGCCAATATACCAAAGTGGGAAAAGTTCAAACATAGTGGTCAACACTAGCAGAGTGTCCCAAGTACATCTCTAGTGCCCCAAACTTAGCTAAAATCCGAGCGTGAGCTGATCCGGTAATGCATGAAGAATTTTACATCATTTCCATGTAATATGGGAAAATGCCGAATGGGAACACTTACCACATCCAAGACCAGTGTTCAGCCAAAATAGGTGAAATGAGTCAAATCCTAAAAAAGCAATAAGATAAGTTGTTCTGGTTCCAAACTAAGTTTTTTCATATACAATGACCTAATTCATCATTTTGAGCTAAGTTTCATGACATTTCATTGCATTTAGAAAAATTTCAAAAATTCAGGCCAATATAACAAAGTGGGAAAAGTTCAAACATAGTGGTCAACACTAGCAGAGTGTCCCAAGTACATCTCTAGTGCCCCAAACTTAGCTAAAATCCGAGCGTGAGCTGATCCGGTAATGCATGAAGAATTTTACATCATTTCCATGTAAGATGGGAAAATGCCGAATGGAAACACTTACCACATCCAAGGCCAGTGTTCAGCCCAAATAGGTGAAATGAGTCAAATTCTAAAACAGCAATAAGATAAGTTGTTCTAGTTCCAAACTAAGTTTTCTCATATACAATGACCTAATTCATCATTTTGAGCTAAGTTTCATGACATTTCATTGCATTTAGAAAAATTTCAAAAATTCAGGCCAATATACCAAAGTGGGAAAAGTTCAAACATAGTGGTCAACACTAGCAGAGTGTCCCAAGTACATCTCTAGTGCCTCAAACTTAGCTAAAATCCGAGCGTGAGCTGATCCGGTAATGCATGAAGAATTTTACATCATTTCCATGTAAGATGGGAAAATGCCGAATGGAAACACTTACCACATCCAAGGCCAGTGTTCAGCCCAAATAGGTGAAATGAGTCAAATCCTAAAAGAGCAATAAGATAAGTTGTTCTGGTTCCAAACTAAGTTTTCTCATATACAATGACCTAATTCATCATTTTGAGCTAAGTTTCATGACATTTCATTGCATTTAGCAAAATTTCAAAAATTCAGGCCAATATACCAAAGTGGGAAAAGTTCAAACATAGTGGTCAACACTAGCAGAGTGTCCCAAGTACATCTCTAGTGCCCCAAACTTAGCTAAAATCCGAGCGTGAGCTGATCCGGTAATGCATGAAGAATTTTACATCATTTCCATGTAATATGGGAAAATGCCGAATGGGAACACTTACCACATCCAAGACCAGTGTTCAGCCAAAATAGGTGAAATGAGTCAAATCCTAAAAAAGCAATAAGATAAGTTGTTCTGGTTCCAAACTAAGTTTTTTCATATACAATGACCTAATTCATCATTTTGAGCTAAGTTTCATGACATTTCATTGCATTTAGAAAAATTTCAAAAATTCAGGCCAATATAACAAAGTGGGAAAAGTTCAAACATAGTGGTCAACACTAGCAGAGTGTCCCAAGTACATCTCTAGTGCCCCAAACTTAGCTAAAATCCGAGCGTGAGCTGATCCGGTAATGCATGAAGAATTTTACATCATTTCCATGTAAGATGGGAAAATGCCGAATGGAAACACTTACCACATCCAAGGCCAGTGTTCAGCCCAAATAGGTGAAATGAGTCAAATTCTAAAACAGCAATAAGATAAGTTGTTCTAGTTCCAAACTAAGTTTTCTCATATACAATGACCTAATTCATCATTTTGAGCTAAGTTTCATGACATTTCATTGCATTTAGAAAAATTTCAAAAATTCAGGCCAATATACCAAAGTGGGAAAAGTTCAAACATAGTGGTCAACACTAGCAGAGTGTCCCAAGTACATCTCTAGTGCCCCAAACTTAGCTAAAATCCGAGCGTGAGCTGATCCGGTAATGCATGAAGAATTTTACATCATTTCCATGTAAGATGGGAAAATGCCGAATGGAAACACTTACCACATCCAAGGCCAGTGTTAAGCCCAAATAGGTGAAATGAGTCAAATCCTAAAACAGCAATAAGATAAGTTGTTCTGGTTCCAAACTAAGTTTTTTCATATACAATGACCTAATTCATCATTTTGAGCTAAGTTTCATGACATTTCATTGCATTTAGCAAAATTTCAAAAATTCAGGCCAATATACCAAAGTGGGAAAAGTTCAAACATAGTGGTCAACACTAGCAGAGTGTCCCAAGTACATCTCTAGTGCCCCAAACTTAGCTAAAATCCGAGCGTGAGCTGATCCGGTAGTGCATGAAGAATTTTACATCATTTCCATGTAATATGGGAAAATGCCGAATGGGAACACTTACCACATCCAAGACCAGTGTTCAGCCCAAATAGGTGAAATGAGTCAAATCCTAAAAAAGCAATAAGATAAGTTGTTCTGGTTCCAAACTAAGTTTTTTCATATACAATGACCTAATTCATCATTTTGAGCTAAGTTTCATGACATTTCATTGCATTTAGAAAAATTTCAAAAATTCAGGCCAATATACCAAAGTGGGAAAAGTTCAAACATAGTGGTCAACACTAGCAGAGTGTCCCAAGTACATCTCTAGTGCCCCAAACTTTGCTAAAATCCGAGCGTGAGCTGATCCGGTAATGCATGAAGAATTTTACATCATTTCCATGTAAGATGGGAAAATGCCGAATGGAAACACTTACCACCTCCAAGGCCAGTGTTCAGCCCAAATAGGTGAAATGAGTCAAATCCTAAAACAGCAATAAGATAAGTTGTTCTGGTTCCAAACTAAGTTTTCTCATATACAATGACCTAATTCATCATTTTGAGCTAAGTTTCATGACATTTCATTGCATTTAGAAAAATTTCAAAAATTCAGGCCAATATACCAAAGTGGGAAAAGTTCAAACATAGTGGTCAACACTAGCAGAGTGTCCCAAGTACATCTCTAGTGCCCCAAACTTAGCTAAAATCCGAGCGTGAGCTGATCCGGTAATGCATGAAGAATTTTACATCATTTCCATGTAAGATGGGAAAATGCCGAATGGAAACACTTACCACATCCAAGGCCAGTGTTCAGCCCAAATAGGTGAAATGAGTCAAATCTTAAAACAGCAATAAGATAAGTTGTTCTGGTTCCAAACTAAGTTTTCTCATATACAATGACCTAATTCATCATTTTGAGCTAAGTTTCATGACATTTCATTGCATTTAGAAAAATTTCAAAAATTCAGGCCAATATACCAAAGTGGGAAAAGTTCAAACATAGTGGTCAACACTAGCAGAGTGTCCCAAGTACATCTCTAGTGCCCCAAACTTAGCTAAAATCCGAGCGTGAGCTGATCCGGTAATGCATGAAGAATTTTACATCATTTCCATGTAAGATGGGAAAATGCCGAATGGAAACACTTACCACATCCAAGGCCAGTGTTAAGCCCAAATAGGTGAAATGAGTCAAATCCTAAAACAGCAATAAGATAAGTTGTTCTGGTTCCAAACTAAGTTTTCTCATATACAATGACCTAATTCATCATTTTGAGCTAAGTTTCATGACATTTCATTGCATTTAGAAAAATTTCAAAAATTCAGGCCAATATACCAAAGTGGGAAAAGTTCAAACATAGTGGTCAACACTAGCAGAGTGTCCCAAGTACATCTCTAGTGCCCCAAACTTAGCTAAAATCCGAGCGTGAGCTGATCCGGTAATGCATGAAGAATTTTACATCATTTCCATGTAAGATGGGAAAATGCCGAATGGAAACACTTACAACATCCAAGGCCAGTGTTAAGCCCAAATAGGTGAAATGAGTCAAATCCTAAAACAGCAATAAGATAAGTTGTTCTGGTTCCAAACTAAGTTTTCTCATATACAATGACCTAATTCATCATTTTGAGCTAAGTTTCATGACATTTCATTGCATTTAGCAAAATTTCAAAAATTCAGGCCAATATACCAAAGTGGGAAAAGTTCAAACATAGTGGTCAACACTAGCAGAGTGTCCCAAGTACATCTCTAGTGCCCCAAACTTAGCTAAAACCCGAGCGTGAGCTGATCCGGTAATGCATGAAGAATTTTACATCATTTCCATGTAAGATGGGAAAATGCCGAATGGAAACACTTACCACATCCAAGGCCAGTGTTAAGCCCAAATACGTGAAATGAGTCAAATCCTAAAACAGCAATAAGATAAGTTGTTCTGGTTCCAAACTAAGTTTTTTCATATACAATGACCTAATTCATCATTTTGAGCTAAGTTTCATGACATTTCATTGCATTTAGTAAAATTTCAAAAATTCAGGCCAATATACCAAAGTGGGAAAAGTTCAAACATAGTGGTCAACACTAGCAGAGTGTCCCAAGTACATCTCTAGTGCCCCAAACTTAGCTAAAATCCGAGCGTGAGCTGATCCGGTAATGCATGAAGAATTTTACATCATTTCCATGTAAGATGGGAAAATGCCGAATGGAAACACTTACCACATCCAAGGCCAGTGTTAAGCCCAAATAGGTGAAATGAGTCAAATCCTAAAACAGCAATAAGATAAGTTGTTCTGGTTCCAAACTAAGTTTTTTCATATACAATGACCTAATTCATCATTTTGAGCTAAGTTTCATGACATTTCATTGCATTTAGAAAAATTTCAAAAATTCAGGCCAATATACCAAAGTGGGAAAAGTTCAAACATAGTGGTCAACACTAGCAGAGTGTCCCAAGTACATCTCTAGTGCCCCAAACTTAGCTAAAATCCGAGCGTGAGCTGATCCGGTAATGCATGAAGAATTTTACATCATTTCCATGTAAGATGGGAAAATGCCGAATGGAAACACTTATCACATCCAAGGCCAGTGTTAAGCCCAAATAGGTGAAATGAGTCAAATCCTAAAACAGCAATAAGATAAGTTGTTCTGGTTCCAAACTAAGTTTTCTCATATACAATGACCTAATTCATCATTTTGAGCTAAGTTTCATGACATTTCATTGCATTTAGAAAAATTTCAAAAATTCAGGCCAATATACCAAAGTGGGAAAAGTTCAAACATAGTGGTCAACACTAGCAGAGTGTCCCAAGTACATCTCTAGTGCCCCAAACTTAGCTAAAATCCGAGCGTGAGCTGATCCGGTAATGCATGAAGAATTTTACATCATTTCCATGTAAGATGGGAAAATGCCGAATGGAAACACTTACAACATCCAAGGCCAGTGTTAAGCCCAAATAGGTGAAATGAGTCAAATCCTAAAACAGCAATAAGATAAGTTGTTCTGGTTCCAAACTAAGTTTTCTCATATACAATGACCTAATTCATCATTTTGAGCTAAGTTTCATGACATTTCATTGCATTTAGCAAAATTTCAAAAATTCAGGCCAATATACCAAAGTGGGAAAAGTTCAAACATAGTGGTCAACACTAGCAGAGTGTCCCAAGTACATCTCTAGTGCCCCAAACTTAGCTAAAATCCGAGCGTGAGCTGATCCGGTAATGCATGAAGAATTTTACATCATTTCCATGTAAGATGGGAAAATGCCGAATGGAAACACTTATCACATCCAAGGCCAGTGTTAAGCCCAAATAGGTGAAATGAGTCAAATCCTAAAACAGCAATAAGATAAGTTGTTCTGGTTCCAAACTAAGTTTTCTCATATACAATGACCTAATTCATCATTTTGAGCTAAGTTTCATGACATTTCATTGCATTTAGAAAAATTTCAAAAATTCAGGCCAATATACCAAAGTGGGAAAAGTTCAAACATAGTGGTCAACACTAGCAGAGTGTCCCAAGTACATCTCTAGTGCCCCAAACTTAGCTAAAATCCGAGCGTGAGCTGATCCGGTAATGCATGAAGAATTTTACATCATTTCCATGTAAGATGGGAAAATGCCGAATGGAAACACTTACAACATCCAAGGCCAGTGTTAAGCCCAAATAGGTGAAATGAGTCAAATCCTAAAACAGCAATAAGATAAGTTGTTCTGGTTCCAAACTAAGTTTTCTCATATACAATGACCTAATTCATCATTTTGAGCTAAGTTTCATGACATTTCATTGCATTTAGCAAAATTTCAAAAATTCAGGCCAATATACCAAAGTGGGAAAAGTTCAAACATAGTGGTCAACACTAGCAGAGTGTCCCAAGTACATCTCTAGTGCCCCAAACTTAGCTAAAACCCGAGCGTGAGCTGATCCGGTAATGCATGAAGAATTTTACATCATTTCCATGTAAGATGGGAAAATGCCGAATGGAAACACTTACCACATCCAAGGCCAGTGTTAAGCCCAAATACGTGAAATGAGTCAAATCCTAAAACAGCAATAAGATAAGTTGTTCTGGTTCCAAACTAAGTTTTTTCATATACAATGACCTAATTCATCATTTTGAGCTAAGTTTCATGACATTTCGTTGCATTTAGTAAAATTTCAAAAATTCAGGCCAATATACCAAAGTGGGAAAAGTTCAAACATAGTGGTCAACACTAGCAGAGTGTCCCAAGTACATCTCTAGTGCCCCAAACTTAGCTAAAATCCGAGCGTGAGCTGATCCGGTAATGCATGAAGAATTTTACATCATTTCCATGTAAGATGGGAAAATGCCGAATGGAAACACTTACCACATCCAAGGCCAGTGTTAAGCCCAAATAGGTGAAATGAGTCAAATCCTAAAACAGCAATAAGATAAGTTGTTCTGGTTCCAAACTAAGTTTTTTCATATACAATGACCTAATTCATCATTTTGAGCTAAGTTTCATGACATTTCATTGCATTTAGAAAAATTTCAAAAATTCAGGCCAATATACCAAAGTGGGAAAAGTTCAAACATAGTGGTCAACACTAGCAGAGTGTCCCAAGTACATCTCTAGTGCCCCAAACTTAGCTAAAATCCGAGCGTGAGCTGATCCGGTAATGCATGAAGAATTTTACATCATTTCCATGTAAGATGGGAAAATGCCGAATGGAAACACTTATCACATCCAAGGCCAGTGTTAAGCCCAAATAGGTGAAATGAGTCAAATCCTAAAACAGCAATAAGATAAGTTGTTCTGGTTCCAAACTAAGTTTTCTCATATACAATGACCTAATTCATCATTTTGAGCTAAGTTTCATGACATTTCATTGCATTTAGAAAAATTTCAAAAATTCAGGCCAATATACCAAAGTGGGAAAAGTTCAAACATAGTGGTCAACACTAGCAGAGTGTCCCAAGTACATCTCTAGTGCCCCAAACTTAGCTAAAATCCGAGCGTGAGCTGATCCGGTAATGCATGAAGAATTTTACATCATTTCCATGTAAGATGGGAAAATGCCGAATGGAAACACTTACAACATCCAAGGCCAGTGTTAAGCCCAAATAGGTGAAATGAGTCAAATCCTAAAACAGCAATAAGATAAGTTGTTCTGGTTCCAAACTAAGTTTTCTCATATACAATGACCTAATTCATCATTTTGAGCTAAGTTTCATGACATTTCATTGCATTTAGCAAAATTTCAAAAATTCAAGCCAATATACCAAAGTGGGAAAAGTTCAAACATAGTGGTCAACACTAGCAGAGTGTCCCAAGTACATCTCTAGTGCCCCAAACTTAGCTAAAATCCGAGCGTGAGCTGATCCGGTAATGCATGAAGAATTTTACATCATTTCCATGTAAGATGGGAAATTGCCGAATGGAAACACTTATCACATCCAAGGCCAGTGTTAAGCCCAAATAGGTGAAATGAGTCAAATCCTAAAACAGCAATAAGATAAGTTGTTCTGGTTCCAAACTAAGTTTTCTCATATACAATGACCTAATTCATCATTTTGAGCTAAGTTTCATGACATTTCATTGCATTTAGAAAAATTTCAAAAATTCAGGCCAATATACCAAAGTGGGAAAAGTTCAAACATAGTGGTCAACACTAGCAGAGTGTCCCAAGTACATCTCTAGTGCCCCAAACTTAGCTAAAATCCGAGCGTGAGCTGATCCGGTAATGCATGAAGAATTTTACATCATTTCCATGTAAGATGGGAAAATGCCGAATGGAAACACTTACAACATCCAAGGCCAGTGTTAAGCCCAAATAGGTGAAATGAGTCAAATCCTAAAACAGCAATAAGATAAGTTGTTCTGGTTCCAAACTAAGTTTTCTCATACACAATGACCTAATTCATCATTTTGAGCTAAGTTTCATGACATTTCATTGCATTTAGCAAAATTTCAAAAATTCAGGCCAATATACCAAAGTGGGAAAAGTTCAAACATAGTGGTCAACACTAGCAGAGTGTCCCAAGTACATCTCTAGTGCCCCAAACTTAGCTAAAACCCGAGCGTGAGCTGATCCGGTAATGCATGAAGAATTTTACATCATTTCCATGTAAGATGGGAAAATGCCGAATGGAAACACTTACCACATCCAAGGCCAGTGTTAAGCCCAAATACGTGAAATGAGTCAAATCCTAAAACAGCAATAAGATAAGTTGTTCTGGTTCCAAACTAAGTTTTTTCATATACAATGACCTAATTCATCATTTTGAGCTAAGTTTCATGACATTTCGTTGCATTTAGTAAAATTTCAAAAATTCAGGCCAATATACCAAAGTGGGAAAAGTTCAAACATAGTGGTCAACACTAGCAGAGTGTCCCAAGTACATCTCTAGTGCCCCAAACTTAGCTAAAATCCGAGCGTGAGCTGATCCGGTAATGCATGAAGAATTTTACATCATTTCCATGTAAGATGGGAAAATGCCGAATGGAAACACTTACCACATCCAAGGCCAGTGTTAAGCCCAAATAGGTGAAATGAGTCAAATCCTAAAACAGCAATAAGATAAGTTGTTCTGGTTCCAAACTAAGTTTTTTCATATACAATGACCTAATTCATCATTTTGAGCTAAGTTTCATGACATTTCATTGCATTTAGCAAAATTTCAAAAATTCAGGCCAATATACCAAAGTGGGAAAAGTTCAAACATAGTGGTCAACACTAGCAGAGTGTCCCAAGTACATCTCTAGTGCCCCAAACTTAGCTAAAACCCGAGCGTGAGCTGATCCGGTAATGCATGAAGAATTTTACATCATTTCCATGTAAGATGGGAAAATGCCGAATGGAAACACTTACCACATCCAAGGCCAGTGTTAAGCCCAAATACGTGAAATGAGTCAAATCCTAAAACAGCAATAAGATAAGTTGTTCTGCTTCCAAACTAAGTTTTTTCATATACAATGACCTAATTCATCATTTTGAGCTAAGTTTCATGACATTTCGTAGCATTTAGTAAAATTTCAAAAATTCAGGCCAATATACCAAAGTGGGAAAAGTTCAAACATAGTGGTCAACACTAGCAGAGTGTCCCAAGTACATCTCTAGTGCCCCAAACTTAGCTAAAATCCGAGCGTGAGCTGATCCGGTAATGCATGAAGAATTTTACATCATTTCCATGTAAGATGGGAAAATGCCGAATGGAAACACTTACCACATCCAAGGCCAGTGTTAAGCCCAAATAGGTGAAATGAGTCAAATCCTAAAACAGCAATAAGATAAGTTGTTCTGGTTCCAAACTAAGTTTTTTCATATACAATGACCTAATTCATCATTTTGAGCTAAGTTTCATGACATTTCATTGCATTTAGAAAAATTTCAAAAATTCAGGCCAATATACCAAAGTGGGAAAAGTTCAAACATAGTGGTCAACACTAGCAGAGTGTCCCAAGTACATCTCTAGTGCCCCAAACTTAGCTAAAATCCGAGTGTGAGCTGATCCGGTAATGCATGAAGAATTTTACATCATTTCCATGTAAGATGGGAAAATGCCGAATGGAAACACTTATCACATCCAAGGCCAGTGTTAAGCCCAAATAGGTGAAATGAGTCAAATCCTAAAACAGCAATAAGATAAGTTGTTCTGGTTCCAAACTAAGTTTTCTCATATACAATGACCTAATTCATCATTTTGAGCTAAGTTTCATGACATTTCATTGCATTTAGAAAAATTTCAAAAATTCAGGCCAATATACCAAAGTGGGAAAAGTTCAAACATAGTGGTCAACACTAGCAGAGTGTCCCAAGTACATCTCTAGTGCCCCAAACTTAGCTAAAATCCGAGCGTGAGCTGATCCGGTAATGCATGAAGAATTTTACATCATTTCCATGTAAGATGGGAAAATGCCGAATGGAAACACTTACAACATCCAAGGCCAGTGTTAAGCCCAAATAGGTGAAATGAGTCAAATCCTAAAACAGCAATAAGATAAGTTGTTCTGGTTCCAAACTAAGTTTTCTCATATACAATGACCTAATTCATCATTTTGAGCTAAGTGTCATGACATTTCATTGCATTTAGCAAAATTTCAAAAATTCAGGCCAATATACCAAAGTGGGAAAAGTTCAAACATAGTGGTCAACACTAGCAGAGTGTCCCAAGTACATCTCTAGTGCCCCAAACTTAGCTAAAATCCGAGCGTGAGCTGATCCGGTAATGCATGAAGAATTTTACATCATTTCCATGTAAGATGGGAAAATGCCGAATGGAAACACTTATCACATCCAAGGCCAGTGTTAAGCCCAAATAGGTGAAATGAGTCAAATCCTAAAACAGCAATAAGATAAGTTGTTCTGGTTCCAAACTAAGTTTTTTCATATACAATGACCTAATTCATCATTTTGAGCTAAGTTTCATGACATTTCATTGCATTTAGAAAAATTTCAAAAATTCAGGCCAATATACCAAAGTGGGAAAAGTTCAAACATAGTGGTCAACACTAGCAGAGTGTCCCAAGTACATCTCTAGTGCCCCAAACTTAGCTAAAATCCGAGCGTGAGCTGATCCGGTAATGCATGAAGAATTTTACATCATTTCCATGTAAGATGGGAAAATGCCGAATGGAAACACTTATCACATCCAAGGCCAGTGTTAAGCCCAAATAGGTGAAATGAGTCAAATCCTAAAACAGCAATAAGATAAGTTGTTCTGGTTCCAAACTAAGTTTTCTCATATACAATGACCTAATTCATCATTTTGAGCTAAGTTTCATGACATTTCATTGCATTTAGAAAAATTTCAAAAATTCAGGCCAATATACCAAAGTGGGAAAAGTTCAAACATAGTGGTCAACACTAGCAGAGTGTCCCAAGTACATCTCTAGTGCCCCAAACTTAGCTAAAATCCGAGCGTGAGCTGATCCGGTAATGCATGAAGAATTTTACATCATTTCCATGTAAGATGGGAAAATGCCGAATGGAAACACTTACAACATCCAAGGCCAGTGTTAAGCCCAAATAGGTGAAATGAGTCAAATCCTAAAACAGCAATAAGATAAGTTGTTCTGGTTCCAAACTAAGTTTTCTCATATACAATGACCTAATTCATCATTTTGAGCTAAGTGTCATGACATTTCATTGCATTTAGCAAAATTTCAAAAATTCAGGCCAATATACCAAAGTGGGAAAAGTTCAAACATAGTGGTCAACACTAGCAGAGTGTCCCAAGTACATCTCTAGTGCCCCAAACTTAGCTAAAATCCGAGCGTGAGCTGATCCGGTAATGCATGAAGAATTTTACATCATTTCCATGTAAGATGGGAAAATGCCGAATGGAAACACTTATCACATCCAAGGCCAGTGTTAAGCCCAAATAGGTGAAATGAGTCAAATCCTAAAACAGCAATAAGATAAGTTGTTCTGGTTCCAAACTAAGTTTTCTCATATACAATGACCTAATTCATCATTTTGAGCTAAGTTTCATGACATTTCATTGCATTTAGAAAAATTTCAAAAATTCAGGCCAATATACCAAAGTGGGAAAAGTTCAAACATAGTGGTCAACACTAGCAGAGTGTCCCAAGTACATCTCTAGTGCCCCAAACTTAGCTAAAATCCGAGCGTGAGCTGATCCGGTAATGCATGAAGAATTTTACATCATTTCCATGTAAGATGGGAAAATGCCGAATGGAAACACTTACAACATCCAAGGCCAGTGTTAAGCCCAAATAGGTGAAATGAGTCAAATCCTAAAACAGCAATAAGATAAGTTGTTCTGGTTCCAAACTAAGTTTTCTCATATACAATGACCTAATTCATCATTTTGAGCTAAGTTTCATGACATTTCATTGCATTTAGCAAAATTTCAAAAATTCAGGCCAATATACCAAAGTGGGAAAAGTTCAAACATAGTGGTCAACACTAGCAGAGTGTCCCAAGTACATCTCTAGTGCCCCAAACTTAGCTAAAACCTGAGCGTGAGCTGATCCGGTAATGCATGAAGAATTTTACATCATTTCCATGTAAGATGGGAAAATGCCGAATGGAAACACTTACCACATCCAAGGCCAGTGTTAAGCCCAAATACGTGAAATGAGTCAAATCCTAAAACAGCAATAAGATAAGTTGTTCTGGTTCCAAACTAAGTTTTTTCATATACAATGACCTAATTCATCATTTTGAGCTAAGTTTCATGACATTTCGTTGCATTTAGTAAAATTTCAAAAATTCAGGCCAATATACCAAAGTGGGAAAAGTTCAAACATAGTGGTCAACACTAGCAGAGTGTCCCAAGTACATCTCTAGTGCCCCAAACTTAGCTAAAATCCGAGCGTGAGCTGATCCGGTAATGCATGAAGAATTTTACATCATTTCCATGTAAGATGGGAAAATGCCGAATGGAAACACTTACCACATCCAAGGCCAGTGTTAAGCCCAAATAGGTGAAATGAGTCAAATCCTAAAACAGCAATAAGATAAGTTGTTCTGGTTCCAAACTAAGTTTTTTCATATGCAATGACCTAATTCATCATTTTGAGCTAAGTTTCATGACATTTCATTGCATTTAGAAAAATTTCAAAAATTCAGGCCAATATACCAAAGTGGGAAAAGTTCAAACATAGTGGTCAACACTAGCAGAGTGTCCCAAGTACATCTCTAGTGCCCCAAACTTAGCTAAAATCCGAGCGTGAGCTGATCCGGTAATGCATGAAGAATTTTACATCATTTCCATGTAAGATGGGAAAATGCCGAATGGAAACACTTATCACATCCAAGGCCAGTGTTAAGCCCAAATAGGTGAAATGAGTCAAATCCTAAAACAGCAATAAGATAAGTTGTTCTGGTTCCAAACTAAGTTTTCTCATATACAATGACCTAATTCATCATTTTGAGCTAAGTTTCATGACATTTCATTGCATTTAGAAAAATTTCAAAAATTCAGGCCAATATACCAAAGTGGGAAAAGTTCAAACATAGTGGTCAACACTAGCAGAGTGTCCCAAGTACATCTCTAGTGCCCCAAACTTAGCTAAAATCCGAGCGTGAGCTGATCCGGTAATGCATGAAGAATTTTACATCATTTCCATGTAAGATGGGAAAATGCCGAATGGAAACACTTACAACATCCAAGGCCAGTGTTAAGCCCAAATAGGTGAAATGAGTCAAATCCTAAAACAGCAATAAGATAAGTTGTTCTGGTTCCAAACTAAGTTTTCTCATATACAATGACCTAATTCATCATTTTGAGCTAAGTTTCATGACATTTCATTGCATTTAGCAAAATTTCAAAAATTCAGGCCAATATACCAAAGTGGGAAAAGTTCAAACATAGTGGTCAACACTAGCAGAGTGTCCCAAGTACATCTCTAGTGCCCCAAACTTAGCTAAAATCCGAGCGTGAGCTGATCCGGTAATGCATGAAGAATTTTACATCATTTCCATGTAAGATGGGAAAATGCCGAATGGAAACACTTACCACATCCAAGGCCAGTGTTAAGCCCAAATACGTGAAATGAGTCAAATCCTAAAACAGCAATAAGATAAGTTGTTCTGGTTCCAAACTAAGTTTTTTCATATACAATGACCTAATTCATCATTTTGAGCTAAGTTTCATGACATTTCATTGCATTTAGTAAAATTTCAAAAATTCAGGCCAATATACCAAAGTGGGAAAAGTTCAAACATAGTGGTCAACACTAGCAGAGTGTCCCAAGTACATCTCTAGTGCCCCAAACTTAGCTAAAATCCGAGCGTGAGCTGATCCGGTAATGCATGAAGAATTTTACATCATTTCCATGTAAGATGGGAAAATGCCGAATGGAAACACTTACCACATCCAAGGCCAGTGTTAAGCCCAAATAGGTGAAATGAGTCAAATCCTAAAACAGCAATAAGATAAGTTGTTCTGGTTCCAAACTAAGTTTTTTCATATACAATGACCTAATTCATCATTTTGAGCTAGGTTTCATGACATTTCATTGCATTTAGCAAAATTTCAAAAATTCAGAACAATATACCAAAGTGGGAAAAGTTCAAACATAGTGGTCAACACTAGCAGAGTGTCCCAAGTACATCTCTAGTGCCCCAAACTTAGCTAAAATCCGAGCGTGAGCTGATCCGGTAATGCATGAAGAATTTTACATCATTTCCATGTAATATGGGAAAATGCCGAATGGGAACACTTACCACATCCAAGACCAGTGTTCAGACAAAATAGGTGAAATGAGTCAAATCCTAAAAAAGCAATAAGATAAGTTGTTCTATTTCCAAACTAAGTTTTTTCATATACAATGACCTAATTCATCATTTTGAGCTAAGTTTCATGACATTTCATTGCATTTAGAAAAATTTCAAAAATTCAGGCCAATATACCAAAGTGGGAAAAGTTCAAACATAGTGGTCAACACTAGCAGAGTGTCCCAAGTACATCTCTAGTGCCCCAAACTTAGCTAAAATCCGAGCGTGAGCTGATCCGGTAATGCATGAAGAATTTTACATCATTTCCATGTAAGATGGGAAAATGCCGAATGGAAACACTTACCACCTCCAAGGCCAGTGTTCAGCCCAAATAGGTGAAATGAGTCAAATCCTAAAACAGCAATAAGATAAGTTGTTCTGGTTCCAAACTAAGTTTTCTCATATACAATGACCTAATTCATCATTTTGAGCTAAGTTTCATGACATTTCATTGCATTTCGAAAAATTTCAAAAATTCAGGTTAATATACCAAAGTGGGAAAAGTTCAAACATAGTGGTCAACACTAGCAGAGTGTCCCAAGTACATCTCTAGTGCCCCAAACTTAGCTAAAATCCGAGCGTGAGCTGATCCGGTAATGCATGAAGAATTTTACATCATTTCCATGTAATATGGGAAAATGCCGAATGAGAACACTTACCACATCCAAGGCCAGTGTTCAGCCCAAATAGGTGAAATGAGTCAAATCCTAAAAAAGCAATAAGATAAGTTGTTCTGGTTCCAAACTAAGTTTTTTCATATACAATGACCTAATTCATCATTTTGAGCTAAGTTTCATGACATTTCATTGCATTTAGAAAAATTTCAAAAATTCAGGCCAATATAACAAAGTGGGAAAAGTTCAAACATAGTGGTCAACACTAGCAGAGTGTCCCAAGTACATCTCTAGTGCCCCAAACTTAGCTAAAATCCGAGCGTGAGCTGATCCGGTAATGCATGAAGAATTTTACATCATTTCCATGTAAGATGGGAAAATGCCGAATGGAAACACTTACCACATCCAAGGCCAGTGTTAAGCCCAAATAGGTGAAATGAGTCAAATCCTAAAACAGCAATAAGATAAGTTGTTCTGGTTCCAAACTAAGTTTTTTCATATACAATGACCTAATTCATCATTTTGAGCTAAGTTTCATGACATTTCATTGCATTTAGCAAAATTTCAAAAATTCAGGCCAATATACCAAAGTGGGAAAAGTTCAAACATAGTGGTCAACACTAGCAGAGTGTCCCAAGTACATCTCTAGTGCCCCAAACTTAGCTAAAATCCGAGCGTGAGCTGATCCGGTAATGCATGAAGAATTTTACATCATTTCCATGTAAGATGGGAAAATGCCGAATGGAAACACTTACCACATCCAAGGCCAGTGTTAAGCCCAAATAGGTGAAATGAGTCAAATCCTAAAACAGCAATAAGATAAGTTGTTCTGGTTCCAAACTAAGTTTTTTCATATACAATGACCTAATTCATCATTTTGAGCTAAGTTTCATGACATTTCATTGCATTTAGCAAAATTTCAAAAATTCAGGCCAATATACCAAAGTGGGAAAAGTTCAAACATAGTGGTCAACACTAGCAGAGTGTCCCAAGTACATCTCTAGTGCCCCAAACTTAGCTAAAATCCGAGCGTGAGCTGATCCGGTAATGCATGAAGAATTTTACATCATTTCCATGTAATATGGGAAAATGCCGAATGGGAACACTTACCACATCCAAGACCAGTGTTCAGACAAAATAGGTGAAATGAGTCAAATCCTAAAAAAGCAATAAGATAAGTTGTTCTATTTCCAAACTAAGTTTTTTCATATACATCGACCTAATTCATCATTTTGAGCTAAGTTTCATGACATTTCATTGCATTTAGAAAAATTTCAAAAATTCAGGCCAATATACCAAAGTGGGAAAAGTTCAAACATAGTGGTCAACACTAGCAGAGTGTCCCAAGTACATCTCTAGTGCCCCAAACTTAGCTAAAATCCGAGCGTGAGCTGATCCGGTAATGCATGAAGAATTTTACATCATTTCCATGTAATATGGGAAAATGCCGAATGGGAACACTTACCACATCCAAGGCCAGTGTTCAGCCCAAATAGGTGAAATGAGTCAAATCCTAAAACAGCAATAAGATAAGTTGTTCTGGTTCCAAACTAAGTTTTTTCATATACAATGACCTAATTCATCATTTTGAGCTAAGTTTCATGACATTTCATTGCATTTAGAAAAATTTAAAAAATTCAGGCCAATATACCAAAGTGGGAAAAGTTCAAACATAGTGGTCAACACTAGCAGAGTGTCCCAAGTACATCTCTAGTGCCCCAAACTTAGCTAAAATCTGAGCGTGAGCTGATCCGGTAATGCATGAAGAATTTTACATCATTTCCATGTAAGATGGGAAAATGCCGAATGGAAACACTTACCACATCCAAGGCCAGTGTTAAGCCCAAATAGGTGAAATGAGTCAAATCCTAAAACAGCAATAAGATAAGTTGTTCTGGTTCCAAACTAAGTTTTCTCATATACAATGACCTAATTCATCATTTTGAGCTAAGTTTCATGACATTTCATTGCATTTAGCAAAATTTCAAAAATTCAGGCCAATATACCAAGGTGGGAAAAGTTCAAACATAGTGGTCAACACTAGCAGAGTGTCCCAAGTACATCTCTAGTGCCCCAAACTTAGCTAAAATCCGAGCGTGAGCTGATCCGGTAATGCATGAAGAATTTTACATCATTTCCATGTAATATGGGAAAATGCCGAATGGGAACACTTACCACATCCAAGGCCAGTGTTCAGCCCAAATAGGTGAAATGAGTCAAATCCTAAAACAGCAATAAGATAAGTTGTTCTGGTTCCAAACTAAGTTTTTTCATATACAATGACCTAATTCATCATTTTGAGCTAAGTTTCATGACATTTCATTGCATTTAGAAAAATTTAAAAAATTCAGGCCAATATACCAAAGTGGGAAAAGTTCAAACATAGTGGTCAACACTAGCAGAGTGTCCCAAGTACATCTCTAGTGCCCCAAACTTAGCTAAAATCTGAGCGTGAGCTGATCCGGTAATGCATGAAGAATTTTACATCATTTCCATGTAAGATGGGAAAATGCCGAATGGAAACACTTACCACATCCAAGGCCAGTGTTAAGCCCAAATAGGTGAAATGAGTCAAATCCTAAAACAGCAATAAGATAAGTTGTTCTGGTTCCAAACTAAGTTTTCTCATATACAATGACCTAATTCATCATTTTGAGCTAAGTTTCATGACATTTCATTGCATTTAGCAAAATTTCAAAAATTCAGGCCAATATACCAAGGTGGGAAAAGTTCAAACATAGTGGTCAACACTAGCAGAGTGTCCCAAGTACATCTCTAGTGCCCCAAACTTAGCTAAAATCCGAGCGTGAGCTGATCCGGTAATGCATGAAGAATTTTACATCATTTCCATGTAACATGGGAAAATGCCGAATGGGAACACTTACCACATCCAAGACCAGTGTTCAGCCAAAATAGGTGAAATGAGTCAAATCCTAAAAAAGCAATAAGATAAGTTGTTCTGGTTCCAAACTAAGTTTTTTCATATACAATGACCTAATTCATCATTTTGAGCTAAGTTTCATGACATTTCATTGCATTTAGAAAAATTTCAAAAATTCAGGCCAATATACCAAAGTGGGAAAAGTTCAAACATAGTGGTCAACACTAGCAGAGTGTCCCAAGTACATCTCTAGTGCCCCAAACTTAGCTAAAATCCGAGCGTGAGCTGATCCGGTAATGCATGAAGAATTTTACATCATTTCCATGTAAGATGGGAAAATGCAGAATGGAAACACTTACCACATCCAAGGCCAGTGTTCAGCCCAAATAGGTGAAATGAGTCAAATCTTAAAACAGCAATAAGATAAGTTGTTCTGGTTCCAAACTAAGTTTTTTCATATACAATGACCTAATTCATCATTTTGAGCTAAGTTTCATGAGATTTCATTGCATTTAGAAAAATTTCAAAAATTCAGGCCAATATACCAAAGTGGGAAAAGTTCAAACATAGTGGTCAACACTAGCAGAGTGTCCCAAGTACATCTCTAGTGCCCCAAACTTAGCTAAAATCCGAGCGTGAGCTGATCCGGTAATGCATGAAGAATTTTACATCATTTCCATGTAATATGGGAAAATGCCGAATGAGAACACTTACCACATCCAAGACCAGTGTTCAGCCCAAATAGGTGAAATGAGTCAAATCCTAAAAAAGCAATAAGATAAGTTGTTCTGGTTCCAAACTAAGTTTTTTCATATACAATGACCTAATTAATCATTTTGAGCTAAGTTTCATGACATTTCATTGCATTTAGAAAAATTTCAAAACTTCAGGCCAATATACCAAAGTGGGAAAAGTTCAAACATAGTGGTCAACACTAGCAGAGTGTCCCAAGTACATCTCTAGTGCCCCAAACTTAGCTAAAATCCGAGCGTGAGCTGATCCGGTAATGCATGAAGAATTTTACATCATTTCCATGTAATATGGGAAAATGCCGAATGGGAACACTTACCACATCCAAGACCAGTGTTCAGCCAAAATAGGTGAAATGAGTCAAATCCTAAAAAAGCAATAAGATAAGTTGTTCTGGTTCCAAACTAAGTTTTTTCATATACAATGACCTAATTCATCATTTTGAGCTAAGTTTCATGACATTTCATTGCATTTAGAAAAATTTCAAAAATTCAGGCCAATATACCAAAGTGGGAAAAGTTCAAACAAACATAGTGGTCAACACTAGCAGAGTGTCCCAAGTACATCTCTAGTGCCCCAAACTTAGCTAAAATCCGAGCGTGAGCTGATCCGGTAATGCATGAAGAATTTTACATCATTTCCATGTAAGATGGGAAAGTGCCGAATGGAAACACTTACCACATCCAAGGCCAGTGTTCAGCCCAAATAGGTGAAATGAGTCAAATCCTAAAACAGCAATAAGATAAGTTGTTCTGGTTCCAAACTACGTTTTCTCATATACAATGACGTAATTCATCATTTTGAGCTAAGTTTCATGACATTTCATTGCATTTAGAAAAATTTCAAAACTTCAGGCCAATATACCAAAGTGGGAAAAGTTCAAACATAGTGGTCAACACTAGCAGAGTGTCCCAAGTACATCTCTAGTGCCCCAAACTTAGCTAAAATCCGAGCGTGAGCTGATCCGGTAATGCATGAAGAATTTTACATCATTTCCATGTAATATGGGAAAATGCCGAATGGGAACACTTACCACATCCAACACCAGTGTTCAGCCCAAATAGGTGAAATGAGTCAAATCCTAAAACAGCAATAAGATAAGTTGTTCTGGTTCCAAACAAAGTTTTCTCATATACAATGACCTAATTCATCATTTTGAGCTAAGTTTCATGACATTTCATTGCATTTAGAAAAATTTCAAAAATTCAGGCCAATATACCAAAGTGGGAAAAGTTCAAACATAGTGGTCAACACTAGCAGAGTGTCCCAAGTACATCTCTAGTGCCCCAAACTTAGCTAAAATCCGAGCGTGAGCTGATCCGGTAATGCATGAAAAATTTTACATCATTTCCATGTAAGATGGGAAAATGCCGAATGGAAACACTTACCACATCCAAGGCCAGTGTTAAGCCCAAATAGGTGAAATGAGTCAAATCCTAAAACAGCAATAAGATAAGTTGTTCTGGTTCCAAACTACGTTTTCTCATATACAATGACGTAATTCATCATTTTGAGCTAAGTTTCATGACATTTCATTGCATTTAGAAAAATTTCAAAACTTCAGGCCAATATACCAAAGTGGGAAAAGTTCAAACATAGTGGTCAACACTAGCAGAGTGTCCCAAGTACATCTCTAGTGCCTCAAACTTAGCTAAAATCCGAGCGTGAGCTGATCCGGTAATGCATGAAGAATTTTACATCATTTCCATGTAAGATGGGAAAATGCCGAGTGGAAACACTTACCACATCCAAGGCCAGTGTTCAGCCCAAATAGGTGAAATGAGTCAAATCCTAAAACAGCAATAAGATAAGTTGTTCTGGTTCCAAACTAAGTTTTCTCATATACAATGACCTAATTCATCATTTTGAGCTAAGTTTCATGACATTTCATTGCATTTAGAAAAATTTCAAAAATTCAGGCCAATATACCAAAGTGGGAAAAGTTCAAACATAGTGGTCAACACTAGCAGAGTGTCCCAAGTACATCTCTAGTGCCCCAAACTTAACTAAAATCCGAGCGTGAGCTGATCCGGTAATGCATGAAGAATTTTACATCATTTCCATGTAAGATGGGAAAATGCCGAATGGAAACACTTACCACATCCAAGGCCACTGTTCAGCCCAAATAGGTGAAATGAGTCAAATCCTAAAACAGCAATAAGATAAGTTGTTCTGGTTCCAAACTAAGTTTTTTCATATACAATGACCTAATTCATCATTTTGAGCTAAGTTTCATGACATTTCATTGCATTTAGAAAAATTTCAAAAATTCAGGCCAATATAACAAAGTGGGAAAAGTTCAAACATAGTGGTCAACACTAGCAGAGTGTCCCAAGTACATCTCTAGTGCCCCAAACTTAGCTAAAATCCGAGCGTGAGCTGATCCGGTAATGCATGAAGAATTTTACATCATTTCCATGTAAGATGGGAAAATGCCGAATGGAAACACTTACCACATCCAAGGCCAGTGTTAAGCCCAAATAGGTGAAATGAGTCAAATCCTAAAACAGCAATAAGATAAGTTGTTCTGGTTCCAAACTAAGTTTTTTCATATACAATGACCTAATTCATCATTTTGAGCTAAGTTTCATGACATTTCATTGCATTTAGCAAAATTTCAAAAATTCAGGCCAATATACCAAAGTGGGAAAAGTTCAAACATAGTGGTCAACACTAGCAGAGTGTCCCAAGTACATCTCTAGTGCCCCAAACTTAGCTAAAATCCGAGCGTGAGCTGATCCGTTAATGCATGAAGAATTTTACATCATTTCCATGTAAGATGGGAAAATGCCGAATGGAAACACTTACCACATCCAAGGCCAGTGTTAAGCCCAAATAGGTGAAATGAGTCAAATCCTAAAACAGCAATAAGATAAGTTGTTCTGGTTCCAAACTAAGTTTTTCATATACAATGACCTAATTCATCATTTTGAGCTAAGTTTCATGACATTTCATTGCATTTAGCAAAATTTCAAAAATTCAGGCCAATATACCAAAGTGGGAAAAGTTCAAACATAGTGGTCAACACTAGCAGAGTGTCCCAAGTACATCTCTAGTGCCCCAAACTTAGCTAAAATCCGAGCGTGAGCTGATCCGGTAATGCATGAAGAATTTTACATCATTTCCATGTAATATGGGAAAATGCCGAATGGGAACACTTACCACATCCAAGACCAGTGTTCAGACAAAATAGGTGAAATGAGTCAAATCCTAAAAAAGCAATAAGATAAGTTGTTCTATTTCCAAACTAAGTTTTTTCATATACAATGACCTAATTCATCATTTTGAGCTAAGTTTCATGACATTTCATTGCATTTAGAAAAATTTCAAAAATTCAGGCCAATATACCAAAGTGGGAAAAGTTCAAACATAGTGGTCAACACTAGCAGAGTGTCCCAAGTACATCTCTAGTGCCCCAAACTTAGCTAAAATCCGAGCGTGAGCTGATCCGGTGATGCATGAAGAATTTTACATCATTTCCATGTAATATGGGAAAATGCCGAATGGGAACACTTACCACATCCAAGGCCAGTGTTCAGCCCAAATAGGTGAAATGAGTCAAATCCTAAAACAGCAATAAGATAAGTTGTTCTGGTTCCAAACTAAGTTTTCTCATATACAATGACCTATTTCATCATTTTGAGCTAAGTTTCATGACATTTCATTGCATTTAGAAAAATTTCAAAAATTCAGGCCAATATACCAAAGTGGGAAAAGTTCAAACATAGTGGTCAACACTAGCAGAGTGTCCCAAGTACATCTCTAGTGCCCCAAACTTAGCTAAAATCCGAGCGTGAGCTGATCCGGTAATGCATGAAGAATTTTACATCATTTCCATGTAATATGGGAAAATGCCGAATGGGAACACTTACCACATCCAAGGCCAGTGTTCAGCCCAAATAGGTGAAATGAGTCAAATCCTAAAAAAGCAATAAGATAAGTTGTTCTGGTTCCAAACTAAGTTTTTTCATATACAATGACCTAATTCATCATTTTGAGCTAAGTTTCATGACATTTCATTGCATTTAGAAAAATTTCAAAAATTCAGGCCAATATAACAAAGTGGGAAAAGTTCAAACATAGTGGTCAACACTAGCAGAGTGTCCCAAGTACATCTCTAGTGCCCCAAACTTAGCTAAAATCCGAGCGTGAGCTGATCCGGTAATGCATGAAGAATTTTACATCATTTCCATGTAAGATGGGAAAATGCCGAATGGAAACACTTACCACATCCAAGGCCAGTGTTAAGCCCAAATAGGTGAAATGAGTCAAATCCTAAAACAGCAATAAGATAAGTTGTTCTGGTTCCAAACTAAGTTTTTTCATATACAATGACCTAATTCATCATTTTGAGCTAAGTTTCATGACATTTCATTGCATTTAGCAAAATTTCAAAAATTCAGGCCAATATACCAAAGTGGGAAAAGTTCAAACATAGTGGTCAACACTAGCAGAGTGTCCCAAGTACATCTCTAGTGCCCCAAACTTAGCTAAAATCCGAGCGTGAGCTGATCCGGTAATGCATGAAGAATTTTACATCATTTCCATGTAAGATGGGAAAATGCCGAATGGAAACACTTACCACATCCAAGGCCAGTGTTAAGCCCAAATAGGTGAAATGAGTCAAATCCTAAAACAGCAATAAGATAAGTTGTTCTGGTTCCAAACTAAGTTTTTTCATATACAATGACCTAATTCATCATTTTGAGCTAAGTTTCATGACATTTCATTGCATTTAGCAAAATTTCAAAAATTCAGGCCATTATACCAAAGTGGGAAAAGTTCAAACATAGTGGTCAACACTAGCAGAGTGTCCCAAGTACATCTCTAGTGCCCCAAACTTAGCTAAAATCCGAGCGTGAGCTGATCCGGTAATGCATGAAGAATTTTACATCATTTCCATGTAATATGGGAAAATGCCGAATGGGAACACTTACCACATCCAAGACCAGTGTTCAGACAAAATAGGTGAAATGAGTCAAATCCTAAAAAAGCAATAAGATAAGTTGTTCTATTTCCAAACTAAGTTTTTTCATATACAATGACCTAATTCATCATTTTGAGCTAAGTTTCATGACATTTCATTGCATTTAGAAAAATTTCAAAAATTCAGGCCAATATACCAAAGTGGGAAAAGTTCAAACATAGTGGTCAACACTAGCAGAGTGTCCCAAGTACATCTCTAGTGCCCCAAACTTAGCTAAAATCCGAGCGTGAGCTGATCCGGTGATGCATGAAGAATTTTACATCATTTCCATGTAATATGGGAAAATGCCGAATGGGAACACTTACCACATCCAAGGCCAGTGTTCAGCCCAAATAGGTGAAATGAGTCAAATCCTAAAACAGCAATAAGATAAGTTGTTCTGGTTCCAAACTAAGTTTTCTCATATACAATGACCTATTTCATCATTTTGAGCTAAGTTTCATGACATTTCATTGCATTTAGAAAAATTTCAAAAATTCAGGCCAATATACCAAAGTGGGAAAAGTTCAAACATAGTGGTCAACACTAGCAGAGTGTCCCAAGTACATCTCTAGTGCCCCAAACTTAGCTAAAATCCGAGCGTGAGCTGATCCGGTAATGCATGAAGAATTTTACATCATTTCCATGTAATATGGGAAAATGCCGAATGGGAACACTTACCACATCCAAGGCCAGTGTTCAGCCCAAATAGGTGAAATGAGTCAAATCCTAAAAAAGCAATAAGATAAGTTGTTCTGGTTCCAAACTAAGTTTTTTCATATACAATGACCTAATTCATCATTTTGAGCTAAGTTTCATGACATTTCATTGCATTTAGAAAAATTTCAAAAATTCAGGCCAATATAACAAAGTGGGAAAAGTTCAAACATAGTGGTCAACACTAGCAGAGTGTCCCAAGTACATCTCTAGTGCCCCAAACTTAGCTAAAATCCGAGCGTGAGCTGATCCGGTAATGCATGAAGAATTTTACATCATTTCCATGTAAGATGGGAAAATGCCGAATGGAAACACTTACCACATCCAAGGCCAGTGTTAAGCCCAAATAGGTGAAATGAGTCAAATCCTAAAACAGCAATAAGATAAGTTGTTCTGGTTCCAAACTAAGTTTTTTCATATACAATGACCTAATTCATCATTTTGAGCTAAGTTTCATGACATTTCATTGCATTTAGCAAAATTTCAAAAATTCAGGCCAATATACCAAAGTGGGAAAAGTTCAAACATAGTGGTCAACACTAGCAGAGTGTCCCAAGTACATCTCTAGTGCCCCAAACTTAGCTAAAATCCGAGCGTGAGCTGATCCGGTAATGCATGAAGAATTTTACATCATTTCCATGTAAGATGGGAAAATGCCGAATGGAAACACTTACCACATCCAAGGCCAGTGTTAAGCCCAAATAGGTGAAATGAGTCAAATCCTAAAACAGCAATAAGATAAGTTGTTCTGGTTCCAAACTAAGTTTTTTCATATACAATGACCTAATTCATCATTTTGAGCTAAGTTTCATGACATTTCATTGCATTTAGCAAAATTTCAAAAATTCAGGCCATTATACCAAAGTGGGAAAAGTTCAAACATAGTGGTCAACACTAGCAGAGTGTCCCAAGTACATCTCTAGTGCCCCAAACTTAGCTAAAATCCGAGCGTGAGCTGATCCGGTAATGCATGAAGAATTTTACATCATTTCCATGTAATATGGGAAAATGCCGAATGGGAACACTTACCACATCCAAGACCAGTGTTCAGACAAAATAGGTGAAATGAGTCAAATCCTAAAAAAGCAATAAGATAAGTTGTTCTATTTCCAAACTAAGTTTTTTCATATACAATGACCTAATTCATCATTTTGAGCTAAATTTCATGACATTTCATTGCATTTAGAAAAATTTCAAAAATTCAGGCCAATATACCAAAGTGGGAAAAGTTCAAACATAGTGGTCAACACTAGCAGAGTGTCCCAAGTACATCTCTAGTGCCCCAAACTTAGCTAAAATCCGAGCGTGAGCTGATCCGGTAATGCATGAAGAATTTTACATCATTTCCATGTAAGATGGGAAAATGCCGAATGGAAACACTTACCACCTCCAAGGCCAGTGTTCAGCCCAAATAGGTGAAATGAGTCAAATCCTAAAACAGCAATAAGATAAGTTGTTCTGGTTCCAAACTAAGTTTTCTCATATACAATGACCTAATTCATCATTTTGAGCTAAGTTTCATGACATTTCATTGCATTTAGAAAAATTTCAAAAATTCAGGCCAATATACCAAAGTGGGAAAAGTTCAAACATAGTGGTCAACACTAGCAGAGTGTCCCAAGTACATCTCCAGTGCCCCAAACTTAGCTAAAATCCGAGCGTGAGCTGATCCGGTAATGCATGAAGAATTTTACATCATTTCCATGTAATATGGGAAAATGCCGAATGGGAACACTTACCACATCCAAGACCAGTGTTCAGCCAAAATAGGTGAAATGAGTCAAATCCTAAAAAAGCAATAAGATAAGTTGTTCTGGTTCCAAACTAAGTTTTTTCATATACAATGACCTAATTCATCATTTTGAGCTAAGTTTCATGACATTTCATTGCATTTAGAAAAATTTAAAAAATTCAGGCCAATATACCAAAGTGGGAAAAGTTCAAACATAGTGGTCAACACTAGCAGAGTGTCCCAAGTACATCTCTAGTGCCCCAAACTTAGCTAAAATCTGAGCGTGAGCTGATCCGGTAATGCATGAAGAATTTTACATCATTTCCATGTAAGATGGGAAAATGCCGAATGGAAACACTTACCACATCCAAGGCCAGTGTTAAGCCCAAATAGGTGAAATGAGTCAAATCCTAAAACAGCAATAAGATAAGTTGTTCTGGTTCCAAACTAAGTTTTCTCATATACAATGACCTAATTCATCATTTTGAGCTAAGTTTCATGACATTTCATTGCATTTAGCAAAATTTCAAAAATTCAGGCCAATATACCAAGGTGGGAAAAGTTCAAACATAGTGGTCAACACTAGCAGAGTGTCCCAAGTACATCTCTAGTGCCCCAAACTTAGCTAAAATCCGAGCGTGAGCTGATCCGGTAATGCATGAAGAATTTTACATCATTTCCATGTAATATGGGAAAATGCCGAATGGGAACACTTACCACATCCAAGACCAGTGTTCAGCCAAAATAGGTGAAATGAGTCAAATCCTAAAAAAGCAATAAGATAAGTTGTTCTGGTTCCAAACTAAGTTTTTTCATATACAATGACCTAATTCATCATTTTGAGCTAAGTTTCATGACATTTCATTGCATTTAGAAAAATTTCAAAAATTCAGGCCAATATACCAAAGTGGGAAAAGTTCAAACATAGTGGTCAACACTAGCAGAGTGTCCCAAGTACATCTCTAGTGCCGCAAACTTAGCTAAAATCCGAGCGTGAGCTGATCCGGTAATGCATGAAGAATTTTACATCATTTCCATGTAAGATGGGAAAATGCCGAATGGAAACACTTACCACATCCAAGGCCAGTGTTCAGCCCAAATAGGTGAAATGAGTCAAATCTTAAAACAGCAATAAGATAAGTTGTTCTGGTTCCAAACTAAGTTTTTTCATATACAATGACCTAATTCATCATTTTGAGCTAAGTTTCATGAGATTTCATTGCATTTAGAAAAATTTCAAAAATTCAGGCCAATATACCAAAGTGGGAAAAGTTCAAACATAGTGGTCAACACTAGCAGAGTGTCCCAAGTACATCTCTAGTGCCGCAAACTTAGCTAAAATCCGAGCGTGAGCT
Organism: Muricea muricata; assembly: GCA_963855995.1. NCBI lineage: Eukaryota > Metazoa > Cnidaria > Anthozoa > Malacalcyonacea > Plexauridae > Muricea > Muricea muricata. The sequence goes on along the minus strand of OY979730.1, from coordinate 12,339,526 downwards.
GATCCGGTAATGCATGAAGAATTTTACATCATTTCCATGTAAGATGGGAAAATGCCGAATGGAAACACTTACCACATCCAAGGCCAGTGTTCAGCCCAAATAGGTGAAATGAGTCAAATCTTAAAACAGCAATAAGATAAGTTGTTCTGGTTCCAAACTAAGTTTTTTCATATACAATGACCTAATTCATCATTTTGAGCTAAGTTTCATGAGATTTCATTGCATTTAGAAAAATTTCAAAAATTCAGGCCAATATACCAAAGTGGGAAAAGTTCAAACATAGTGGTCAACACTAGCAGAGTGTCCCAAGTACATCTCTAGTGCCCCAAACTTAGCTAAAATCCGAGCGTGAGCTGATCCGGTAATGCATGAAGAATTTTACATCATTTCCATGTAATATGGGAAAATGCCGAATGGGAACACTTACCACATCCAAGACCAGTGTTCAGCCAAAATAGGTGAAATGAGTCAAATCCTAAAAAAGCAATAAGATAAGTTGTTCTGGTTCCAAACTAAGTTTTTTCATATACAATGACCTAATTCATCATTTTGAGCTAAGTTTCATGACATTTCATTGCATTTAGAAAAATTTCAAAAATTCAGGCCAATATACCAAAGTGGGAAAAGTTCAAACATAGTGGTCAACACTAGCAGAGTGTCCCAAGTACATCTCTAGTGCCCCAAACTTAGCTAAAATCCGAGCGTGAGCTGATCCGGTAATGCATGAAGAATTTTACATCATTTCCATGTAATATGGGAAAATGCCGAATGGGAACACTTACCACATCCAAGACCAGTGTTCAGCCAAAATAGGTGAAATGAGTCAAATCCTAAAAAAGCAATAAGATAAGTTGTTCTGGTTCCAAACTAAGTTTTTTCATATACAATGACCTAATTCATCATTTTGAGCTAAGTTTCATGACATTTCATTGCATTTAGAAAAATTTCAAAAATTCAGGCCAATATACCAAAGTGGGAAAAGTTCAAACATAGTGGTCAACACTAGCAGAGTGTCCCAAGTACATCTCTAGTGCCGCAAACTTAGCTAAAATCCGAGCGTGAGCTGATCCGGTAATGCATGAAGAATTTTACATCATTTCCATGTAAGATGGGAAAATGCCGAATGGAAACACTTACCACATCCAAGGCCAGTGTTCAGCCCAAATAGGTGAAATGAGTCAAATCTTAAAACAGCAATAAGATAAGTTGTTCTGGTTCCAAACTAAGTTTTTTCATATACAATGACCTAATTCATCATTTTGAGCTAAGTTTCATGAGATTTCATTGCATTTAGAAAAATTTCAAAAATTCAGGCCAATATACCAAAGTGGGAAAAGTTCAAACATAGTGGTCAACACTAGCAGAGTGTCCCAAGTACATCTCTAGTGCCCCAAACTTAGCTAAAATCCGAGCGTGAGCTGATCCGGTAATGCATGAAGAATTTTACATCATTTCCATGTAATATGGGAAAATGCCGAATGAGAACACTTACCACATCCAAGACCAGTGTTCAGCCCAAATAGGTGAAATGAGTCAAATCCTAAAAAAGCAATAAGATAAGTTGTTCTGGTTCCAAACTAAGTTTTTTCATATACAATGACCTAATTAATCATTTTGAGCTAAGTTTCATGACATTTCATTGCATTTAGAAAAATTTCAAAACTTCAGGCCAATATACCAAAGTGGGAAAAGTTCAAACATAGTGGTCAACACTAGCAGAGTGTCCCAAGTACATCTCTAGTGCCCCAAACTTAGCTAAAATCCGAGCGTGAGCTGATCCGGTAATGCATGAAGAATTTTACATCATTTCCATGTAATATGGGAAAATGCCGAATGGGAACACTTACCACATCCAAGACCAGTGTTCAGCCAAAATAGGTGAAATGAATCAAATCCTAAAAAAGCAATAAGATAAGTTGTTCTGGTTCCAAACTAAGTTTTTTCATATACAATGACCTAATTCATCATTTTGAGCTAAGTTTCATGACATTTCATTGCATTTAGAAAAATTTCAAAAATTCAGGCCAATATACCAAAGTGGGAAAAGTTCAAACAAACATAGTGGTCAACACTAGCAGAGTGTCCCAAGTACATCTCTAGTGCCCCAAACTTAGCTAAAATCCGAGCGTGAGCTGATCCGGTAATGCATGAAGAATTTTACATCATTTCCATGTAAGATGGGAAAATGCCGAATGGAAACACTTACCACATCCAAGGCCAGTGTTCAGCCCAAATAGGTGAAATGAGTCAAATCCTAAAACAGCAATAAGATAAGTTGTTCTGGTTCCAAACTACGTTTTCTCATATACAATAACGTAATTCATCATTTTGAGCTAAGTTTCATGACATTTCATTGCATTTAGAAAAATTTCAAAACTTCAGGCCAATATACCAAAGTGGGAAAAGTTCAAACATAGTGGTCAACACTAGCAGAGTGTCCCAAGTACATCTCTAGTGCCCCAAACTTAGCTAAAATCCGAGCGTGAGCTGATCCGGTAATGCATGAAGAATTTTACATCATTTCCATGTAATATGGGAAAATGCCGAATGGGAACACTTACCACATCCAACACCAGTGTTCAGCCCAAATAGGTGAAATGAGTCAAATCCTAAAACAGCAATAAGATAAGTTGTTCTGGTTCCAAACAAAGTTTTCTCATATACAATGACCTAATTCATCATTTTGAGCTAAGTTTCATGACATTTCATTGCATTTAGAAAAATTTCAAAAATTCAGGCCAATATACCAAAGTGGGAAAAGTTCAAACATAGTGGTCAACACTAGCAGAGTGTCCCAAGTACATCTCTAGTGCCCCAAACTTAGCTAAAATCCGAGCGTGAGCTGATCCGGTAATGCATGAAAAATTTTACATCATTTCCATGTAAGATGGGAAAATGCCGAATGGAAACACTTACCACATCCAAGGCCAGTGTTAAGCCCAAATAGGTGAAATGAGTCAAATCCTAAAACAGCAATAAGATAAGTTGTTCTGGTTCCAAACTACGTTTTCTCATATACAATGACGTAATTCATCATTTTGAGCTAAGTTTCATGACATTTCATTGCATTTAGAAAAATTTCAAAACTTCAGGCCAATATACCAAAGTGGGAAAAGTTCAAACATAGTGGTCAACACTAGCAGAGTGTCCCAAGTACATCTCTAGTGCCACAAACTTAGCTAAAATCCGAGCGTGAGCTGATCCGGTAATGCATGAAGAATTTTACATCATTTCCATGTAAGATGGGAAAATGCCGAATGGAAACACTTACCACATCCAAGGCCACTGTTCAGCCCAAATAGGTGAAATGAGTCAAATCCTAAAACAGCAATAAGATAAGTTGTTCTGGTTCCAAACTAAGTTTTCTCATATACAATGACCTAATTCATCATTTTGAGCTAAGTTTCATGACATTTCATTGCATTTAGAAAAATTTCAAAAATTCAGGCCAATATACCAAAGTGGGAAAAGTTCAAACATAGTGGTCAACACTAGCAGAGTGTCCCAAGTACATCTCTAGTGCCCCAAACTTAGCTAAAATCCGAGCGTGAGCTGATCCGGTAATGCATGAAGAATTTTACATCATTTCCATGTAAGATGGGAAAATGCCGAATGGAAACACTTACCACATCCAAGGCCAGTGTTAAGCCCAAATAGGTGAAATGAGTCAAATCCTAAAACAGCAATAAGATAAGTTGTTCTGGTTCCAAACTAAGTTTTCTCATATACAATGACCTAATTCATCATTTTGAGCTAAGTTTCATGACATTTCATTGCATTTAGCAAAATTTCAAAAATTCAGGCCAATATACCAAAGTGGGAAAAGTTCAAACATAGTGGTCAACACTAGCAGAGTGTCCCAAGTACATCTCTAGTGCCCGAAACTTAGCTAAAATCCGAGCGTGAGCTGATCCGGTAATGCATGAAGAATTTTACATCATTTCCATGTAATATGGGAAAATGCCGAATGGGAACACTTACCACATCCAAGACCAGTGTTCAGCCCAAATAGGTGAAATGAGTCAAATCCTAAAAAAGCAATAAGATAAGTTGTTCTGGTTCCAAACTAAGTTTTTTCATATACAATGACCTAATTCATCATTTTGAGCTAAGTTTCATGACATTTCATTGCATTTAGAAAAATTTCAAAAATTCAGGCCAATATACCGAAGTGGGAAAAGTTCAAACATAGTGGTCAACACTAGAAGAGTGTCCCAAGTACATCTCTAGTGCCCCAAACTTAGCTAAAATCCGAGCGTGAGCTGATCCGGTAATGCATGAAGAATTTTACATCAATTCCATGTAAGATGGGAAAATGCCGAATGGAAACACTTACCACATCCAAGGCCAGTGTTCAGCCAAAATAGGTGAAATGAGTCAAATCCTAAAACAGCAATAAGATAAGTTGTTCTGGTTCCAAACTAAGTTTTCTCATATACAATGACCTAATTCATCATTTTGAGCTAAGTTTCATGACATTTCATTGCATTTAGAAAATTTTCAAAAATTCAGGCCAATATACCAAAGTGGGAAAAGTTCAAACATAGTGGTCAACACTAGCAGAGTGTCCCAAGTACATCTCTAGTGCCCCAAACTTAGCTAAAATCCGAGCGTGAGCTGATCCGGTAATGCATGAAGAATTTTACATCATTTCCATGTAAGATGGGAAAATGCCGATTGGGAACACTTACCACATCCAAGGCCAGTGTTAAGCCCAAATAGGTGAAATGAGTCAAATCCTAAAACAGCAATAAGATAAGTTGTTCTGGTTCCAAACTAAGTTTTCTCATATACAATGACCTAATTCATCATTTTGAGCTAAGTTTCATGACATTTCATTGCATTTAGCAAAATTTCAAAAATTCAGGCCAATATACCAAAGTGGGAAAAGTTCAAACATAGTGGTCAACACTAGCAGAGTGTCCCAAGTACATCTCTAGTGCCTCAAACTTAGCTAAAATCCGAGCGTGAGCTGATCCGGTAATGCATGAAGAATTTTACATCATTTCCATCTAAGATGGGAAAATGCCCAATGGAAACACTTACCACATCCAAGGCCAGTGTTCAGCCCAAATAGGTGAAATGAGTCAAATCCTAAAAGAGCAATAAGATAAGTTGTTCTGGTTCCAAACTAAGTTTTCTCATATACAATGACCTAATTCATCATTTTGAGCTAAGTTTCATGACATTTCATTGCATTTAGCAAAATTTCAAAAATTCAGGCCAATATACCAAAGTGGGAAAAGTTCAAACATAGTGGTCAACACTAGCAGAGTGTCCCAAGTACATCTCTAGTGCCCCAAACTTAGCTAAAATCCGAGCGTGAGCTGATCCGGTAATGCATGAAGAATTTTACATCATTTCCATGTAATATGGGAAAATGCCGAATGGGAACACTTACCACATCCAAGACCAGTGTTCAGCCAAAATAGGTGAAATGAGTCAAATCCTAAAAAAGCAATAAGATAAGTTGTTCTGGTTCCAAACTAAGTTTTTTCATATACAATGACCTAATTCATCATTTTGAGCTAAGTTTCATGACATTTCATTGCATTTAGAAAAATTTCAAAAATTCAGGCCAATATAACAAAGTGGGAAAAGTTCAAACATAGTGGTCAACACTAGCAGAGTGTCCCAAGTACATCTCTAGTGCCCCAAACTTAGCTAAAATCCGAGCGTGAGCTGATCCGGTAATGCATGAAGAATTTTACATCATTTCCATGTAAGATGGGAAAATGCCGAATGGAAACACTTACCACATCCAAGGCCAGTGTTAAGCCCAAATAGGTGAAATGAGTCAAATCCTAAAACAGCAATAAGATAAGTTGTTCTGGTTCCAAACTAAGTTTTCTCATATACAATGACCTAATTCATCATTTTGAGCTAAGTTTCATGACATTTCATTGCATTTAGCAAAATTTCAAAAATTCAGGCCAATATACCAAAGTGGGAAAAGTTCAAACATAGTGGTCAACACTAGCAGAGTGTCCCAAGTACATCTCTAGTGCCCGAAACTTAGCTAAAATCCGAGCGTGAGCTGATCCGGTAATGCATGAAGAATTTTACATCATTTCCATGTAATATGGGAAAATGCCGAATGGGAACACTTACCACATCCAAGACCAGTGTTCAGCCCAAATAGGTGAAATGAGTCAAATCCTAAAAAAGCAATAAGATAAGTTGTTCTGGTTCCAAACTAAGTTTTTTCATATACAATGACCTAATTCATCATTTTGAGCTAAGTTTCATGACATTTCATTGCATTTAGAAAAATTTCAAAAATTCAGGCCAATATACCGAAGTGGGAAAAGTTCAAACATAGTGGTCAACACTAGAAGAGTGTCCCAAGTACATCTCTAGTGCCCCAAACTTAGCTAAAATCCGAGCGTGAGCTGATCCGGTAATGCATGAAGAATTTTACATCAATTCCATGTAAGATGGGAAAATGCCGAATGGAAACACTTACCACATCCAAGGCCAGTGTTCAGCCAAAATAGGTGAAATGAGTCAAATCCTAAAACAGCAATAAGATAAGTTGTTCTGGTTCCAAACTAAGTTTTCTCATATACAATGACCTAATTCATCATTTTGAGCTAAGTTTCATGACATTTCATTGCATTTAGAAAATTTTCAAAAATTCAGGCCAATATACCAAAGTGGGAAAAGTTCAAACATAGTGGTCAACACTAGCAGAGTGTCCCAAGTACATCTCTAGTGCCCCAAACTTAGCTAAAATCCGAGCGTGAGCTGATCCGGTAATGCATGAAGAATTTTACATCATTTCCATGTAAGATGGGAAAATGCCGATTGGGAACACTTACCACATCCAAGGCCAGTGTTAAGCCCAAATAGGTGAAATGAGTCAAATCCTAAAACAGCAATAAGATAAGTTGTTCTGGTTCCAAACTAAGTTTTCTCATATACAATGACCTAATTCATCATTTTGAGCTAAGTTTCATGACATTTCATTGCATTTAGCAAAATTTCAAAAATTCAGGCCAATATACCAAAGTGGGAAAAGTTCAAACATAGTGGTCAACACTAGCAGAGTGTCCCAAGTACATCTCTAGTGCCTCAAACTTAGCTAAAATCCGAGCGTGAGCTGATCCGGTAATGCATGAAGAATTTTACATCATATCCATCTAAGATGGGAAAATGCCCAATGGAAACACTTACCACATCCAAGGCCAGTGTTCAGCCCAAATAGGTGAAATGAGTCAAATCCTAAAAGAGCAATAAGATAAGTTGTTCTGGTTCCAAACTAAGTTTTCTCATATACAATGACCTAATTCATCATTTTGAGCTAAGTTTCATGACATTTCATTGCATTTAGCAAAATTTCAAAAATTCAGGCCAATATACCAAAGTGGGAAAAGTTCAAACATAGTGGTCAACACTAGCAGAGTGTCCCAAGTACATCTCTAGTGCCCCAAACTTAGCTAAAATCCGAGCGTGAGCTGATCCGGTAATGCATGAAGAATTTTACATCATTTCCATGTAATATGGGAAAATGCCGAATGGGAACACTTACCACATCCAAGACCAGTGTTCAGCCAAAATAGGTGAAATGAGTCAAATCCTAAAAAAGCAATAAGATAAGTTGTTCTGGTTCCAAACTAAGTTTTTTCATATACAATGACCTAATTCATCATTTTGAGCTAAGTTTCATGACATTTCATTGCATTTAGAAAAATTTTAAAAATTCAGGCCAATATAACAAAGTGGGAAAAGTTCAAACATAGTGGTCAACACTAGCAGAGTGTCCCAAGTACATCTCTAGTGCCCCAAACTTAGCTAAAATCTGAGCGTGAGCTGATCCGGTAATGCATGAAGAATTTTACATCATTTCCATGTAAGATGGGAAAATGCCGAATGGAAACACTTACCACATCCAAGGCCAGTGTTCAGCCCAAATAGGTGAAATGAGTCAAATCCTAAAACAGCAATAAGATAAGTTGTTCTGGTTCCAAACTAAGTTTTCTCATGTACAATGACCTAATTCATCATTTTGAGCTAAGTTTCATGACATTTCATTGCATTTAGAAAAATTTCAAAAATTCAGGCCAATATACGAAAGTGGGAAAAGTTCAAACATAGTGGTCAACACTAGCAGAGTGTCCCAAGTACATCTCTAGTGCCCCAAACTTAGCTAAAATCCGAGCGTGAGCTGATCCGGTAATGCATGAAGAATTTTACATCATTTCCATGTAAGATGGGAAAATGCCGAATGGAAACACTTACCACCTCCAAGGCCAGTGTTCAGCCCAAATAGGTGAAATGAGTCAAATCCTAAAACAGCAATAAGATAAGTTGTTCTGGTTCCAAACTAAGTTTTCTCATATACAATGACCTAATTCATCATTTTGAGCTAAGTTTCATGACATTTCATTGCATTTAGAAAAATTTCAAAAATTCAGGCCAATATACCAAAGTGGGAAAAGTTCAAACATAGTGGTCAACACTAGCAGAGTGTCCCAAGTACATCTCTAGTGCCCCAAACTTAGCTAAAATCCGAGCGTGAGCTGATCCGGTAATGCATGAAGAATTTTACATCATTTCCATGTAAGATGGGAAAATGCCGAATGGAAACACTTACCACATCCAAGGCCAGTGTTCAGCCCAAATAGGTGAAATGAGTCAAATCCTAAAACAGCAATAAGATAAGTTGTTCTGGTTCCAAACTAAGTTTTCTCATATACAATGACCTAATTCATCATTTTGAGCTAAGTTTCATGACATTTCATTGCATTTAGAAAAATTTCAAAAATTCAGGCCAATATACCAAAGTGGGAAAAGTTCAAACATAGTGGTCAACACTAGCAGAGTGTCCCAAGTACATCTCTAGTGCCCCAAACTTAGCTAAAATCCGAGCGTGAGCTGATCCGGTAATGCATGAAGAATTTTACATCATTTCCATGTAAGATGGGAAAATGCCGAATGGAAACACTTACCACATCCAAGGCCAGTGTTAAGCCCAAATAGGTGAAATGAGTCAAATCCTAAAACAGCAATAAGATAAGTTGTTCTGGTTCCAAACTAAGTTTTCTCATATACAATGACCTAATTCATCATTTTGAGCTAAGTTTCATGACATTTCATTGCATTTAGAAAAATTTCAAAAATTCAGGCCAATATACCAAAGTGGGAAAAGTTCAAACATAGTGGTCAACACTAGCAGAGTGTCCCAAGTACATCTCTAGTGCCCCAAACTTAGCTAAAATCCGAGCGTGAGCTGATCCGGTAATGCATGAAGAATTTTACATCATTTCCATGTAAGATGGGAAAATGCCGAATGGAAACACTTACAACATCCAAGGCCAGTGTTAAGCCCAAATAGGTGAAATGAGTCAAATCCTAAAACAGCAATAAGATAAGTTGTTCTGGTTCCAAACTAAGTTTTCTCATATACAATGACCTAATTCATCATTTTGAGCTAAGTTTCATGACATTTCATTGCATTTAGCAAAATTTCAAAAATTCAGGCCAATATACCAAAGTGGGAAAAGTTCAAACATAGTGGTCAACACTAGCAGAGTGTCCCAAGTACATCTCTAGTGCCCCAAACTTAGCTAAAATCCGAGCGTGAGCTGATCCGGTAATGCATGAAGAATTTTACATCATTTCCATGTAAGATGGGAAAATGCCGAATGGAAACACTTACCACATCCAAGGCCAGTGTTAAGCCCAAATACGTGAAATGAGTCAAATCCTAAAACAGCAATAAGATAAGTTGTTCTGGTTCCAAACTAAGTTTTTTCATATACAATGACCTAATTCATCATTTTGAGCTAAGTTTCATGACATTTCATTGCATTTCGAAAAATTTCAAAAATTCAGGCCAATATACCAAAGTGGGAAAAGTTCAAACACAGTGGTCAACACTAGCAGAGTGTCCCAAGTACATCTCTAGTGCCCCAAACTTAGCTAAAATCCGAGCGTGAGCTGATCCGGTAATGCATGAAGAATTTTACATCATTTCCATGTAATATGGGAAAATGCCGAATGGGAACACTTACCACATCCAAGGCCAGTGTTCAGCCCAAATAGGTGAAATGAGTCAAATCCTAAAAAAGCAATAAGATAAGTTGTTCTGGTTCCAAACTAAGTTTTTTCATATACAATGACCTAATTCATCATTTTGAGCTAAGTTTCATGACATTTCATTGCATTTAGAAAAATTTCAAAAATTCAGGCCAATATACCAAAGTGGGAAAAGTTCAAACATAGTGGTCAACACTAGCAGAGTGTCCCAAGTACATCTCTAGTGCCCCAAACTTAGCTAAAATCCGAGCGTGAGCTGATCCGGTAATGCATGAAGAATTTTACATCATTTCCATGTAATATGGGAAAATGCCGAATGGGAACACTTACCACATCCAAGGCCAGTGTTAAGCCCAAATAGGTGAAATGAGTCAAATCCTAAAAAAGCAATAAGATAAGTTGTTCTGGTTCCAAACTAAGTTTTTTCATATACAATGACCTAATTCATCATTTTGAGCTAAGTTTCATGACATTTCATTGCATTTAGCAAAATTTCAAAAATTCAGGCCAATATACCAAAGTGGGAAAAGTTCAAACATAGTGGTCAACACTAGCAGAGTGTCCCAAGTACATCTCTAGTGCCCCAAACTTAGCTAAAATCCGAGCGTGAGCTGATCCGGTAATGCATGAAGAATTTTACATCATTTCCATGTAAGATGGGAAAATGCCGAATGGAAACACTTACCACATCCAAGGCCAGTGTTAAGCCCAAATAGGTGAAATGAGTCAAATCCTAAAACAGCAATAAGATAAGTTGTTCTGGTTCCAAACTAAGTTTTTTCATATACAATGACCTAATTCATCATTTTGAGCTAAGTTTCATGACATTTCATTGCATTTAGCAAAATTTCAAAAATTCAGGCCAATATACCAAAGTGGGAAAAGTTCAAACATAGTGGTCAACACTAGCAGAGTGTCCCAAGTACATCTCTAGTGCCCCAAACTTAGCTAAAATCCGAGCGTGAGCTGATCCGGTAATGCATGAAGAATTTTACATCATTTCCATGTAATATGGGAAAATGCCGAATGGGAACACTTACCACATCCAAGACCAGTGTTCAGACAAAATAGGTGAAATGAGTCAAATCCTAAAAAAGCAATAAGATAAGTTGTTCTGGTTCCAAACTAAGTTTTCTCATATACAATGACCTAATTCATCATTTTGAGCTAAGTTTCATGACATTTCATTGCATTTAGAAAAATTTCAAAAATTCAGGCCAATATACCAAAGTGGGAAAAGTTCAAACATAGTGGTCAACACTAGCAGAGTGTCCCAAGTACATCTCTAGTGCCCCAAACTTAGCTAAAATCCGAGCGTGAGCTGATCCGGTAATGCATGAAGAATTTTACATCATTTTCATGTAATATGGGAAAATGCCGAATGGGAACACTTACCACATCCAAGGCCAGTTTTCAGCCCAAATAGGTGAAATGAGTCAAATCCTAAAAAAGCAATAAGATAAGTTGTTCTGGTTCCAAACTAAGTTTTTTCCATATACAATGACCTAATTCATCATTTTGAGCTAAGTTTCATGACATTTCATTGCATTTAGAAAAATTTCAAAAATTCAGGCCAATATACCAAAGTGGGAAAAGTTCAAACATAGTGGTCAACACTAGCAGAGTGTCCCAAGTACATCTCTAGTGCCCCAAACTTAGCTAAAATCCGAGCGTGAGCTGATCCGGTAATGCATGAAGAATTTTACATCATTTCCATGTAATATGGGAAAATGCCGAATGGGAACACTTACCACATCCAAGGCCAGTGTTCAGCCCAAATAGGTGAAATGAGTCAATTCCTAAAAAAGCAATAAGATAAGTTGTTCTGGTTCCAAACTAAGTTTTTTCATATACAATGACCTAATTCATCATTTTGAGCTAAGTTTCATGACATTTCATTGCATTTAGCAAAATTTCAAAAATTCAGGCCAATATACCAAAGTGGGAAAAGTTCAAACATAGTGGTCAACACTAGCAGAGTGTCCCAAGTACATCTCTAGTGCCCCAAACTTAGCTAAAATCCGAGCGTGAGCTGATCCGGTAATGCATGAAGAATTTTACATCATTTCCATGTAAGATGGGAAAATGCCAAATGGAAACACTTACCACATCCAAGGCCAGTGTTAAGCCCAAATAGGTGAAATGAGTCAAATCCTAAAACAGCAATAAGATAAGTTGTTCTGGTTCCAAACTAAGTTTTTTCATATACAATGACCTAATTCATCATTTTGAGCTAAGTTTCATGACATTTCATTGCATTTAGAAAAATTTCAAAAATTCAGGCCAATATACCAAAGTGGGAAAAGTTCAAACATAGTGGTCAACACTAGCAGAGTGTCCCAAGTACATCTCTAGTGCCCCAAACTTAGCTAAAATCCGAGCGTGAGCTGATCCGGTAATGCATGAAGAATTTTACATCATTTCCATGTAATATGGGAAAATGCCGAATGGGAACACTTACCACATCCAAGACCAGTGTTCAGACAAAATAGGTGAAATGAGTCAAATCCTAAAAAAGCAATAAGATAAGTTGTTCTGGTTCCAAACTAAGTTTTCTCATATACAATGACCTAATTCATCATTTTGAGCTAAGTTTCATGACATTTCATTGCATTTAGAACAATTTCAAAAATTCAGGCCAATATACCAAAAAGGGAAAAGTTCAAACATAGTGGTCAACACTAGCAGAGTGTCCCAAGTACATCTCTAGTGCCCCAAACTTAGCTAAAATCCGAGCGTGAGCTGATCCGGTAATGCATGAAGAATTTTACATCATTTTCATGTAATATGGGAAAATGCCGAATGGGAACACTTACCACATCCAAGGCCAGTGTTCAGCCCAAATAGGTGAAATGAGTCAAATCCTAAAAAAGCAATAAGATAAGTTGTTCTGGTTCCAAACTAAGTTTTTTCATATACAATGACCTAATTCATCATTTTGAGCTAAGTTTCATGACATTTCATTGCATTTAGAAAAATTTCAAAAATTCAGGCCAATATACCAAAGTGGGAAAAGTTCAAACATAGTGGTCAACACTAGCAGAGTGTCCCAAGTACATCTCTAGTGCCCCAAACTTAGCTAAAATCCGAGCGTGAGCTGATCCGGTAATGCATGAAGAATTTTACATCATTTCCATGTAAGATGGGAAAATGCCGAATGGAAACACTTACCACATCCAAGGCCAGTGTTAAGCCCAAATAGGTGAAATGAGTCAAATCCTAAAACAGCAATAAGATAAGTTGTTCTGGTTCCAAACTAAGTTTTCTCATATACAATGACCTAATTCATCATTTTGAGCTAAGTTTCATGACATTTCATTGCATTTAGCAAAATTTCAAAAATTCAGGCCAATATACCAAAGTGGGAAAAGTTCAAACATAGTGGTCAACACTAGCAGAGTGTCCCAAGTACATCTCTAGTGCCCCAAACTTAGCTAAAATCCGAGCGTGAGCTGATCCGGTAATGCATGAAGAATTTTACATCATTTCCATGTAAGATGGGAAAATGCCGAATGGAAACACTTACCACATCCAAGGCCAGTGTTAAGCCCAAATAGGTGAAATGAGTCAAATCCTAAAACAGCAATAAGATAAGTTGTTCTGGTTCCAAACTAAGTTTTTTCATATACAATGACCTAATTCATCATTTTGAGCTAAGTTTCATGACATTTCATTGCATTTAGCAAAATTTCAAAAATTCAGGCCAATATACCAAAGTGGGAAAAGTTCAAACATAGTGGTCAACACTAGCAGAGTGTCCCAAGTACATCTCTAGTGCCCCAAACTTAGCTAAAATCCGAGCGTGAGCTGATCCGGTAATGCATGAAGAATTTTACATCATTTCCATGTAAGATGGGAAAATGCCGAATGGAAACACTTACCACATCCAAGGCCAGTGTTAAGCCCAAATACGTGAAATAAGTCAAATCCTAAAACAGCAATAAGATAAGTTGTTCTATTTCCAAACTAAGTTTTTTCATATACAATGACCTAATTCATCATTTTGAGCTAAGTTTCATGACATTTCATTGCATTTAGAAAAATTTCAAAAATTCAGGCCAATATACCAAAGTGGGAAAAGTTCAAACATAGTGGTCAACACTAGCAGAGTGTCCCAAGTACATCTCTAGTGCCCCAAACTTAGCTAAAATCCGAGCGTGAGCTGATCCGGTAATGCATGAAGAATTTTACATCATTTCCATGTAAGATGGGAAAATGCCGAATGGAAACACTTACCACCTCCAAGGCCAGTGTTCAGCCCAAATAGGTGAAATGAGTCAAATCCTAAAACAGCAATAAGATAAGTTGTTCTGGTTCCAAACTAAGTTTTCTCATATACAATGACCTAATTCATCATTTTGAGCTAAGTTTCATGACATTTCATTGCATTTAGCAAAATTTCAAAAATTCAGGCCAATATACCAAAGTGGGAAAAGTTCAAACATAGTGGTCAACACTAGCAGAGTGTCCCAAGTACATCTCTAGTGCCCCAAACTTAGCTAAAATCCGAGCGTGAGCTGATCCGGTAATGCATGAAGAATTTTACATCATTTCCATGTAAGATGGGAAAATGCCGAATGGAAACACTTACCACATCCAAGGCCAGTGTTAAGCCCAAATAGGTGAAATGAGTCAAATCCTAAAACAGCAATAAGATAAGTTGTTCTGGTTCCAAACTAAGTTTTTTCATATACAATGACCTAATTCATCATTTTGAGCTAAGTTTCATGACATTTCATTGCATTTAGCAAAATTTCAAAAATTCACGCCAATATACCAAAGTGGGAAAAGTTCAAACATAGTGGTCAACACTAGCAGAGTGTCCCAAGTACATCTCTAGTGCCCCAAACTTAGCTAAAATCCGAGCGTGAGCTGATCCGGTAATGCATGAAGAATTTTACATCATTTCCATGTAAGATGGGAAAATGCCGAATGGAAACACTTACCACATCCAAGGCCAGTGTTAAGCCCAAATACGTGAAATGAGTCAAATCCTAAAACAGCAATAAGATAAGTTGTTCTATTTCCAAACTAAGTTTTTTCATATACAATGACCTAATTCATCATTTTGAGCTAAGTTTCATGACATTTCATTGCATTTAGAAAAATTTCAAAAATTCAGGCCAATATACCAAAGTGGGAAAAGTTCAAACATAGTGGTCAACACTAGCAGAGTGTCCCAAGTACATCTCTAGTGCCCCAAACTTAGCTAAAATCCGAGCGTGAGCTGATCCGGTAATGCATGAAGAATTTTACATCATTTCCATGTAAGATGGGAAAATGCCGAATGGAAACACTTACCACCTCCAAGGCCAGTGTTCAGCCCAAATAGGTGAAATGAGTCAAATCCTAAAACAGCAATAAGATAAGTTGTTCTGGTTCCAAACTAAGTTTTCTCATATACAATGACCTAATTCATCATTTTGATCTAAGTTTCATGACATTTCATTGCATTTCGAAAAATTTCAAAAATTCAGGCCAATATACCAAAGTGGGAAAAGTTCAAACATAGTGGTCAACACTAGCAGAGTGTCCCAAGTACATCTCTAGTGCCCCAAACTTAGCTAAAATCCGAGCGTGAGCTGATCCGGTAATGCATGAAGAATTTTACATCATTTCCATGTAATATGGGAAAATGCCGAATGGGAACACTTACCACATCCAAGGCCAGTGTTCAGCCCAAATAGGTGAAATGAGTCAAATCCTAAAAAAGCAATAAGATAAGTTGTTCTGGTTCCAAACTAAGTTTTTTCATATACAATGACCTAATTCATCATTTTGAGCTAAGTTTCATGACATTTCATTGCATTTAGAAAAATTTCAAAAATTCAGGCCAATATAACAAAGTGGGAAAAGTTCAAACATAGTGGTCAACACTAGCAGAGTGTCCCAAGTACATCTCTAGTGCCCCAAACTTAGCTAAAATCCGAGCGTGAGCTGATCCGGTAATGCATGAAGAATTTTACATCATTTCCATGTAAGATGGGAAAATGCCGAATGGAAACACTTACCACATCCAAGGCCAGTGTTAAGCCCAAATAGGTGAAATGAGTCAAATCCTAAAACAGCAATAAGATAAGTTGTTCTGGTTCCAAACTAAGTTTTTTCATATACAATGACCTAATTCATCATTTTGAGCTAAGTTTCATGACATTTCATTGCATTTAGCAAAATTTCAAAAATTCAGGCCAATATACCAAAGTGGGAAAAGTTCAAACATAGTGGTCAACACTAGCAGATAGTCCCAAGTACATCTCTAGTGCCCCAAACTTAGCTAAAATCCGAGCGTGAGCTGATCCGGTAATGCATGAAGAATTTTACATCATTTCCATGTAAGATGGGAAAATGCCGAATGGAAACACTTACCACATCCAAGGCCAGTGTTAAGCCCAAATAGGTGAAATGAGTCAAATCCTAAAACAGCAATAAGATAAGTTGTTCTGGTTCCAAACTAAGTTTTTTCATATACAATGACCTAATTCATCATTTTGAGCTAAGTTTCATGACATTTCATTGCATTTAGCAAAATTTCAAAAATTCAGGCCAATATACCAAAGTGGGAAAAGTTCAAACATAGTGGTCAACACTAGCAGAGTGTCCCAAGTACATCTCTAGTGCCCCAAACTTAGCTAAAATCCGAGCGTGAGCTGATCCGGTAATGCATGAAGAATTTTACATCATTTCCATGTAAGATGGGAAAATGCCGAATGGAAACACTTACCACATCCAAGGCCAGTGTTAAGCCCAAATAGGTGAAATGAGTCAAATCCTAAAACAGCAATAAGATAAGTTGTTCTGGTTCCAAACTAAGTTTTTTCATATACAATGACCTAATTCATCATTTTGAGCTAAGTTTCATGACATTTCATTGCATTTAGCAAAATTTCAAAAATTCAGGCCAATATACCAAAGTGGGAAAAGTTCAAACATAGTGGTCAACACTAGCAGAGTGTCCCAAGTACATCTCTAGTGCCCCAAACTTAGCTAAAATCCGAGCGTGAGCTGATCCGGTAATGCATGAAGAATTTTACATCATTTCCATGTAATATGGGAAAATGCCGAATGGGAACACTTACCACATCCAAGACCAGTGTTCAGACAAAATAGGTGAAATGAGTCAAATCCTAAAAAAGCAATAAGATAAGTTGTTCTATTTCCAAACTAAGTTTTTTCATATACAATGACCTAATTCATCATTTTGAGCTAAGTTTCATGACATTTCATTGCATTTAGAAAAATTTCAAAAATTCAGGCCAATATACCAAAGTGGGAAAAGTTCAAACATAGTGGTCAACACTAGCAGAGTGTCCCAAGTACATCTCTAGTGCCCCAAACTTAGCTAAAATCCGAGCGTGAGCTGATCCGGTAATGCATGAAGAATTTTACATCATTTCCATGTAAGATGGGAAAATGCCGAATGGAAACACTTACCACCTCCAAGGCCAGTGTTCAGCCCAAATAGGTGAAATGAGTCAAATCCTAAAACAGCAATAAGATAAGTTGTTCTGGTTCCAAACTAAGTTTTCTCATATACAATGACCTAATTCATCATTTTGAGCTAAGTTTCATGACGTTTCATTGCATTTAGAAAAATTTCAAAAATTCAGGCCAATATACCAAAGTGGGAAAAGTTCAAACATAGTGGTCAACACTAGCAGAATGTCCCAAGTACATCTCTAGTGCCCCAAACTTAGCTAAAATCCGAGCGTGAGCTGATCCGGTAATGCATGAAGAATTTTACATCATTTCCATGTAATATGGGAAAATGCCGAATGGGAACACTTACCACATCCAAGGCCAGTGTTCAGCCCAAATAGGTGAAATGAGTCAAATCCTAAAAAAGCAATAAGATAAGTTGTTCTGGTTCCAAACTAAGTTTTTTCATATACAATGACCTAATTCATCATTTTGAGCTAAGTTTCATGACATTTCATTGCATTTAGCAAAATTTCAAAAATTCAGGCCAATATACCAAAGTGGGAAAAGTTCAAACATAGTGGTCAACACTAGCAGAGTGTCCCAAGTACATCTCTAGTGCCCCAAACTTAGCTAAAATCCGAGCGTGAGCTGATCCGGTAATGCATGAAGAATTTTACATCATTTCCATGTAAGATGGGAAAATGCCGAATGGAAACACTTACCACATCCAAGGCCAGTGTTAAGCCCAAATAGGTGAAATGAGTCAAATCCTAAAACAGCAATAAGATAAGTTGTTCTGGTTCCAAACTAAGTTTTTTCATATACAATGACCTAATTCATCATTTTGAGCTAAGTTTCATGACATTTCATTGCATTTAGCAAAATTTCAAAAATTCAGGCCAATATACCAAAGTGGGAAAAGTTCAAACATAGTGGTCAACACTAGCAGAGTGTCCCAAGTACATCTCTAGTGCCCCAAACTTAGCTAAAATCCGAGCGTGAGCTGATCCGGTAATGCATGAAGAATTTTACATCATTTCCATGTAATATGGGAAAATGCCGAATGGGAACACTTACCACATCCAAGACCAGTGTTCAGACAAAATAGGTGAAATGAGTCAAATCCTAAAAAAGCAATAAGATAAGTTGTTCTGGTTCCAAACTAAGTTTTCTCATATACAATGACCTAATTCATCATTTTGAGCTAAGTTTCATGACATTTCATTGCATTTAGAAAAATTTCAAAAATTCAGGCCAATATACCAAAGTGGGAAAAGTTCAAACATAGTGGTCAACACTAGCAGAGTGTCCCAAGTACATCTCTAGTGCCCCAAACTTAGCTAAAATCCGAGCGTGAGCTGATCCGGTAATGCATGAAGAATTTTACATCATTTTCATGTAATATGGGAAAATGCCGAATGGGAACACTTACCACATCCAAGGCCAGTTTTCAGCCCAAATAGGTGAAATGAGTCAAATCCTAAAAAAGCAATAAGATAAGTTGTTCTGGTTCCAAACTAAGTTTTTTCCATATACAATGACCTAATTCATCATTTTGAGCTAAGTTTCATGACATTTCATTGCATTTAGAAAAATTTCAAAAATTCAGGCCAATATACCAAAGTGGGAAAAGTTCAAACATAGTGGTCAACACTAGCAGAGTGTCCCAAGTACATCTCTAGTGCCCCAAACTTAGCTAAAATCCGAGCGTGAGCTGATCCGGTAATGCATGAAGAATTTTACATCATTTCCATGTAATATGGGAAAATGCCGAATGGGAACACTTACCACATCCAAGGCCAGTGTTCAGCCCAAATAGGTGAAATGAGTCAATTCCTAAAAAAGCAATAAGATAAGTTGTTCTGGTTCCAAACTAAGTTTTTTCATATACAATGACCTAATTCATCATTTTGAGCTAAGTTTCATGACATTTCATTGCATTTAGCAAAATTTCAAAAATTCAGGCCAATATACCAAAGTGGGAAAAGTTCAAACATAGTGGTCAACACTAGCAGAGTGTCCCAAGTACATCTCTAGTGCCCCAAACTTAGCTAAAATCCGAGCGTGAGCTGATCCGGTAATGCATGAAGAATTTTACATCATTTCCATGTAAGATGGGAAAATGCCAAATGGAAACACTTACCACATCCAAGGCCAGTGTTAAGCCCAAATAGGTGAAATGAGTCAAATCCTAAAACAGCAATAAGATAAGTTGTTCTGGTTCCAAACTAAGTTTTTTCATATACAATGACCTAATTCATCATTTTGAGCTAAGTTTCATGACATTTCATTGCATTTAGAAAAATTTCAAAAATTCAGGCCAATATACCAAAGTGGGAAAAGTTCAAACATAGTGGTCAACACTAGCAGAGTGTCCCAAGTACATCTCTAGTGCCCCAAACTTAGCTAAAATCCGAGCGTGAGCTGATCCGGTAATGCATGAAGAATTTTACATCATTTCCATGTAATATGGGAAAATGCCGAATGGGAACACTTACCACATCCAAGACCAGTGTTCAGACAAAATAGGTGAAATGAGTCAAATCCTAAAAAAGCAATAAGATAAGTTGTTCTGGTTCCAAACTAAATTTTCTCATATACAATGACCTAATTCATCATTTTGAGCTAAGTTTCATGACATTTCATTGCATTTAGAACAATTTCAAAAATTCAGGCCAATATACCAAAAAGGGAAAAGTTCAAACATAGTGGTCAACACTAGCAGAGTGTCCCAAGTACATCTCTAGTGCCCCAAACTTAGCTAAAATCCGAGCGTGAGCTGATCCGGTAATGCATGAAGAATTTTACATCATTTTCATGTAATATGGGAAAATGCCGAATGGGAACACTTACCACATCCAAGGCCAGTGTTCAGCCCAAATAGGTGAAATGAGTCAAATCCTAAAAAAGCAATAAGATAAGTTGTTCTGGTTCCAAACTAAGTTTTTTCATATACAATGACCTAATTCATCATTTTGAGCTAAGTTTCATGACATTTCATTGCATTTAGAAAAATTTCAAAAATTCAGGCCAATATACCAAAGTGGGAAAAGTTCAAACATAGTGGTCAACACTAGCAGAGTGTCCCAAGTACATCTCTAGTGCCCCAAACTTAGCTAAAATCCGAGCGTGAGCTGATCCGGTAATGCATGAAGAATTTTACATCATTTCCATGTAAGATGGGAAAATGCCGAATGGAAACACTTACCACATCCAAGGCCAGTGTTAAGCCCAAATAGGTGAAATGAGTCAAATCCTAAAACAGCAATAAGATAAGTTGTTCTGGTTCCAAACTAAGTTTTCTCATATACAATGACCTAATTCATCATTTTGAGCTAAGTTTCATGACATTTCATTGCATTTAGCAAAATTTCAAAAATTCAGGCCAATATACCAAAGTGGGAAAAGTTCAAACATAGTGGTCAACACTAGCAGAGTGTCCCAAGTACATCTCTAGTGCCCCAAACTTAGCTAAAATCCGAGCGTGAGCTGATCCGGTAATGCATGAAGAATTTTACATCATTTCCATGTAAGATGGGAAAATGCCGAATGGAAACACTTACCACATCCAAGGCCAGTGTTAAGCCCAAATAGGTGAAATGAGTCAAATCCTAAAACAGCAATAAGATAAGTTGTTCTGGTTCCAAACTAAGTTTTTTCATATACAATGACCTAATTCATCATTTTGAGCTAAGTTTCATGACATTTCATTGCATTTAGCAAAATTTCAAAAATTCAGGCCAATATACCAAAGTGGGAAAAGTTCAAACATAGTGGTCAACACTAGCAGAGTGTCCCAAGTACATCTCTAGTGCCCCAAACTTAGCTAAAATCCGAGCGTGAGCTGATCCGGTAATGCATGAAGAATTTTACATCATTTCCATGTAAGATGGGAAAATGCCGAATGGAAACACTTACCACCTCCAAGGCCAGTGTTCAGCCCAAATAGGTGAAATGAGTCAAATCCTAAAACAGCAATAAGAAAAGTTGTTCTGGTTCCAAACTAAGTTTTCTCATATACAATGACCTAATTCATCATTTTGAGCTAAGTTTCATGACATTTCATTGCATTTAGAAAAATTTCAAAAATTCAGGCCAATATACCAAAGTGGGAAAAGTTCAAACATAGTGGTCAACACTAGCAGAGTGTCCCAAGTACATCTCTAGTGCCCCATACTTAGCTAAAATCCGAGCGTGAGCTGATCCGGTAATGCATGAAGAATTTTACATCATTTCCATGTAATATGGGAAAATGCCGAATGGGAACACTTACCACATCCAAGGCCAGTGTTCAGCCCAAATAGGTGAAATGAGTCAAATCCTAAAAAAGCAATAAGATAAGTTGTTCTGGTTCCAAACTAAGTTTTTTCATATACAATGACCTATTTCATCATTTTGAGCTAAGTTTCATGACATTTCATTGCATTTAGAAAAATTTCAAAAATTCAGGCCAATATACCAAAGTGGGAAAAGTTCAAACATAGTGGTCAACACTAGCAGAGTGTCCCAAGTACATCTCTAGTGCCCCAAACTTAGCTAAAATCCGAGCGTGAGCTGATCCGGTAATGCATGAAGAATTTTACATCATTTCCATGTAATATGGGAAAATGCCGAATGGGAACACTTACCACATCCAAGACCAGTGTTCAGACAAAATAGGTGAAATGAGTCAAATCCTAAAAAAGCAATAAGATAAGTTGTTCTGGTTCCAAACTAAGTTTTCTCATATACAATGACCTAATTCATCATTTTGAGCTAAGTTTCATGACATTTCATTGCATTTAGAACAATTTCAAAAATTCAGGCCAATATACCAAAGTGGGAAAAGTTCAAACATAGTGGTCAACACTAGCAGAGTGTCCCAAGTACATCTCTAGTGCCCCAAACTTAGCTAAAATCCGAGCGTGAGCTGATCCGGTAATGCATGAAGAATTTTACATCATTTTCATGTAATATGGGAAAATGCCGAATGGGAACACTTACCACATCCAAGGCCAGTGTTCAGCCCAAATAGGTGAAATGAGTCAAATCCTAAAAAAGCAATAAGATAAGTTGTTCTGGTTCCAAACTAAGTTTTTTCATATACAATGACCTAATTCATCATTTTGAGCTAAGTTTCATGACATTTCATTGCATTTAGAAAAATTTCAAAAATTCAGGCCAATATACCAAAGTGGGAAAAGTTCAAACATAGTGGTCAACACTAGCAGAGTGTCCCAAGTACATCTCTAGTGCCACAAACTTAGCTAAAATCCGAGCGTGAGCTGATCCGGTAATGCATGAAGAATTTTACATCATTTCCATGTAAGATGGGAAAATGCCGAATGGAAACACTTACCACATCCAAGGCCAGTGTTAAGCCCAAATAGGTGAAATGAGTCAAATCCTAAAACAGCAATAAGATAAGTTGTTCTGGTTCCAAACTAAGTTTTCTCATATACAATGACCTAATTCATCATTTTGAGCTAAGTTTCATGACATTTCATTGCATTTAGCAAAATTTCAAAAATTCAGGCCAATATACCAAAGTGGGAAAAGTTCAAACATAGTGGTCAACACTAGCAGAGTGTCCCAAGTACATCTCTAGTGCCCCAAACTTAGCTAAAATCCGAGCGTGAGCTGATCCGGTAATGCATGAAGAATTTTACATCATTTCCATGTAAGATGGGAAAATGCCGAATGGAAACACTTACCACATCCAAGGCCAGTGTTAAGCCCAAATAGGTGAAATGAGTCAAATCCTAAAACAGCAATAAGATAAGTTGTTCTGGTTCCAAACTAAGTTTTTTCATATACAATGACCTAATTCATCATTTTGAGCTAAGTTTCATGACATTTCATTGCATTTAGCAAAATTTCAAAAATTCAGGCCAATATACCAAAGTGGGAAAAGTTCAAACATAGTGGTCAACACTAGCAGAGTGTCCCAAGTACATCTCTAGTGCCCCAAACTTAGCTAAAATCCGAGCGTGAGCTGATCCGGTAATGCATGAAGAATTTTACATCATTTCCATGTAAGATGGGAAAATGCCGAATGGAAACACTTACCACCTCCAAGGCCAGTGTTCAGCCCAAATAGGTGAAATGAGTCAAATCCTAAAACAGCAATAAGATAAGTTGTTCTGGTTCCAAACTAAGTTTTCTCATATACAATGACCTAATTCATCATTTTGAGCTAAGTTTCATGACATTTCATTGCATTTAGAAAAATTTCAAAAATTCAGGCCAATATACCAAAGTGGGAAAAGTTCAAACATAGTGGTCAACACTAGCAGAGTGTCCCAAGTACATCTCTAGTGCCCCATACTTAGCTAAAATCCGAGCGTGAGCTGATCCGGTAATGCATGAAGAATTTTACATCATTTCCATGTAATATGGGAAAATGCCGAATGGGAACACTTACCACATCCAAGGCCAGTGTTCAGCCCAAATAGGTGAAATGAGTCAAATCCTAAAAAAGCAATAAGATAAGTTGTTCTGGTTCCAAACTAAGTTTTTTCATATACAATGACCTATTTCATCATTTTGAGCTAAGTTTCATGACATTTCATTGCATTTAGAAAAATTTCAAAAATTCAGGCCAATATACCAAAGTGGGAAAAGTTCAAACATAGTGGTCAACACTAGCAGAGTGTCCCAAGTACATCTCTAGTGCCCCAAACTTAGCTAAAATCCGAGCGTGAGCTGATCCGGTAATGCATGAAGAATTTTACATCATTTCCATGTAAGATGGGAAAATGCCGAATGGAAACACTTACCACATCCAAGGCCAGTGTTAAGCCCAAATAGGTGAAATGAGTCAAATCCTAAAACAGCAATAAGATAAGTTGTTCTGGTTCCAAACTAAGTTTTCTCATATACAATGACCTAATTCATCATTTTGAGCTAAGTTTCATGACATTTCATTGCATTTAGAAAAATTTCAAAAATTCAGGCCAATATACCAAAGTGGGAAAAGTTCAAACATAGTGGTCAACACTAGCAGAGTGTCCCAAGTACATCTCTAGTGCCCCAAACTTAGCTAAAATCCGAGCGTGAGCTGATCCGGTAATGCATGAAGAATTTTACATCATTTCCATGTAAGATGGGAAAATGCCGAATGGAAACACTTACCACATCCAAGGCCAGTGTTAAGCCCAAATAGGTGAAATGAGTCAAATCCTAAAACAGCAATAAGATAAGTTGTTCTGGTTCCAAACTAAGTTTTCTCATATACAATGACCTAATTCATCATTTTGAGCTAAGTTTCATGACATTTCATTGCATTTAGCAAAATTTCAAAAATTCAGGCCAATATACCAAAGTGGGAAAAGTTCAAACATAGTGGTCAACACTAGCAGAGTGTCCCAAGTACATCTCTAGTGCCCCAAACTTAGCTAAAATCCGAGCGTGAGCTGATCCGGTAATGCATGAAGAATTTTACATCATTTCCATGTAATATGGGAAAATGCCGAATGGGAACACTTACCACATCCAAGACCAGTGTTCAGCCAAAATAGGTGAAATGAGTCAAATCCTAAAACAGCAATAAGATAAGTTGTTCTGGTTCCAAACTAACTTTTTTCATATACAATGACCTAATTCATCATTTTGAGCTAAGTTTCATGACATTTCATTGCATTTAGAAAAATTTCAAAAATTCAGGCCCATATACCAAAGTGGGAAAAGTTCAAACATAGTGGTCAACACTAGCAGAGTGTCCCAAGTACATCTCTAGTGCCCCAAACTTAGCTAAAATCCGAGCGTGAGCTGATCCGGTAATGCATGAAGAATTTTACATCATTTCCATGTAAGATGGGAAAATGCCGAATGGAAACACTTACCACCTCCAAGGCCAGTGTTCAGCCCAAATAGGTGAAATGAGTCAAATCCTAAAACAGCAATAAGATAAGTTGTTCTGGTTCCAAACTAAGTTTTCTCATATACAATGACCTAATTCATCATTTTGAGCTAAGTTTCATGACATTTCATTGCATTTAGAAAAATTTCAAAAATTCAGGCCAATATACCAAAGTGGGAAAAGTTCAAACATAGTGGTCAACACTAGCAGAGTGTCCCAAGTACATCTCTAGTGCCCCAAACTTAACTAAAATCCGAGCGTGAGCTGATCTGGTAATGCATGAAGAATTTTACATCATTTCCATGTAATATGGGAAAATGCCGAATGGGAACACTTACCACATCCAAGACCAGTGTTCAGCCAAAATAGGTGAAATGAGTCAAATCCTAAAAAAGCAATAAGATAAGTTGTTCTGGTTCCAAACTAAGTTTTTTCATATACAATGACCTAATTCATCATTTTGAGCTAAGTTTCATGACATTTCATTGCATTTAGAAAAATTTCAAAAATTCAGGCCAATATACCAAAGTGGGAAAAGTTCAAACATAGTGGTCAACACTAGCAGAGTGTCCCAAGTACATCTCTAGTGCCCCAAACTTAGCTAAAATCCGAGCGTGAGCTGATCCGGTAATGCATGAAGAATTTTACATCATTTCCATGTAAGATGGGAAAATGCCGAATGGAAACACTTACCACCTCCAAGGCCAGTGTTCAGCCCAAATAGGTGAAATGAGTCAAATCCTAAAACAGCAATAAGATAAGTTGTTCTGGTTCCAAACTAACTTTTTTCATATACAATGACCTAATTCATCATTTTGAGCTAAGTTTCATGACATTTCATTGCATTTAGAAAAATTTCAAAAATTCAGGCCCATATACCAAAGTGGGAAAAGTTCAAACATAGTGGTCAACACTAGCAGAGTGTCCCAAGTACATCTCTAGTGCCCCAAACTTAGCTAAAATCCGAGCGTGAGCTGATCCGGTAATGCATGAAGAATTTTACATCATTTCCATGTAAGATGGGAAAATGCCGAATGGAAACACTTACCACCTCCAAGGCCAGTGTTCAGCCCAAATAGGTGAAATGAGTCAAATCCTAAAACAGCAATAAGATAAGTTGTTCTGGTTCCAAACTAAGTTTTCTCATATACAATGACCTAATTCATCATTTTGAGCTAAGTTTCATGACATTTCATTGCATTTAGAAAAATTTCAAAAATTCAGGCCAATATACCAAAGTGGGAAAAGTTCAAACATAGTGGTCAACACTAGCAGAGTGTCCCAAGTACATCTCTAGTGCCCCAAACTTAACTAAAATCCGAGCGTGAGCTGATCTGGTAATGCATGAAGAATTTTACATCATTTCCATGTAATATGGGAAAATGCCGAATGGGAACACTTACCACATCCAAGACCAGTGTTCAGCCAAAATAGGTGAAATGAGTCAAATCCTAAAAAAGCAATAAGATAAGTTGTTCTGGTTCCAAACTAAGTTTTTTCATATACAATGACCTAATTCATCATTTTGAGCTAAGTTTCATGACATTTCATTGCATTTAGAAAAATTTCAAAAATTCAGGCCAATATACCAAAGTGGGAAAAGTTCAAACATAGTGGTCAACACTAGCAGAGTGTCCCAAGTACATCTCTAGTGCCCCAAACTTAGCTAAAATCCGAGCGTGAGCTGATCCGGTAATGCATGAAGAATTTTACATCATTTCCATGTAAGATGGGAAAATGCCGAATGGAAACACTTACCACCTCCAAGGCCAGTGTTCAGCCCAAATAGGTGAAATGAGTCAAATCCTAAAACAGCAATAAGATAAGTTGTTCTGGTTCCAAACTAAGTTTTCTCATATACAATGACCTAATTCAACATTTTGAGCTAAGTTTCATGACATTTCATTGCATTTAGCAAAATTTCAAAAATTCAGGCCAATATACCAAAGTGGGAAAAGTTCAAACATAGTGGTCAACACTAGCAGAGTGTCCCAAGTACATCTCTAGTGCCCCGAACTTAGCTAAAATCTGAGCGTGAGCTGATCCGGTAATGCATGAAGAATTTTACATCATTTCTATGTAATATGGGAAAATGCCGAATGGAAACACTTACCACATCCAAGGCCAGTGTTCAGCCAAAGTAGGTGAAATGAGTCAAATCCTAAAACAGCAATAAGATAAGTTGTTCTGGTTCCAAACTAAGTTTTCTCATATACAATGACCTAATTCATCATTTTGAGCTAAGTTTCATGACATTTCATTGCATTTAGCAAAATTTCAAAAATTCAGGATAATATACCAAAGTGGGAAAAGTTCAAACATAGTGGTCAACACTAGCAGAGTGTCCCAAGTACATCTCTAGTGCCCCAAACTTAGCTAAAATCCGAGCGTGAGCTGATGCGGTAATGCATGAAGAATTTTACATCATTTCCATGTAATATGGGAAAATGCCGAATGGGAACACTTACCACATCCAAGACCAGTGTTCAGCCCAAATAGGTGAAATGAGTCAATCCTAAAACAGCAATAAGATAAGTTGTTCTGGTTCCAAACTAAGTTTTCTCATATACAATGACCTAATTCATCATTTTGAGCTCAGTTTCATGACATTTAATTGCGTTTAGGAAAATTTCAAAAATTCAGGCCAATATACCAAAGTGGGAAAAGTTCAAACATAGTGGTCAACACTAGCAGAGTGTCCCAAGTACATCTCTAGTGCCCCAAACTTAGCTAAAATCCGAGCGTGAGCTGATCCGGTAATGCATGAAGAATTTTACATCATTTCCATGTAATATGGGAAAATGCCGAATGGGAACACTTACCACATCCAAGACCAGTGTTCAGCCCAAATAGGTGAAATGAGTCAAATCCTAAAAAAGCAATAAGATAAGTTGTTCTGGTTCCAAACTAAGTTTTTTCATATACAATGACCTAATTCATCATTTTGAGCTAAGTTTCATGACATTTCATTGCATTTAGAAAAATTTCAAAAATTCAGGCCAATATACCAAAGTGGGAAAAGTTCAAACATAGTGGTCAACACTAGCAGAGTGTCCCAAGTACATCTCTAGTGCCGCAAACTTAGCTAAAATCCGAGCGTGAGCTGATCCGGTAATGCATGAAGAATTTTACATCATTTCCATGTAAGATGGGAAAATGCCGAATGGAAACACTTACCACATCCAAGGCCAGTGTTCAGCCCAAATAGGTGAAATGAGTCAAATCCTAAAACAGCAATAAGATAAGTTGTTCTGGTTCCAAACTAAGTTTTCTCATATACAATGACCTAATTCATCATTTTGAGCTAAGTTTCATGACATTTAATTGCGTTTAGGAAAATTTCAAAAATTCAGGCGAATATACCAAAGTGGGAAAAGTTCAAACATAGTGGTCAACACTAGCAGAGTGTCCCAAGTACATCTCTAGTGCCCCAAACTTAGCTAAAATCCGAGCGTGAGCTGATCCGGTAATGCATGAAGAATTTTACATCATTTCCATGTAATATGGGAAAATGCCGAATGGAAACACTTACCACATCCAAGGCCAGTAGTGTTCAGCAAAAATAGGTGAAATGAGTCAAATCCTAAAAAAGCAATAAGATAAGTTGTTCTGGTTCCAAACTAAGTTTTCTCATATACAATGATCTAATTCATCATTTTGAGCAAAGTTTCATGACATTTCATTGCATTTAGCAAAATTTCAAAAATTCAGGATAATATACCAAAGTGGGAAAAGTTCAAACATAGTGGTCAACACTAGCAGAGTGTCCCAAGTACATCTCTAGTGCCCCAAACTTAGCTAAAATCCGAGCGTGAGCTGATCCGGTAATGCATGAAGAATTTTACATCATTTCCATGTAATATGGGAAAATGCCGAATGGGAACACTTACCACATCCAAGACCAGTGTTCAGACAAAATAGGTGAAATGAGTCAAATCCTAAAAAAGCAATAAGATAAGTTGTTCTGGTTCCAAACTAAGTTTTCTCATATACAATGACCTAATTCATCATTTTGAGCTAAGTTTCATGACATTTCATTGCATTTAGAACAATTTCAAAAATTCAGGCCAATATACCAAAGTGGGAAAAGTTCAAACATAGTGGTCAACACTAGCAGAGTGTCCCAAGTACATCTCTAGTGCCCCAAACTTAGCTAAAATCCGAGCGTGAGCTGATCCGGTAATGCATGAAGAATTTTACATCATTTTCATGTAATATGGGAAAATGCCGAATGGGAACACTTACCACATCCAAGGCCAGTGTTCAGCCCAAATAGGTGAAATGAGTCAAATCCTAAAAAAGCAATAAGATAAGTTGTTCTGGTTCCAAACTAAGTTTTTTCATATACAATGACCTAATTCATCATTTTGAGCTAAGTTTCATGACATTTCATTGCATTTAGAAAAATTTCAAAAATTCAGGCCAATATACCAAAGTGGGAAAAGTTCAAACATAGTGGTCAACACTAGCAGAGTGTCCCAAGTACATCTCTAGTGCCACAAACTTAGCTAAAATCCGAGCGTGAGCTGATCCGGTAATGCATGAAGAATTTTACATCATTTCCATGTAAGATGGGAAAATGCCGAATGGAAACACTTACCACATCCAAGGCCAGTGTTAAGCCCAAATAGGTGAAATGAGTCAAATCCTAAAACAGCAATAAGATTAGTTGTTCTGGTTCCAAACTAAGTTTTCTCATATACAATGACCTAATTCATCATTTTGAGCTAAGTTTCATGACATTTCATTGCATTTAGCAAAATTTCAAAAATTCAGGCCAATATACCAAAGTGGGAAAAGTTCAAACATAGTGGTCAACACTAGCAGAGTGTCCCAAGTACATCTCTAGTGCCCCAAACTTAGCTAAAATCCGAGCGTGAGCTGATCCGGTAATGCATGAAGAATTTTACATCATTTCCATGTAAGATGGGAAAATGCCGAATGGAAACACTTACCACATCCAAGGCCAGTGTTAAGCCCAAATAGGTGAAATGAGTCAAATCCTAAAACAGCAATAAGATAAGTTGTTCTGGTTCCAAACTAAGTTTTTTCATATACAATGACCTAATTCATCATTTTGAGCTAAGTTTCATGACATTTCATTGCATTTAGCAAAATTTCAAAAATTCAGGCCAATATACCAAAGTGGGAAAAGTTCAAACATAGTGGTCAACACTAGCAGAGTGTCCCAAGTACATCTCTAGTGCCCCAAACTTAGCTAAAATCCGAGCGTGAGCTGATCCGGTAATGCATGAAGAATTTTACATCATTTCCATGTAAGATGGGAAAATGCCGAATGGAAACACTTACCACCTCCAAGGCCAGTGTTCAGCCCAAATAGGTGAAATGAGTCAAATCCTAAAACAGCAATAAGATAAGTTGTTCTGGTTCCAAACTAAGTTTTCTCATATACAATGACCTAATTCATCATTTTGAGCTAAGTTTCATGACATTTCATTGCATTTAGAAAAATTTCAAAAATTCAGGCCAATATACCAAAGTGGGAAAAGTTCAAACATAGTGGTCAACACTAGCAGAGTGTCCCAAGTACATCTCTAGTGCCCCATACTTAGCTAAAATCCGAGCGTGAGCTGATCCGGTAATGCATGAAGAATTTTACATCATTTCCATGTAATATGGGAAAATGCCGAATGGGAACACTTACCACATCCAAGGCCAGTGTTCAGCCCAAATAGGTGAAATGAGTCAAATCCTAAAAAAGCAATAAGATAAGTTGTTCTGGTTCCAAACTAAGTTTTTTCATATACAATGACCTATTTCATCATTTTGAGCTAAGTTTCATGACATTTCATTGCATTTAGAAAAATTTCAAAAATTCAGGCCAATATACCAAAGTGGGAAAAGTTCAAACATAGTGGTCAACACTAGCAGAGTGTCCCAAGTACATCTCTAGTGCCCCAAACTTAGCTAAAATCCGAGCGTGAGCTGATCCGGTAATGCATGAAGAATTTTACATCATTTCCATGTAAGATGGGAAAATGCCGAATGGAAACACTTACCACATCCAAGGCCAGTGTTAAGCCCAAATAGGTGAAATGAGTCAAATCCTAAAACAGCAATAAGATAAGTTGTTCTGGTTCCAAACTAAGTTTTCTCATATACAATGACCTAATTCATCATTTTGAGCTAAGTTTCATGACATTTCATTGCATTTAGAAAAATTTCAAAAATTCAGGCCAATATACCAAAGTGGGAAAAGTTCAAACATAGTGGTCAACACTAGCAGAGTGTCCCAAGTACATCTCTAGTGCCCCAAACTTAGCTAAAATCCGAGCGTGAGCTGATCCGGTAATGCATGAAGAATTTTACATCATTTCCATGTAAGATGGGAAAATGCCGAATGGAAACACTTACCACATCCAAGGCCAGTGTTAAGCCCAAATAGGTGAAATGAGTCAAATCCTAAAACAGCAATAAGATAAGTTGTTCTGGTTCCAAACTAAGTTTTCTCATATACAATGACCTAATTCATCATTTTGAGCTAAGTTTCATGACATTTCATTGCATTTAGCAAAATTTCAAAAATTCAGGCCAATATACCAAAGTGGGAAAAGTTCAAACATAGTGGTCAACACTAGCAGAGTGTCCCAAGTACATCTCTAGTGCCCCAAACTTAGCTAAAATCCGAGCGTGAGCTGATCCGGTAATGCATGAAGAATTTTACATCATTTTCATGTAATATGGGAAAATGCCGAATGGGAACACTTACCACATCCAAGACCAGTGTTCAGCCAAAATAGGTGAAATGAGTCAAATCCTAAAACAGCAATAAGATAAGTTGTTCTGGTTCCAAACTAACTTTTTTCATATACAATGACCTAATTCATCATTTTGAGCTAAGTTTCATGACATTTCATTGCATTTAGAAAAATTTCAAAAATTCAGGCCCATATACCAAAGTGGGAAAAGTTCAAACATAGTGGTCAACACTAGCAGAGTGTCCCAAGTACATCTCTAGTGCCCCAAACTTAGCTAAAATCCGAGCGTGAGCTGATCCGGTAATGCATGAAGAATTTTACATCATTTCCATGTAAGATGGGAAAATGCCGAATGGAAACACTTACCACCTCCAAGGCCAGTGTTCAGCCCAAATAGGTGAAATGAGTCAAATCCTAAAACAGCAATAAGATAAGTTGTTCTGGTTCCAAACTAAGTTTTCTCATATACAATGACCTAATTCATCATTTTGAGCTAAGTTTCATGACATTTCATTGCATTTAGAAAAATTTCAAAAATTCAGGCCAATATACCAAAGTGGGAAAAGTTCAAACATAGTGGTCAACACTAGCAGAGTGTCCCAAGTACATCTCTAGTGCCCCAAACTTAGCTAAAATCCGAGCGTGAGCTGATCCGGTAATGCATGAAGAATTTTACATCATTTCCATGTAATATGGGAAAATGCCGAATGGGAACACTTACCACATCCAAGACCAGTGTTCAGCCCAAATAGGTGAAATGAGTCAAATCCTAAAAAAGCAATAAGATAAGTTGTTCTGGTTCCAAACTAAGTTTTTTCATATACAATGACCTAATTCATCATTTTGAGCTAAGTTTCATGACATTTCATTGCATTTAGAAAAATTTCAAAAATTCAGGCCAATATACCAAAGTGGGAAAAGTTCAAACATAGTGGTCAACACTAGCAGAGTGTCCCAAGTACATCTCTAGTGCCACAAACTTAGCTAAAATCCGAGCGTGAGCTGATCCGGTAATGCATGAAGAATTTTACATCATTTCCATGTAAGATGGGAAAATGCCGAATGGAAACACTTACCACATCCAAGGCCAGTGTTAAGCCCAAATAGGTGAAATGAGTCAAATCCTAAAACAGCAATAAGATTAGTTGTTCTGGTTCCAAACTAAGTTTTCTCATATACAATGACCTAATTCATCATTTTGAGCTAAGTTTCATGACATTTCATTGCATTTAGCAAAATTTCAAAAATTCAGGCCAATATACCAAAGTGGGAAAAGTTCAAACATAGTGGTCAACACTAGCAGAGTGTCCCAAGTACATCTCTAGTGCCCCAAACTTAGCTAAAATCCGAGCGTGAGCTGATCCGGTAATGCATGAAGAATTTTACATCATTTCCATGTAAGATGGGAAAATGCCGAATGGAAACACTTACCACATCCAAGGCCAGTGTTAAGCCCAAATAGGTGAAATGAGTCAAATCCTAAAACAGCAATAAGATAAGTTGTTCTGGTTCCAAACTAAGTTTTTTCATATACAATGACCTAATTCATCATTTTGAGCTAAGTTTCATGACATTTCATTGCATTTAGCAAAATTTCAAAAATTCAGGCCAATATACCAAAGTGGGAAAAGTTCAAACATAGTGGTCAACACTAGCAGAGTGTCCCAAGTACATCTCTAGTGCCCCAAACTTAGCTAAAATCCGAGCGTGAGCTGATCCGGTAATGCATGAAGAATTTTACATCATTTCCATGTAAGATGGGAAAATGCCGAATGGAAACACTTACCACCTCCAAGGCCAGTGTTCAGCCCAAATAGGTGAAATGAGTCAAATCCTAAAACAGCAATAAGATAAGTTGTTCTGGTTCCAAACTAAGTTTTCTCATATACAATGACCTAATTCATCATTTTGAGCTAAGTTTCATGACATTTCATTGCATTTAGAAAAATTTCAAAAATTCAGGCCAATATACCAAAGTGGGAAAAGTTCAAACATAGTGGTCAACACTAGCAGAGTGTCCCAAGTACATCTCTAGTGCCCCATACTTAGCTAAAATCCGAGCGTGAGCTGATCCGGTAATGCATGAAGAATTTTACATCATTTCCATGTAATATGGGAAAATGCCGAATGGGAACACTTACCACATCCAAGGCCAGTGTTCAGCCCAAATAGGTGAAATGAGTCAAATCCTAAAAAAGCAATAAGATAAGTTGTTCTGGTTCCAAACTAAGTTTTTTCATATACAATGACCTATTTCATCATTTTGAGCTAAGTTTCATGACATTTCATTGCATTTAGAAAAATTTCAAAAATTCAGGCCAATATACCAAAGTGGGAAAAGTTCAAACATAGTGGTCAACACTAGCAGAGTGTCCCAAGTACATCTCTAGTGCCCCAAACTTAGCTAAAATCCGAGCGTGAGCTGATCCGGTAATGCATGAAGAATTTTACATCATTTCCATGTAAGATGGGAAAATGCCGAATGGAAACACTTACCACATCCAAGGCCAGTGTTAAGCCCAAATAGGTGAAATGAGTCAAATCCTAAAACAGCAATAAGATAAGTTGTTCTGGTTCCAAACTAAGTTTTCTCATATACAATGACCTAATTCATCATTTTGAGCTAAGTTTCATGACATTTCATTGCATTTAGAAAAATTTCAAAAATTCAGGCCAATATACCAAAGTGGGAAAAGTTCAAACATAGTGGTCAACACTAGCAGAGTGTCCCAAGTACATCTCTAGTGCCCCAAACTTAGCTAAAATCCGAGCGTGAGCTGATCCGGTAATGCATGAAGAATTTTACATCATTTCCATGTAAGATGGGAAAATGCCGAATGGAAACACTTACCACATCCAAGGCCAGTGTTAAGCCCAAATAGGTGAAATGAGTCAAATCCTAAAACAGCAATAAGATAAGTTGTTCTGGTTCCAAACTAAGTTTTCTCATATACAATGACCTAATTCATCATTTTGAGCTAAGTTTCATGACATTTCATTGCATTTAGCAAAATTTCAAAAATTCAGGCCAATATACCAAAGTGGGAAAAGTTCAAACATAGTGGTCAACACTAGCAGAGTGTCCCAAGTACATCTCTAGTGCCCCAAACTTAGCTAAAATCCGAGCGTGAGCTGATCCGGTAATGCATGAAGAATTTTACATCATTTTCATGTAATATGGGAAAATGCCGAATGGGAACACTTACCACATCCAAGACCAGTGTTCAGCCAAAATAGGTGAAATGAGTCAAATCCTAAAACAGCAATAAGATAAGTTGTTCTGGTTCCAAACTAACTTTTTTCATATACAATGACCTAATTCATCATTTTGAGCTAAGTTTCATGACATTTCATTGCATTTAGAAAAATTTCAAAAATTCAGGCCCATATACCAAAGTGGGAAAAGTTCAAACATAGTGGTCAACACTAGCAGAGTGTCCCAAGTACATCTCTAGTGCCCCAAACTTAGCTAAAATCCGAGCGTGAGCTGATCCGGTAATGCATGAAGAATTTTACATCATTTCCATGTAAGATGGGAAAATGCCGAATGGAAACACTTACCACCTCCAAGGCCAGTGTTCAGCCCAAATAGGTGAAATGAGTCAAATCCTAAAACAGCAATAAGATAAGTTGTTCTGGTTCCAAACTAAGTTTTCTCATATACAATGACCTAATTCATCATTTTGAGCTAAGTTTCATGACATTTCATTGCATTTAGAAAAATTTCAAAAATTCAGGCCAATATACCAAAGTGGGAAAAGTTCAAACATAGTGGTCAACACTAGCAGAGTGTCCCAAGTACATCTCTAGTGCCCCAAACTTAACTAAAATCCGAGCGTGAGCTGATCTGGTAATGCATGAAGAATTTTACATCATTTCCATGTAATATGGGAAAATGCCGAATGGGAACACTTACCACATCCAAGACCAGTGTTCAGCCAAAATAGGTGAAATGAGTCAAATCCTAAAAAAGCAATAAGATAAGTTGTTCTGGTTCCAAACTAAGTTTTTTCATATACAATGACCTAATTCATCATTTTGAGCTAAGTTTCATGACATTTCATTGCATTTAGAAAAATTTCAAAAATTCAGGCCAATATACCAAAGTGGGAAAAGTTCAAACATAGTGGTCAACACTAGCAGAGTGTCCCAAGTACATCTCTAGTGCCCCAAACTTAGCTAAAATCCGAGCGTGAGCTGATCCGGTAATGCATGAAGAATTTTACATCATTTCCATGTAAGATGGGAAAATGCCGAATGGAAACACTTACCACCTCCAAGGCCAGTGTTCAGCCCAAATAGGTGAAATGAGTCAAATCCTAAAACAGCAATAAGATAAGTTGTTCTGGTTCCAAACTAAGTTTTCTCATATACAATGACCTAATTCAACATTTTGAGCTAAGTTTCATGACATTTCATTGCATTTAGCAAAATTTCAAAAATTCAGGCCAATATACCAAAGTGGGAAAAGTTCAAACATAGTGGTCAACACTAGCAGAGTGTCCCAAGTACATCTCTAGTGCCCCGAACTTAGCTAAAATCTGAGCGTGAGCTGATCCGGTAATGCATGAAGAATTTTACATCATTTCTATGTAATATGGGAAAATGCCGAATGGAAACACTTACCACATCCAAGGCCAGTGTTCAGCCAAAGTAGGTGAAATGAGTCAAATCCTAAAACAGCAATAAGATAAGTTGTTCTGGTTCCAAACTAAGTTTTCTCATATACAATGACCTAATTCATCATTTTGAGCTAAGTTTCATGACATTTCATTGCATTTAGCAAAATTTCAAAAATTCAGGATAATATACCAAAGTGGGAAAAGTTCAAACATAGTGGTCAACACTAGCAGAGTGTCCCAAGTACATCTCTAGTGCCCCAAACTTAGCTAAAATCCGAGCGTGAGCTGATGCGGTAATGCATGAAGAATTTTACATCATTTCCATGTAATATGGGAAAATGCCGAATGGGAACACTTACCACATCCAAGACCAGTGTTCAGCCCAAATAGGTGAAATGAGTCAATCCTAAAACAGCAATAAGATAAGTTGTTCTGGTTCCAAACTAAGTTTTCTCATATCCAATGACCTAATTCATCATTTTGAGTTAAGTTTCATGACATTTCATTGCATTTAGCAAAATTTCAAAAATTCAGGATAATATACCAAAGCGGGAAAAGTTTAAACATAGTGGTCAACACTAGCAGAGTGTCCCAAGTACATCTCTAGTGCCGCAAACTTAGCTAAAATCCAAGCGTGAGCTGATCCGGTAATGCATGAAGAATTTTACATCATTTCCATGTACTATGGGAAAATGCCGAATGGGAACACTTACCACATCCAAGACCAGTGTTCAGCCAAAATAGGTGAAATGAGTCAAATCCTAAAAAAGCAATAAGATAAGTTGTTCTGGTTCCAAACTAAGTTTTTTCATATACAATGACCTAATTCATCATTTTGAGCTAAGTTTCATGACATTTCATATCATTTAGAAAAATTTCAAAAATTCAGGCCAATATACCAAAGTGGGAAAAGTTCAAACATAGTGGTCAACACTAGCAGAGTGTCCAAAGTACATCTCTAGTGCCCCAAACTTAGTTAAAATCCGAGCGTGAGCCGATCCGGTAATGCATGAAGAATTTTACATCATTTCTATGTAATATGGGAAAATGCCGAATGGAAACACTTACCACATCCAAGGCCAGTGTTCAGCCCAAATAGGTGAAATGAGTCAATCCTAAAACAGCAATAAGATAAGTTGTTCTGGTTCCAAACTAAGTTTTCTCATATACAATGACCTAATTCATCATTTTGAGCTCAGTTTCATGACATTTAATTGCGTTTAGGAAAATTTCAAAAATTCAGGCCAATATACCAAAGTGGGAAAAGTT
Source organism: Muricea muricata (assembly GCA_963855995.1). Lineage (NCBI taxonomy): Eukaryota > Metazoa > Cnidaria > Anthozoa > Malacalcyonacea > Plexauridae > Muricea > Muricea muricata. The sequence goes on along the minus strand of OY979730.1, from coordinate 12,301,616 downwards.
CAAACATAGTGGTCAACACTAGCAGAGTGTCCCAAGTACATCTCTAGTGCCCCAAACTTAGCTAAAATCCGAGCGTGAGCTGATCCGGTAATGCATGAAGAATTTTACATCATTTCCATGTAATATGGGAAAATGCCGAATGGGAACACTTACCACATCCAAGACCAGTGTTCAGCCCAAATAGGTGAAATGAGTCAAATCCTAAAAAAGCAATAAGATAAGTTGTTCTGGTTCCAAACTAAGTTTTTTCATATACAATGACCTAATTCATCATTTTGAGCTAAGTTTCATGACATTTCATTGCATTTAGAAAAATTTCAAAAATTCAGGCCAATATACCAAAGTGGGAAAAGTTCAAACATAGTGGTCAACACTAGCAGAGTGTCCCAAGTACATCTCTAGTGCCGCAAACTTAGCTAAAATCCGAGCGTGAGCTGATCCGGTAATGCATGAAGAATTTTACATCATTTCCATGTAAGATGGGAAAATGCCGAATGGAAACACTTACCACATCCAAGGCCAGTGTTCAGCCCAAATAGGTGAAATGAGTCAAATCCTAAAACAGCAATAAGATAAGTTGTTCTGGTTCCAAACTAAGTTTTCTCATATACAATGACCTAATTCATCATTTTGAGCTAAGTTTCATGACATTTAATTGCGTTTAGGAAAATTTCAAAAATTCAGGCGAATATACCAAAGTGGGAAAAGTTCAAACATAGTGGTCAACACTAGCAGAGTGTCCCAAGTACATCTCTAGTGCCCCAAACTTAGCTAAAATCCGAGCGTGAGCTGATCCGGTAATGCATGAAGAATTTTACATCATTTCCATGTAATATGGGAAAATGCCGAATGGAAACACTTACCACATCCAAGGCCAGTAGTGTTCAGCAAAAATAGGTGAAATGAGTCAAATCCTAAAAAAGCAATAAGATAAGTTGTTCTGGTTCCAAACTAAGTTTTCTCATATACAATGATCTAATTCATCATTTTGAGCAAAGTTTCATGACATTTCATTGCATTTAGCAAAATTTCAAAAATTCAGGATAATATACCAAAGTGGGAAAAGTTCAAACATAGTGGTCAACACTAGCAGAGTGTCCCAAGTACATCTCTAGTGCCCCAAACTTAGCTAAAATCCGAGCGTGAGCTGATCCGGTAATGCATGAAGAATTTTACATAATTCTATGTAATATGGGAAAATGCCGAATGGAAACACTTACCACATCCAAGGCCAGTGTTCAGCCCAAATAGGTGAAATGAGTCAAATCCTAAAACAGCAATAAGATAAGTTGTTCTGGTTCCAAACTAAGTTTTCTGATATACAATGACCTAATTCATCATTTTGAGCTAAGTTTCATGACATTTCATTGCATTTAGCAAAATTTCAAAAATTCAGCATAATATACCAAAGTGGGAAAAGTTCAAACATAGTGGTCAACACTAGCAGAGTGTCCCAAGTACATCTGTAGTGCCCCAAACTTAGCTAAAATGTGAGCGTGAGCTGATCCGGTAATGCATGAAGAATTTTACATCATTTCCATGTAATATGGGAAAATGCCGAATGGAAACACTTACCACATCCAAGACCAGTGTTCAGCCAAAATAGGTGAAATGAGTCAAATCCTAAAACAGCAATAAGATAAGTTGTTCTGGTTCCAAACTAAGTTTTCTCATATACAATGACCTAATTCATCATTTTGAGCTAAGTTTCATGACATTTCATTGCATTTAGCAAAATTTCAAAAATTCAGCATAATATACCAAAGTGGGAAAAGTTCAAACATAGTTGTCAACACTAGAAGAGTGTCCCAAGTACATCTCTAGTGCCCCAAACTTAGCTAAAATCCGAGCGCGAGCTGATCTGGTAATGCATGAAGAATTTTACATCATTTCCATGTAATATGGGAAAATGCCGAATGGAAACACTTACGACGTTGGACAAATGTTACGACGTTGGAGCAAATAGGTGAGGTTAGTCCGTCGATTCCAAGTACAAGCACATCGCATGCGTCATCCCAAGGTATGTTGACTGCTCCTGTTTCTGTTGGCTTATCGGTCGCGTTGACACAATCGAGTGTCATTGATCGGACAGTTAATTCTTGCCCTACCTCCGTTCGTGAGTCAGTTCCCGCCTTTATAGTTACTGCGGGAATGAGCAGTTTCAATCAAGCGTTTATATCTTAGGCCCGGGTCGCCCACCTGTCCCTGCCAAACTTGTGTCGCACATGTTAACCGGCAAGTTCGTCGAATTGTCCGAGCTCATGCCAGAAAACTTAGATGCCCCAACGACCGAATCCACCTCCTTTACAATTGAAGGTCGCTCGATTGTGCCCACGACGACTACGTTGTCGCGAAAGAAAACTGAAATTAGTGATATTCTGACCTGGATAGAGTGTTTTAATAGTTATATTTCCGTGATCACTGCATTTCAACCCGAAAGAATTCGCGACTTACTCGCCGATATGGCCTTAATAATGCGCATGGCTAAGCAATTTCCAGGACGGTGTTGGTATAGCTATGATCGCGCCTTTCGTCTCGAAGCCGCTGCGTCCAATTCAAGGAATTGGAGTCAAATTAAGTCAGATCTGTATCACTATCATACATCTGTAGCCGTCATGCATCAAACCTAAGCGGCACGATCTAGTGAGCCTCGGGGCGATCCCCATTCGATGATTTTTTGTAAATCATGGAATACAGGGGCATGTAGCAGTCCACGCGAGTCCTGTAGATTTCGACACAATTGCGATCGAAACGGGTGCGGCGGAGCGCACCGCAGAATCCACTGCACAGAGTTCGCACGAAAGCGGGGGCGAAGCCCTGGCGATGACCCAACCCGCCGATGACAGCCGAGACGAGCTTGAGAGAGACCGTGTGGTTAATAAGCATGTTTTTTCCTGTGTAAATGTCGCACGTACTTTTAACCTGCCGGATGTATCTGTAGTTTCTCCAATTAATGTAGCCAAGCTGGCCTTACAATTATGCAATCATCCGGGCAGAAGCAAAGTTGAGTACATTTTAAATGGTTGTGTCATGGGTTCTGGCTGGGATTTCACTCCAATACCATCACTCTTAAGTCAGCTAAAGCGAACTGCCCTTCGTCTGCTGAGCACCCCGCTATCATTGATAAATACCTCGCGAAAGAAGTCTCCTTAGGCAGGGTCGCAGGGCCCTTCCAAGCTCCAGCATTAAGCAATTTACATATTAGTCGCTTTGGGGTAATTCCTAAGAAGGATGGCGGCTGGCGTCTGATACTTGATTTGTCTTTTCCGTTTGGCCATAGTGTTAATGATGGTATTAATAAAGAGGATTTCACTGTAACATATAGTAAAGTGTCTGATGCAATTGCCTTTGTCAAAGCCGGACGGGGTGCGTTAATGGGTAAAGTTGACATTAAAAGTGCTTATCGCATTATCCCAGTACATCCGTCCGATCGTCATTTACTGGGAATGTTTAGGCGCGACTGTTACTACATTGATTTAACCTTGCCTTTCGGTTTACGTTCAGCACCAGCCATTTTTAATACCGTTGCAGACTCGTTTCACTGGTGTGTGGTTAAAAATTGGAACGTTCCTGATTTATTACATTATCTCGATGATTATTTTACGTTAGGACCACCTAATTCTAATATTTGTGCGTCGCGTCTAAAAGCCATTGACCGGGATGCTAGTGACATTGGTATTCCATTGTTTTCCGACAAAGGCGTGGGCCCCACTACCTGTTTGGTGTTCCTGGGTATTGAATTAGATTCTATCCGCATGACTGCCCGATTGCCCACTGATAAACATGCCGAACTCATTGCACTACTGGACGAGTGGGCTAACAAACGCTGGTGTAAGTTAAAGGCACTCCAATCGCTGGTTGGCAAACTCAGCCATGCATGCACTGTCGTTCCTCTAGGGCGGACCTTTTTTTTAACGACAGCTTAGCACTGGGCGTATTCCCTGTGCTAATTTTGCATTTGGCTACAGCTTAGCAACTGGCTGTGGTCCCCTTGCTAACTTAATGTGGCAACAGCTTGGCAATTGGGTGTGGTCCCTTTGCTAATGTTATTTCTAACGACAGCTTAGCACTGGGCGTAGTCCCTGTGCTAATTTTGCATTTGGCAGCAGCTTAGCAACTGGGTGTGGTCCCTTTGCTAATTGATATGAGCGCAGCACAGCTTAGCAATTGGGTCTGGTCCCTTTGCTAATTGATATGAGCGCAGCACAGCTTAGCAATTGGGTGTGGTCCCTTTGCTAATTGATATGAGCGCAGCACAGCTTAGCAATTGGGTCTGGTCCCTTTGCTAATTGATATGAGCGCAGCACAGCTTAGCAATTGGGTGTGGTCCCTTTGCTAATTGATATGAGCGCAGCACAGCTTAGCAATTGGGTCTGGTCCCTTTGCTGATTGATAGGAGCGCAGCACAGCTTAGCAATTGGGTCTGGTCCCTTTGCTAATTGATATGAGCGCAGCACAGCTTAGCAATTGGGTCTGGTCCCTTTGCTAATTGACATGGGCGCAGCACAGCTTAGCAATTGCGTCTGGTCCCTTTGCTAATTGATATAAGCGCAGCACAGCTTAGCAATTGGGTCTGGTCCCTTTGCTAATTTTAATGTGGCGGCAGCTTAGCAATTAAGTGTGGCCCCTTTGCTAATCTTAATGCAGCGACAGCTTAGCAATTGGGTGTGGTCCCTTTGCTAATTGATATGAGCGCAGCACAGCTTAGCAATTGGGTCTGGTCCCTTTGCTAATTGATAGGAGCGCAGCACAGCTTAGCAATTGGGTCTGGTCCCTTTGCTAATTGATATGAGCGCAGCACAGCTTAGCAATTGGGTCTGGTCCCTTTGCTAATTGACATGGGCGCAGCACAGCTTAGCAATTGCGTCTGGTCCCTTTGCTAATTGATATAAGCGCAGCACAGCTTAGCAATTGGGTCTGGTCCCTTTGCTAATTTTAATGTGGCGGCAGCTTAGCAATTAAGTGTGGTCCCTTTGCTAATCTTAATGCAGCGACAGCTTAGCAATTGGGTGTGGTCCCTTTGCTAATTGATATGAGCGCAGCACAGCTTAGCAATTGGGTCTGGTCCCTTTGCTAATTGATAGGAGCGCAGCACAGCTTAGCAATTGGGTCTGGTCCCTTTGCTAATTGATATGAGCGCAGCACAGCTTAGCAATTGGGTCTGGTCCCTTTGCTAATTGACATGGGCGCAGCACAGCTTAGCAATTGCGTCTGGTCCCTTTGCTAATTGATATAAGCGCAGCACAGCTTAGCAATTGGGTCTGGTCCCTTTGCTAATTTTAATGTGGCGGCAGCTTAGCAATTAAGTGTGGTCCCTTTGCTAATCTTAATGCAGCGACAGCTTAGCAATTGGGTGTGGTCCCTGTGCTAATTTTTATGTGGCGACAGCTTAGCAATTGGGTGTGGTCCCTTGGATAATTTTAATGTGGCGACAACTTAGCAATTGGGCGTGGTCTCTTTGCTAATTTTGCATTTGGCAACAGGTTAGCTTTGGGTGTGGGCCCTTTGCTAAGTTTAATTGGCGACAGCGTTGCATGCAAGTGGGTGTGGTCCCTTTTGAATGACAGCCTAGCGTGAGCAATCGAGTGTAGTTTCTGTGCTAAATTTATTGTGGTGACAGCTCAGCAATTAGTTTTGGTCTGTTCCGCTGATGTTATTTGTTACGCTATTGATCTAAAGTTACTGTGTGGAGGTGGTTAGAACGGACGGGGAGTGAGTTACTTGGAGTGGTGAATTTCAGAGAAATATCACTTTGGTGGTCAGGCCCTCGCTGTACAGATTCACATGACTCGGACCTGAATCCAAGTAACACAAATGCCACCAGACTTTAACTGACCGCGTCTGCACCTAACCATCCACACGGGTAAGTATGGTGACGACGGATATTAAATGAGGTTACATAGTAACCAAGGTTAATATGTTAGGAACCAGCGCGCAACCTGGGTCTGAGTGACCCTCCTGCTGAGCTGGATATATAAGAACATCAGTAGTGCAGTGGGAGCATTCGCTAGCTAATAAAGACAGCTGCAGCAAGTTGCGGAAAATAGAGTTAGAAAAAAATATTTTTTTTTCTTGACTGACATATAGCCTAACTTTGTGCATTAACTTCCACCGAACTCAGTTCGGTGTGATAAGGTGCAGACGTTTCGGTGGTCAGGCCCTCGCTGTACAGATTCACATGACTCGGACCTGAATCCAAGTAACACAAATGCCACCAGACTTTAACTGACCGCGTCTGCACCTAACCATTCACACGGGTAAGTATGGTGACGACGGATATTAATGGCCTAATAAGTGAGCCCTCTGTGTAAGTCATTCCTCTGTGCCATTGCAGCCAGGGCGCTTATATAATCTCGTTCCCCGAGCCTGCGATCCCGGATCGATCACGGATTATCCCAGAGCCTCCGTTTTCTTCCCAGTGAACTGTATATAAATACCTGGAACGATAACTTCGCCGCCATCTTTGAAGCCAAATTGAAGGCCGCCATGTACGTCACGCCGCGAAAATATGACCTATTTTCAAAAGCTCTTTTCGACCCTTTAACTTCGTGTTTTAGAGCCAGTTAGGTGCTAAATATTTTCTAGACAGATTGAAATTTCATGTACCTCAACTTTCTAGGACGTCCAGTAAGGTTTTAAAATATTTTTTGGCTGCTAAAAATGAAAAACAGTTTCGGCGAAAACGTTGTCACGAAATATCTTTTTTAAACAACTGATACCTCTCGAGTTTTAACAGTTAGATGGAAGAGGCTGCCAAGAACTATCCGTAACCGAAGTTTAAAGCTTTAAAACTAATGGTATCTGACGAAAAATTAAGTTTTATACGTATTTTTGAATTAACCATACAAATACACCACTTCGAAAACCTCAATTTACTCACGTATTAGAAGGGCTACAGCAAAGACTAAAAGCTCAAAATAGACAACGATACCTGGACTTTAGCACAAGACACGTTTTGGAAGTGTTAAAATGTTTTAAAGCAATATATTTTTCAATTGAACAGCGTAGTTTGCCTCGTAGTTTGCTTCGGCACGTTGAAACTTTCGTCATTTTCCAGAGTAAAAGAGTGATAGCCCTCAATTTTTGCCGTAACAAAGTGTAGAACAGTCAGGACTATCCAGAAAACCAGGATCGAATCTTTAAAATTGAAGTCTTGTGATGAAAATTCTCATTTTCAAGCATATTTTCGCACAAAAACAAACTTTTCACTCCTCGTAACTTTCCCCAGTCCTTTCGAACAAGCCATTTTCCCCGCGCGGTTCCCGCCTTTTGCTTCAAATTTGGCTTCATCCAATCATAGGACGAAAACATAGGAGTTATCGTTCCAGTTGTATTAGAGTTCACTGCTGGTTACAGGACAACCGCGTGGAATTTCGCACCTGATCGCAGGCTGGGGAGTCGAACTGATAAAACGAGTACGTGTTCGATATCACGTGTTCGTAAATAGCCAATTAAATCGCTCTAATTCAACAAGGTGTTACATAAAGTACTGTATGTTACTGAACAACTCACATTTTCTGAGAAATTCATTGTAGTATCGTAGCGACCACCAATGGGGTTAGCAGCAGCAATAATTGAACATCGAGCCTTAAATGAAGTATAAAAGGCACTCATATATCATAGCTCCTACAAAGATATCAAAAACTAGAATCATATTAATCTGACACTGCAGAGAACAACGAAAAATTCGTTGTCTCGATCAATTGTCTCGAGCGAACTTTTCGTTGTTCTCTGCAGTGTCAGATTAATATGATTCTAGCTTTTACATAAGATGGTTTTTATTTAAAAATAACATACTTGTGCCATACATATACATACCTGTAAAGACGTCACAATGCCAGCCTTTGACATAGAGATACTTTGTTGTTCCATGGCTTCATGAATGCTCGTTCTGTCTGCATCGTTCATCTAAAAATAATACGAAAACTTACATTGACCATACATGCACTACGCTAATAAGTTCTATTATGTGTAAATTTAAGTTGTAAACATATTGTAATTCACGAAACGTGCTAAAATATGTCAATAAACCATTCTTATCTTATCTTATCTTTATTCTATCTCGCTGCGCAAAGGCAGAAGAAAAAAAATCAAATCTATATGCATGAAACGAGTTTACCGAGGTGTGGCCAGCACGTGAAAGCCAGTCCGACATTTAATGAACAATTATTGAATGAGGTCGAGCAGGATATGAGGAATTATTAAGGCAGAGGTTTGTATGTGCTAACAACGTACTTCCGAAAGCTTTGCGATTATAAATTTACACGTTGTTTTCACAAAATTATTACACTTTGATATTTTATAATCGCCGTGCAAACATACAAATAACTTATTACAGAAGTATATTATTTATCAAGTTTAAATATCATTTACAAATGCAATGATGCAGTGGACCAGAAAACATGAAAATCTTCGTGTTTAGACAGTAACTCTGGTCGCAGTCTGAACTCTGTTACAAATTTTCGTTTCTAATCATTATTTTTCAAGTGAGTAATTGCTTTTAACTGTTGGGGAGTCGCAGCCATCCGTTACCTCTGCTGTATCGTATCGCATTGCACCTAGAGGCCGTTTTCCAGTTTGATAGCATCGTGATGATCCTAAGGTACTTCTTTTTACGTCAGTCCTAGTGGAAGATAAATAACTTGACACTGGAACGCCGCGTGGCTAAGGTGGAAAACGACCTTTATTGCACTGTATTGTAACTTCAGAACATGCACTAGTTCCAGATTCTGTTACAACCGAACAGGGCCAGAAACCACAAGATATTTTTGTTAACTTCTACTTGCCTTATCAAACTCGTCAATGAGACAAACTCCGCGGTCGGCAAGTACCAGAGCACCTGCTTCCAATGTCCATTCTTTTGTGACTGGATGCCGCTGTACATAGGCGGTTAATCCCACCGCGGACGCACCTTGCCCAGTCGCGAAGACAGAACGAGCACATGTTTTTTCAATATACTTCAAGAACTGAGATTTAGCCGTGCCAGGATCACCACAAAGTAAGACATTGATATCACCGCGAATCTTGTGTTTTCCACCTGGATCTTTTGGTTGTCCTCCAAATAGCGACAATGCTATCGCTCGTTTTATGTCATCGTGTGCATAAATAGAAGGTGCAATACTGGCAATTATCTGACGAAAAAAAAAGCACTTAAGTCACTTTGTTTGTCGCATTCTGTAGTGATACGTAACCGTTATATTTTAAACAGAAATACTAATTGAACATCACAAAATTGCATGATGAACATGTGAAAAATTGACAACAATTTATAAGAAGAGAATGTGTTACTTACACAGTAATCAAAAGTTTATTATCCTAAATAAATGCTGTGCGGTATTTTAGCACGAATAATTAACCCCTGATAATCTCCCTGCGATCAGAAAAGGCCGCCTCCATTTTTCTGAAGAACGTGAAATGCTCTGTGGATTCTTTGATGTAATGCAGAGAGGAAAAAAAGGTTTCGATACAAAAGATTCATAATATCAAAATTAAGCCTTCCTTCAATCTTACCCTATCCCCAATTCTGGGATCTTTTGAAAGCTTCCTGATCGCCTTGCAATCTTCGTCTGTTAGATTTGTGATAGCCAACTTATCTGCCGGGTCACATAGTTTGCTTCAATTACAGTAGCGAACACGGGGAAACCATGAGCAATATTGAGAGATCCATCATAATTATTATTATAGATTCCAGTCACATCCTAAAAAATAAAGTTCGCATTTTATAAAACGCACGGTAGGACACTCGAATGCAATTACGCAACACTACAAAGGTATTAATGTCCCCGTCAAAACTACCCTCGGAGACAATGTGATATTTGCAAACATTTGTTGTCTCAAAAGTGGTAAAATTAAACTTGTGATCAAAATATATTCTTAACATTTTGTAATGTAATTTATCGCATACTTGTGCCTTTATCATGGTCATAACAGGGTGACATATAAACGATATGTCCCGCGATATCGTTTTTTGCCCCGCTGCAAAAATAAAGACGGCGTCTGACTGCAAATCGGTAGCGAAAAAGCAAAATATGTTATGAAAGAAGAGCAATAACAGAAAGATAAGTTATTGTTGGCTTGTTGTGCAAAGTTCTAGCTGTTTAACGTATTTTTTACAATGTTTTTGCATTCATTGGGAAATGAAATCAAATTACTTATAATTAGAAAATAAATTAATAAAATCTGATTTTCGCCCCTGAATAGCTCTGATAAAGACACGAGTATGAGATAAATAGGTTATCACATTCGAGGCTCGGTAATATAAGTTTTATCGCTCTCGTTACGATATCATATTTTGTCCCTCGTTCGCTGCGCTCACTCGTGACAAAATGCGATATCGTCCTTCGAGCGATAAAACTGGTATCACCTGGCCCCTCATATGATAACCTATATTTATCGACCAGTATAATGTCATTTTACTATTACACATCATTACTTCTACCCGATTGTTCACGTGAGTCCGCTCACGAAGCAATTAAAAGAACGGTTATAGTGGAAAACAAATATCTGCAGAGGACCAGGCCCCAAACAGAATACTCAACAGGCACTTACAATTCCATCTTCAGCCTTGCACGAGTCGACAAGATCTCCTAACAAAACGACATCCTTTGAACGAGGCAGTCTACCAGCTGCTACCTTACTGGGGCTTTCTTGGATCTTTATTCTCTGATAATTTTGATAAATAGTCTAAGAATGAAAAGAAGAATATTTTAATTCACCGCAATGTTTTTCCATCATTCATGCAGGCACTGCTTACTTTTTCCATGTTAATTTCGAAGGGCCCTCTAGACTGACATTCAGGGCACGCACCAGGTTTTACTTCGTGATTCTGCGACTGAAAGAATGGCCCCAGAATACAGGAGCATTCGTTGCAATCATATTTAACCACGCTGAGTTGCGGCAGGACACCAGTGCTACTAGACACCACACCACTTGTTCGTATCAGTTGGTTTAAATGGAGCTGCCTGCAATGGAACCATTATTACACAACTTCAAAGTCTTCACACTTGAAATAAAGCCTCTAACTTAAACAACACAAACTCTTTCATTAACACAGGGGTCGAAATTTAAACTTTTTACCCGATTAAGTTTGAATAAAACCTGTCAACACGACTGATCACATTTTACGGTTCATTTTCCTGCTATTAAACCTTTCATTCGAATAAAAATTGTCATATTATTTTCGCTGATTGCTGCTAGTTAAAAACTTGATGTCAAAGCGAAACATCGTCTATTTTGTGATATGATTGTACCCTGTACGCTGTATAATTTCATTGTACCGTCATTGCCTGCAGTCAAAGAAAAGGCAGTACCCGAAAATGGCAGAAGCTAATACGCCACACTAAGTATGCATGAAAAAACCATTTACGTGACATGAAGTATATTACTGCATGTATCAGTAACACAGTTACGATGGAAGTATCTCATTTACAACTACGTTTTGTAGTCTGCTAGAATTTATAATCCTGTAGTGGACGAAAACGAAAGAAAACAAGAAGCATCGAGAAGCATTGAAGGACATGGTTCAAGTCAATCTTCAATTATCCAGCTTTAAACAGAGAAAAACGAAAGTAGCTGTTAACTACATGGCGTAAAATCACTAAAGTGTTTATCAGTTATCCAGTGCAAATTACCTGAGTGTACGGATTTCTTCCATTAAGGGCAACTCGGCAATTCTGATATGAATGCCATTTGCAATCTGATCATATCTTTCGTACATTGACAGCACAACCTCCTTCGCAGCCTCGTCAAAAATCTTTAAGATTTCTGCGGGTGCTTCAGGTAAGAAATACGCCAAGACTTGCAGAGGTTGTTCACACGCGAGAACCTTGTAGTCAATTACGAGAGTCTGAAGGTTTCCTGGAAGAAAAAAGATGTGGTCCGTTAAAATTTCGTACAAATTTCATAGAGAACTCTAAGGCGATATAAAATATGTTTGATGATTCGAAGCATTATAATCCCTACAGGCGAGTACAGACGAGCAAGGTTTCCTTGACAAGTTTTATTTGCTGGTGTGTACGCGAAAAAATTGGCAATTTTTCCTTGACATGGCGTTAATTATTACATCTGGCTTTCAATAAGCACTAAGCTAGCTGTATTCACACTGCTTAAAGTGTTTATGTAACGAAATTTCCTCCCGACGTTTTTTGACCTCAGTGTAGAGATAAAATTGGTTGGTAACTTCTTTTACAGAAGTTCATTGTCTGGCTTCTTTCGTGAGAAATTTAGCTTTGAATAATATGCAAATATCATACTCATGACATCACAGTGCATTATTTATTTTAAAACAACATAGATTTTTCGATCATTTTAATTTTGTCGACCAAAATTCCAAATTCCGATTTGCTGTATTTTAGTGCAACTTTTAGAAATTTATCATGGATACTGTAGAAAGAGAAATTTCTACAGCACTAAAAACTCGTTATGCACTGTGATGTCATAAGTATGATATTTTCATATTATTCAAAGCCAAATTTCTCAGGAAAGAACCAAAATGAAGATATCAGAAGAAGTTATCAACCCATTTTACATCAACTTTACACTGAGGCCATAAAACGTAGGGGTGGAATTTCGTTGCATAAACACTTTAATGTTCTCCAGTTGAGAACAAGTCTGGGACGACTAGTTGACAACTTGTAACAAGCTTGACGGGAAATATCAGACTTGTTACGAGGTTGTCCTAACAACTAACTCTGCTACAGACCTGTTGTAACCAGATTGTCACAAAGTTAACAACACAAGGTTCATATTAATCTGACACTGCTGAGAACACTGAACAAAAAATGTGTTGTCGAACTCCGGGCTTTTTTGACAACGCAAGGCTGCAAGAATACTGTTAGAAGTGGTTAAAACGTTTGGTACACTGACTTGTGTGTTTTTATGAGCATGATTGCATCGCTTTCTTACCCTAGCATGCATTTCTTTCTCTTGCACCATAATATTGATACTCTTTCGAAGTTTTGCCATTCTAATTTCCCAAATATCTTTGATCAAAGTTTGAACCTCGTCTACATCTGGGATGTCATCCTGTGCGCTAAACAATTGAAATTTTCACGTCATTTTGGGTGGAGATAACGTTAAAGAGAAGAGAAGTCAAAAAGATTGTGGCAATCGCCAGAAAGCAGGGTACGGAGGAATTGTATGACAAATTGGAGACCCAAGAAGGGGAAAAACGAATCTACAAAATCGCAAAGGCAAGGCAGAGAGAGCGGGAAGAGACTGGGGACATTGACATTATAAAAGATAAGGAAGGGAAAATGTTATTCGATGAAGATAAGATCAGCTTAAGGTGGGTGGAGTATTTCTAAGAAAGGAATACTTAATATCTGGAGTATTTCTTTTTATTGTAGAAAATAAACAAGAAAAGTTAATAGAAATGTATAAAGTGGAAGGACCAGAAAAAGGGATTGTAAGTAAGAACGGAGAAGAGCAGGTGAACATTTGAGACATGAATGGAGAGGAACTGAAACAGGTGAAAAGTTTTAAGCATCTAGGATCACTGATCAACAATAAAGGAGGATGTGAAAAGGAGGTACAGGCAAGAGTGAGTGCTATTTGGATGAAATGGAGGAGAGTGAAGACACTCTTGAATGACAAAAGGATGCCCATGAGATTAAAAGCAAAGATATACACTACAATGGTCAGGCCGGTGATGACGTATGGTTCAGAGTGCTGGGGATTAAAGAAAAAGGATGAAAGAAAGTTAAATACAACAGAGATGAGAATGTTAAGAATGATGCTGGGTGTGACATTAAAGGACAGGCTAAGAAATGAGGACGTCAGGAGAAGGACAACAGTAACAACTAGCGTGATAACAATTGTTGAAGGAAGTAAACTCCGTTGGTATGGTCATTTACTGAGGAAGGATGAGGAGGAAATAGTACGGCAGTTGTGGGAAGAGCCGATTAAGGGAAGAAGAAGTAGAGGACGACAGCTAAAGAGATGGAAAGATGGATTGAGAGAGAGATTGCAGGAGCCTTAAGGAACAAGATGCCCAGGGCAGGCAAAAACAGAGAAGAGGGATCGCCTACACCTTATCACCCCCACTACGTGATAAGGTGTAGGCGAAGAAGAAGAACGAGAAATAGTTGACGGAAAACCGTTTTAAGGCAAATTGAGAAAGTAATATTGTCTATTGTTCTCTATTGTCTAGCAAAACAAATACTTATACTCTCTTAATTTAAAAGATTGGTTTGAGGGATTTTTTTCAATCTTTCAAAAATTTGAAGAATTTTTCAGTCTAATAGACTATTTTTTAATCTAATAGATTAAATATATATTGAGGGATACTCTTTCAGTGTTCCAATCGATTGAAATATGTCACTCAATTACAATACTTTTCAATAGAAAATGTATGATCCCTAAAAACAATCCCAAAAAGATTCAAAATTCAATTAGATTGAATTTTCAATCGTTTGAATTAAGAGAGTAGAGCAGAGTTACACTGAAAACATTTTTGACAATGCTTATGTTGCACTCTTCACTGCTTTTCTTTGTTTTGTCTGTTGTTTTAGTTTGTGCTGGTACTTATGTTGCTCAAGAGAGCCAGACTTTGAAGTACAACAGCAAAATCATTGTTTAGTGATCAAAAACTAAAAATGTGGCCGGCCCTCAAGGCAGTAGCTATTGGTAAAGAGACTTTAGTTGCCCGATTTTAGTTTTCAGTTGCCTATAGTCATCAGCGATGCCACTGTGCAAGCCCTGATAAGGGAATAAAAGCAAAAAAAATCCACTTTCATTAATAAAATAAAAACCTTCTGCTCAGATCTGATTAGACCTCAATTAGAATCTGTGTGATGGTGGATAAAAAGCTAGAAACACCTTACACTAACCCAACTCCTCACACTAGGACTTCCAGGCAGTTCAAGAGCTCAGAGAAACTAACCTCTTGATTAGCAAAGAAGCTACTTGTAAGTAATTCTTGCATGGCATTTCTGTGAAATATTCACAAGCTTTCTCCACTTCCTTCTTTTCTTCTAATTGATCTGAAATAAATTGATTGCCATGTTTTTATTTTGTCTTGGTCTATTATATCTTATGTTGCCAATTCATCAAGCTGGAACAAGTCTGTTAAAATCAGGATTGCTAAAACTTGTCATAAATTTTCAGACTTGTTACAACTTTTTGAAACAAATTGCAGCAAGCCTGTGGATAACAAGTTTTGACAATGAGGTTGCAGCAAGTTTGTTGACAGCTCACAAAAAGCTTTTGCAAGCCATGCAAACACATCTTGATGTCAGGTTGCACGTAGCAAGCTTTTGCAAGATGACAACAGACTTGTTGCAAATGTGTAATGTTAAAGGGATATAGCAATATATTTTTTGATTGGCTTATGGCCAAGAACTATTGAAATTACTCTAAAATCCGTGTTTAAATTTTTGATAGCATGCCTAGCTTTTGAAATAATAAAGGACAAAGATATGACAAAGAGATAAGCTGTCCGCCATCTTGGATATTCAAAAACCAATGACTTTACAAGCAGGGTAAAATTTGTTTTCTGTAAGGAGCACATAGGAAAGATATGCAGTGTTGAAAATTGCTGGATTTGTATGTATATACTTC
The DNA here is from genome assembly GCA_963855995.1 of Muricea muricata. Classification (NCBI taxonomy): domain Eukaryota; kingdom Metazoa; phylum Cnidaria; class Anthozoa; order Malacalcyonacea; family Plexauridae; genus Muricea; species Muricea muricata. Next base: position 12,286,058 of record OY979730.1, on the reverse strand, counting down.
TTACATAAGTTGAAAAGTTTTCGGAAAATTTCATAAGGATTTAAACAACGAACAGCAAGTTTTATACTTTCTTCCCTGGTTGTGACGTCATTAAAATAGACCTAATTATAAAACAAGATGGCGGATAGCTGGTGTCTTTGTCATTCAATAATTCAGAAACTAACATGCTACTATCAAATCTAACAAGGGATTTTAGAGTTATTTAAATACCTCTTCGCAATAAGCCAATCAAAAAATATATTGCCATATCCCTTTAAATTTATCTCATACCTATGCTCATCCAATCTGGTGGGACAATAAGACATTTCTTTCTTTGCTTCAAGAAGATAGCCATCCATAATGGTACATCTCTAGGCACTTCTGCTTCAAATGGGCCATAATCCCCCAAAAAAATTCACATGCAGGTTGAGTTCTTGTTGAGATCCAACATAATTTATCCAAATTAAAATATTTCTAAGCAGCATCGATATACTTATGCCAATGAGAAACATGTGACAATTTCTGAAGTTTGGTAGAATTTTCACATGCCGGTTTTCACTTAAGAATTCAACCTCTGATGGATCCATCATTATGGATTTGCTTCTACAATCTCAGCTGAAATACTGAAAACACAAAGTATTCAATCTAGTGATGACTGGATGTTCATGTTTGGTAAAATCAAGATAAAAACATTGACAAGAAAGCTGGTCTAGCTGCAGGAGGGTCAAAACATGTTACAATTGATTGTGGGATTTGTTGAAATGGTGCTTTACAAGGTTCAAATTATCAACTTTTGCAAATTTCCTTCTTAAAAACATGAAGGCAATTTCAGCTCTGAACAGTGGAAACACAGCTTGCAATTAAAAACACAAAATTATATCATGTACCTCAATTAATTTGTAGCAATTTCCAACAAAATTCATAGCCATGTTCTTTATTTCACAAAAATCAGCCTTGCATGTAAATTATGCTGAATTGAACCCTGTATGGAAGACAAAAACATAGAAGAATCTTCCACCACATGAAACAATTTAAACAGGATTTCACAATTGAAGGAACAGTTCAACTTGAAACGTCAAATTCTGTTGCTTAGGTCTCTTTTATTTAGGTCCCATATTTTTGTACTTTTGAAACTGACAAAATGTATTTGTATTGAGGCAACACTAGAGACGGTAGAATGCAAATAAAAATTTTTGCTTTGTCCAAGTGATGCAAGATGTCTTCCCAGAACAATGAAAACTAACTTGTTGGTCGATACAATCTGACTAGTTGTGCTTGTTGGCCAAACGAGCACAATATTTGAACAAAATGCTCAAAGGGTTGCAGCATTTCAACATACAACAACATTGTGCGACATTATTGCAGCGGTTTGACCAAAATATATCATCCTGAACGGTGATTCCCCTGTCAGACAGGTGACATTGATATTTATTATGGTGACACAAAAGCCATGAAGCCCAATGGAACTCCAAGCTTTGTGGGTGACCGGAAAATTACCTGAGGCCTGAACCTCTCACCTCTTAAAGATAGGTTACAGTCGCATCTGCGCATGCACCAGTTTTCCATGCTTTGTTTACTTCCGGCACCTACAAACAATAACATTCTCCCCAGTCTTCTAGTATTGCACCATAACTAATTATTATTCATTGCGGAAATTTTATCTAAGCGGAGCGATAGCGAAGCTACAAGCTCAAATCCTACGAGTTCGAGCGCAAATCGTGCTTAAACTGCACGCAGAAAGGATTACTATGCCAAAAGAGGGTCGTCTAGAATCTGCTTATATGAATTGTTTCCTCGATGGCGGGAATTTAAAGATAAGCACGCTTTGAAAACAGATGCGGATGTTGCGCGCAAATATAACATTCCTTCGACGCTACAGAAGCCCCAAAAGCGACAAAACAGGCTTTGTGGTAAGAACTTGATTAATTAACAATACATGAAAGTTGCCAATTTCATATAGTAACGAACTATAACGTTTCCTGATATGTTTGCGTCTTTTCATTCAGCCACTTGCTCACGCAGACTAGTAATATTCATGAGACAGTCGAGACATCAGTTGAGGCTACAATTTCATGGCTCGGAAGTGAAGCCACATATTAATACCATCAACAAGTAAGTGAATATGTCTTCTATTTCTTTGCAGCAATGTTTTTGAAAAGTTCTATACTCTCAAGACGCGAATTTGCCGGTTGTATTTTTATTTTTATATCTGTCACCTATACAACAACTACACGACGATTGTCGCCCGAACGTTTACCCTAGGGTTTACTAACGTCTTCGCTCTCATGGTGTGTAAAATCAGTATAAAATAATTGAGGCTTTTTTATACGTTAAACTTTTCATGTGTCGTATTTATGGCTTTGAAATATGAAACCGCACATGTTTGTCCGACATAAAAGTGATAAAACAGTTATAAATTTCAGGACAAATAATATATGGACACAATTTTAGAATAGGAAATATATACTATCGTCCAAAGCTGCCAATGTGACAACTTCTTTTGTATCCAATCAGAAACAGCGAGAGTCAGAAGGAAAATTCAAATTCGACTATTATCTTTTCACAAATCAACTGTTTTTATCAATATATGTATCATACTATATAGGGATGTCTATGCATATGATGTATCACTGTATCAAATATTCAAATACCTTTAACCTGTGGGTCGTTGGCAATAAACAAAGTTACATGTTAGGAGTAATAGGATAAATTAGTTATGTCTAGGATTCCTGGTTTAAGAGCCTGTCATATGCTTGGTAAGGACAAAGCACTATCCAAAGCCTCATATGTCCCTGGACATACATGAACACCCAGCCATTTGACTTGAAAAAATCAGTTGACCAATTTCCCTCCCTTTTGCAAAACAAATGGCTACCTGTTTGGAAATTCCCCTCACATGCCTATCATACTTTACTACTTCAATTACAAATGCTGAATGTTCAGTGTTACTGACATTTTTATATTTTTATTTCAGACCTTCAGTGTACGAAGAAGAGGAGACACTAACTTGTAGCGAGGGTAGTGATGAAACAAAGAAAGAGGACACTTCTTGAATGGTTGAATATTTGTAGGAGGAATGGTGCTTTTCCATTCCTACTACATTGCTGTATTAATTGATGAGTACCAATATGTGAAAACTATGAATTAATTTGTTTGCAAAATAACCTTAGTGTATGTTCCCCAAAGAAAAAAATACTATTCTTGGTTAACTTGCTTTGTATGACACAGTTTACAGTTGCAGGAATATAAGCGTTCCAAAAATATCCGACCAATTCATTTGCTCAAATTTAGAAGTTCCTCTGATTAATTCCTCAATATTTTTAGTAAAGTTTATTACAATGTTCAAAACTTTCTGTTTATTGACCAATCAGAATTCTCACGAATAAGATATAGCATTCTGATAGGTAATTTAACAGGAAGTTGTTGTGTCATGCTTCTATTTTGCTGTGACTGTAATGTGACACATGTATTAAATAAGATCTGTTCATTGTCCTGCTGGTGAAGAAACATTAACTGTAACCAGTGAAGAAGACCGTGACAGTTATGTTGAGGGAATATCAGCTCAGCTACCCAATTCACCACCTCCCATTGGTGATGCTCCACAGTCAGCAAATAGACAGCGGACCCCATGTCTACTGTCTTCTCCCAAGTCTTCCTCCTCTTTGCTGAACATTTCTTCCATGAAAAAATCTGAATCCTAGAAAGGGAACACTACAATAGATTATACTAAATAACTACTAATAATATCAAATAATGGTCACTATAAGAGATTAATATTTAATGCCTTTGGACAAAAATAGAAACGCTTCGCAGTTGCTGCACTCCTTCGCTCCTTGTTGGTAAAATTATATTGCATTGTTATGCCGACGAATGGAAGTACTTCATTTTATACAATTAAAGCTGATCAAAACAAAAAACGTAAACAAAGCTAGCGCATGCGCAGATGCGACTGTAACCTATCTTTAAATTTAAGCTCTTTTTTATGATGTAGTCATTTTCTATAAACATTCATTGCAGTACTTCATATAATACCTTTATTCCATGGTAGATGAAAACACTTGTAGAAATTTGATTTCTAGTAAATAAACACAGAATCACAACGTGAACAAATTTTAGAATTCCATAAATTCCCGCGCAAATTTGGGAAATGCGGGAAATTTAATTCGCGCTAGCGGGAAATGTACTGAAATTTTCAGATATTATTTCAGACAAAATTTGTTCAAAAACCACTGAGCTCTATTAATATATCTGGAGATCGGGCTCTAGTATATTTCCATAGAAATAATAGATATAGAATGCATGCTTGGTAACCTAGCCGGTACCCAAATTGAAAAAAAAATTGCCCTTATAAATCCGCCATCTTGGATTTGTCCGAGGAGCGGTCTATGCGAATTACAGTGGGGCGAGTTTAATTTGCCCTTATAAATCGGCCATTTTGAATTTTAATGTTGCGTCATTTGTTTACCTGAAAATAGATAGGAGCGCGCATTCTATATCTTTTATTTCTATGTATATTTCCTATCAAGAAAGTGTTGGCAAAAACATGGCGATTTGTGACGCGTTTTACGTCACAATCTTCCTATTTTCATGGCGAACACCACTGGCCTAATAGTACTAACGTGGAAAAACCCGATCTTCAACCCCCCCCCCCTTTTACTTTCCTATCTTCTTGAAAGTAGAAATATAAATTTTCGCTGCATTGAAAATATCTATTTGTTTCTTAAAAAAATGCCATCTTTTTGTTCAGTTCCTGGGTGCAGGAATAGTGGAGGAAACGACGTATCGTCGCACGGGTAAGGAGTTGTATGATTTTGTTTTTGTTAACCAATTAGCCTGCATCTGTATCAGTGATCTGTACCATTGATCTGTACCTTTGCTATGGACTTTGAGTTCCATGCAGTTTGCAGAGCATGCCGAGGCGTGCTCTGACCAAGCGATTAGCTTTATTTGCATTATTCCATACAGGTCATTTCACAGTTAATTTGTCCCATTACTTTAAACGAAAACACGCCTAAATTCAAAATTATTAGGTCACGATTTATTGTTGACGTTTTTTCACTTTTTTGTTTCGCATGTTCAAATGACAATATAAACGTGCACGTGTGTGTACTGTATCCAGCCATTCAGTGGCCAATGGTTTGTGGAAGAAGTTAAAGGAACAACAGCCATACTTTAAGCCATACTTTAATTTTCTTTTAAATGAATTACAAAACATTTTTACAAATCACAGATCTTCTGCAGTTTCAATAGACATAGTTAAATTAATCAATATTTTAACAAAGCAGACCTATATGTAATTTTTAGTAAATAGAAATATAAAGCAATAAGTAATTAAGGATTCTTTTTCTTTGTGTGAGATAAAACAATGCAAATTTTTTTCTGTCCTTCAAAATATTCTTTGTTTAATTTGAAGATTTCCAGATGTGAAGAAATTCCCTGGGCTGCACAGCCTATGGGTTGACAACATAGGCAAGCTGATGCCAGTAGCCTTTTGTTCCTACAAAAAGTAGTCGTGTGTGTTCAAAGCATTTTGGTGTAGAAATGTTTGAGAAGTCCGGTTACAGCAAGAGCGCAGCACTGAAGCCATACGCTGTGCCAACAATCTTTAATGAATGCTCTGATCAGGTCAGTTGTGTGATTTATAGTTTAGAGTTTAATTAATATTTGGACTCTGTTTAATTACATAGGGTATCAAGATGGTATTTAAAATACTTAATCATAGAATTACAGCTGTAATATTTTTTAAAATATTGTCTAAAATGAATGTGCATGCATAGGCTGGATAAATGCCTTTTCTGGCAGTCTTGCTTCAATACTTTATGCTATTAGTGACCTTAAGTTTATCAATAACCATAAGTCATGAAAAAAGCAAACTATAGGTATCCCTAAGGTATATTGATAATACTTTTGAAGAGCACGCTCCCAGCTAAATGATCCATTCCAGTTATTAATGAATCAAAACTGCTACATAACATCACAGACTGTAGCTCCCATTTTACATGTCATGTTGGTTTAAGTGGTCTTTACAGGCAGGTGTGTACAGAGGTTAACATAACTGTAGCAAACCCACCTCATAACAATTCCCCTTACTCTCCTAAAGTTGAAAAAATAATTCTTAATTATGCAGCGCAAGAGTAGTCTTAATTGAAAATAACAGCAAATGTAGTAAAATATTCAACTCATTACCATATGAGGACAATAACTTTATAGAGTTTTTATAATGCTTTCTTTAAAAGTCATTTATAATGCTTTTGACCAGGGTGATTTGACTAATTTTAATTTGACTGTAGTACTGTACATATTTGTGCATATGGACCTCTGTATCAGTTATTCATATTGTATGTTTCTTTTTCAGAATTGTAACATGTAAGCTGGGTGCACCAGAAGAGACGGGCATTAAAATCAAGTTCCCAAAATGAAGGAAAGGGGCCAAAAAATTAAAATGTTCATGTTAATACGACATTTTTAAAATAGATTGTGTTGTGTGAATGTTGTGTGTTTAATAACAAATTAAGGCACAATAAAATCAATCCTCATTTGAGGTTTCTTATCCATAAAAAACATCATCAACCACCAATATTTAATCAAGCAGTCAGAATGTTTTCTATGATGAATAAAATAACCATCAAATTGTGTCCAAGGCATATGCCATGTCACCAGGCTGATTTTTTTGCAGGCTGTTTCTTTTCAAATAAACAGTGAACAATACAAGCTTTTTCAACCAGACCAAAAAAGCTTATACACATAACTACATTATAGTAATTTATAGTACATTTTTTGCACAATCCCAACCCAATGTGGCCATGAAACCTGAAATGAAAGACTTTCTATTATGCAATTTAGTTATGTCATTATGTAAAGTATTTTTGTAATTGAATATTTTCCAAATTAGTGTTGTTTAAATTCTTTTTGTTTATTTACATTATTGGCGCTCCCTAGTAGGTGCTTTTCAGTGACAAAATTACATAATAAAATGACTAAATTATCTTTATGATTTTTTACAATGTTATATTTTTGAATGGGTTATCGTTGGGGTGGGTATAGTTCATTTGAACATTCATATCATTTGACCTGCCATATAAATCTAACTGCTGGAAAATTATATGCTTAATTAGTTCAGCTAGTATAAATACTAGAATTATTGTTAATATTGTAGTCTTTCCTGATTTGATTTCTTGTCATGGTGAACGTCAACAAAGTTGAGGCCTAAAAATGAAACCAAACAGTTGTAAGTTAAACATTTTGTTCCAATATGATAAGCAAAAGTCCTGTAATGCTGTATGTTTATTTCATTTAATTTATTGCCACTGAGTACAAAAACAACATATGTTAAGTAGGTCAAATTATCTCGCTCAACTCTTAATATATAATACTGCAAATTTATAAGCATATATTTTGTCAAATGAGATGACACTGAATGAAATTATGAAACACAAGCATTAATATTCCTTCTGGTTTGATAAAATTTAACGACTTCGCCATCCTACACAATCTTGCATAAACTGATAAACAAGTTATGAACACTGGAGTAGTGGCTCACCTGTTCACAAGGGTGCATTTGAAGTCCCGTACGCCGAAGATCATCGGCGTGGGGTTTCAAAAATCATAATGTAATCTATAATAAAAGTCGGCGTACAATCATGAATCTTCGGCGTGAACTTTACACAGAATGCACCCTGGCTCATTCAGTCATTCGAAGAGTTCCACAATAGTCGTTTAAAGTTTGTCGTACGTGTTTTTCCCCATCATTACAATTGTTTCTCACAGGTTCAGTTACTTTGTGTGATACGTTGTTCCAGCTTCTTGACTTTTCTCCAAATACAGTCATAGAAAACCATTGCAGTACAAACTGTATAAAGATTCGATCTTTGTTTTCTCTTAAATTTCAGGGGGATGGATATTTGCGCCCACGTTCTCTTCAGCCGAGGTCAGTGGAAGATAGCATTAAAATCATTGAACTATAAGTAAACTGAAACGATAAGTCAGGGGGGAAAATTGAAGCCAATTTGATTCAGTTTTTCTGAGTTTTGAGTTGAAATACTAAACGTCACAAAATGGGTCGCATATCAAATGAAAGCTATTAAAAAGTTGTATTTGGTGTAAAAATTGTGAGGCTTTAGCTGAAAGACAAACACCTTAAACTTTGAAGGGAAATTTGTCGTATTTTGCAAAATTGCCGTTGTTTTCGTATTTTTAAGGCATTTCTTTTTTGTATAAAGTCTTGAATTTTTTATATTAAATGTAACTTTTTAATAGCTTCAATTTGATATACGGTCTGATCTTTGGCGTTAAGTATTTCGTCTCAAAACTCAGAAAAACTAACTTGGCTTCAGCCATTAATTGAACTTTTGTATTGAGTTAGCGTTCCAGTTGTATTACAGTTCACTGATTAAAATAGGAAGATTGTGACGTCAAAATGACGTCAAATCCGCCATGTTTTTGCCAACACTCTGAGGTTGAGAGCCCGATCTCCAGATATATTAATAGAGCTCAGTGTCAAAAACCAACAACAGAAACCAAGGCATGGTTACTAAGCTAAACGCGATCAAAGGTACTGGTAAGCGATGTCAACATGGCTTCCTTTTCTAAGAAGAGTCAAAATATGAATATGGATGATATTGGATGATATACAGTGTGTATCAAAAAAATTCGAATCCAAATTTGCCGTGTGATAACTCGGAATATATTTGAGAAATTCTATTGGTTTTTACACAATTGTTAAGTTCATTTATGTACCTTTCAAATGGCATTTTGTACGTGTTATTTAGTTGGAAAATGAAGGAGTATTGCTTTGACAAAAAAGTCCATAAAAATCACAATTTTCCGCCGATGGGAATTGGACATTTTTTCTTTGAAAGTTAGTCCCACAAGGTTTTGAAATGCTAATCATAACTGAAAACTAAAATGCAAATTCACCTCCTGCTTGTGGCAACGCCATGGCCCAATTAAGCATTGCACAACGCACATTTATTGTGAAAAAGTTTTACGAAACTGGTAGTTTACAAGAAACACGCAATCAGTTCAGAGAGAGATTTCCGGAAAGACCAAATTTGGCACTTAGTACCATCTGGTACAACGTGCAAAAGTTTGAGCAGAATGGCACAAGCTTAAATCGTAGCAAGGGGAATTCTGGCAGACGCAGAAGTAGCAGATCTGCAGAAAATATTGAGTTGGTAAGAAATCGGCTGGCTGAGCACGCAACTGGTACAAGTGCTAGACGTAACGGGGTTGGAATACCATCCGCAACTTTTAACAGGATAACTCGATTAGATTTGCGGCAACACCCATACTGCATGCGCGTACGGCATGAATTGTTACCACGCGATTTTCAAAGACGGCTAAATTTGGCACGGTGGTTAACAGAGCGATGCAGAAGAAACGAAAATTTCCTTCGTTATCTCGTTGTTGGCGATGAAGCTACATTTTGCATGAACGGCCAAGTTAACTCGAGAAACGTCCGAGCATATGCTCCAGCTGGAAACCCTCCAGCTTTCAACTACGATGTGAGTTGCAGCCGGCAGAAATGGACAGTTTGGCTTGGTTTGTGTGGAAGTGGACAAGTAATTGGTACGTTTTTCTTCGAAAGAAGTGTAAACGGCATTAATTATTTGCAAATGATCAACAATGATGTGCTCCCGCAGCTTTTGCAGCATTTTGAGCTGCAAGTGGGGGGCGCATTCAGGCATCTTTGGTGGGTTGAAGACGGGGCCCCAGCACATCGTCTTCGTGCTGTTACTGCTCGCCTAAGGGAGTTGTTTGGGAATCGAGTCATTAAGTTGCATCATGCAGTGGAGTGGCCACCTCGATAGCCTAACCTAACACCTTGTGACTTCTTCCTTTGGGGGTATTTGAAAGACAAAGTTTATACCATCCTAAGCAAATCCTAAGCAATGGTGGAAGGCGATGAAAAAACTGAGTGGTCTTTCCAAGAAAAGTAGTACAAATCTTTTGGACGACTTATCTGTCCCTGATCTTGGGGATATGTCGAACCAAGAAATTGCAAACGCAATTAATTCTGCTCTATTGGAACCACTTCAAGTTTTCGACACACTTGACCAGTCAACTATGGAACTAGACGTCGAGGATGACGGCGAAGTCTTAGAGGTTTGTGTGGTTCGCGAACGAGGACATTTCCTAGCACCATGTATTTTTCTGTTTATATATTATATAAACTACAGTGTTTTCTATTAATATAAAATATCCAGAAGCTATTAGTTGATTGTTTGAAAAGCGATAATTTTCGCATGTCATGATCTCACATTTGAGATTATCAATTTTATCATTGCTTGAAATCTTTATGAAGCACTGTACTTTAAATAATAAGTATTGATAGACTATAGTCTGTCTAGTCACGAAGTTTAGTAATTCATTGCATGTAGTGATCATGTGATGGGAAACAGGCAGGTAAAAATTCCAGATTGTATTCAACCTACAATTATAGTCCTATATAAAACCCGCAAGTAAGTCTCTTTTGACTTTATTTTGTAATCAGCCGGTATGGTCTGGAAAGTATGGCAGTTACACACTCGAGAATTTTTGTTGTGTTCAGGTTTGCATACTTGGCTTAATGCTGAATATGTTGAATATGTTGAATACGGCCAGTGCTAGGTATCAAACATGCACACTGAAAAGCATTTGACACAGGTTTGCACGCTGTACATTTGAAATTTTTGAAACTCGAGATCTTTTTAAAAACAGCCATGCTTTCCAGTCTAGGTCATCAGTCTACAGTATCTGACTGCCTATCAAAGTGGATTGTTTGTACTGGACACCCAAGATACAGTATTGGGCTGCAATTTTGATGTCTTCTAATAAATTTTCTATTAAATATCTTCTATTAAATTGCCTATATTTTAGTCCCTATATATTTTTTATTAAATATTTTAAATCTCAGCACATAATCTTTCCCGTCTGGACTGCAGGTTCATAAACATGAAAATTTTCAAACAATCAACATTATTGATTTCTTGTGGGTACAAGACTGTTGTTTGAAACATTTAAAAATGTGAGAATAATGCAACAGACTGTGGCTAGTTTGAAAATAAGCTAGTTAAGTGGACTATTTTTTATCACTCCCTGTATACTATCCTTCTGCCCATGCCATCTTTTTGCAACATTCAGTAACTGTCTTATTAAGGTTAAGTTAACAGTATCTAGCCATCCACAGAAATTTAATGTTTATTTAATGAGAAATCTTTAGTAATGTTTGGTCACTATACTTTGGAACTTCAGTACAGAATACCCAACATAAGTCTCACTCATGTTGGGACCTGTATGTTTTTGTCTCCTTGGCTGTGACAATGCCATCATTCTAGCAGCTAAACCTGGGTTTAAAAATGTTCTTATAGGGACTGCTGTGTTGTTTTCATGATCAGAGATTTTATGATTTTGATTAAACGTGATCAAATTGTGACATTATTTAACAAAGCCTATTACTACACGAATTATTATGTATTTAGCGTTTGAAAATGTTATTATAAGGATTGAAATTATTGTTTTCAGAGATTTTATGACTTTGGTTAAATAGGTACAAATTTTGTCATTGTTTAACCAAGCCCATTATTACACGAATTATTGTGTCTTTAGTGTTTTAAAATGTTATTATAAGGGCTGCTATATTGTTTTCAGAGATTTTATGAGTTTGGTTAAACCTGATCAAATTTTGTCATCATTTAACCAAGCCTATTATTGCACGAATTATTCTGTCTTTAGTGTTTAAAAATATTACTGTAAAGGCTGCTGTATTGTTTTCAGAGATTTTATGACTTTGGTTACATAGGAACAAATTTTGTCATTATTTAGCCAAGCCTATTATTATACGAATTATTGTGTCTTTAGTGTTTAAAAATATTACTGTAAGGGCTGCTGTATTGTTTTCAGAGATTTTATGACTTTGGTTACATAGGAACAAATTTTGTCATTATTTAGCCAAGTCTATTATTACACGAATTATTGTGTCTTTAGTGTTGGAAAATGTTATTATAAGGATTGAAATTATTGTTTTCAGAGATTTTATGACTTTGGTTCAATAGGTACACATTTTGTCATTGTTTAACCAAGCCCATTATTATACGAATTATTGTGTCTTTAGTGTTTAAAAATATTACTGTAAGGGCTGCTGTATTGTTTTCAGAGATTTTATGACTTTGGTTACATAGGAACAAATTTTGTCACTATTTAGCCAAGTCTATCATTACACGAATTATTGTGTCTTTAGTGTTGGAAAATGTTATTATAAGGATTGAAACTATTGTTTTCAGAGGTTTTATGAGTTTGGTTAAACCTGATGAAATTTTGTCATCATTTAACCAAGCCTATATATTGTTGCACGAATTATTTGGTTAAATAGGTACAAATTTTGTCAATATTTAGACAAGTCTATTATTACATGAATTATTGTGTTTTTAGTGTTGGAAAATGTTATCATAAGGATTGAAATTATTGTTTTCAGAGATTTAGGTACAAATTTTGTCATTATTTAACCAAGCCTATTATTACACGAATTATTGTGTCTTTAGTGTTGGAAAATGTTATTATAAGGATTCAAATTATTGTTTTCAGAGATTTTATGACTTTGGTTAAATAGGTACAAATTTTGTCATTATTTAACCAAGCCTATTATTACACGATTTATTGTGTCTTTAGTGCTGGAAAATGTTATCATAAGGATTGAAATTATTGTTTTCAGAGATTTTATGGTTCAATAGGTACAAATTTTGTCATTGTTTAACCAAGCCCATTATTACACGAATTATTGTGTCTTTATGTATTGTGTCTTTAACTGCTGCATTGTTTTCAGAGATTTTACGACTTTGGATAAACATGATCAAATTTTGTCATTATTTAACCAAGCCTATTATTACACGAATTATTGTGTCTTTAGTGTTGGAAAATGTTATTATAAGGATTCAAATTATTGTTTTCAGAGATTTTATGACTTTGGTTAAATAGGTACAAATTTTGTCATTATTTAACCAAGCCTATTATTACACGATTTATTGTGTCTTTAGTGTTGGAAAATGTTATCATAAGGATTGAAATTATTGTTTTCAGAGATTTTATGACTTTGGTTCAATAGGTACAAATTTTGTCATTGTTTAACCAAGCCCATTATTATACGAATTAGTGTGTCTTTAGTGTTTAAAAATGTTCTTATAAAAGCTGCTGGATTGTTTTCAGAGGTTTTATGAGTTTGGTTAAACCTGATGAAATTTTGTCATCATTTAACCAAGCCTATATATTGTTGCACGAATTATTTGGTTAAATAGGTACAAATTTTGTCAATATTTAGACAAGTCTATTATTACATGAATTATTGTGTTTTTAGTGTTGGAAAATGTTATCATAAGGATTGAAATTATTGTTTTCAGAGATTTAGGTACAAATTTTGTCATTATTTAACCAAGCCTATTATTACACGAATTATTGTGTCTTTAGTGTTGGAAAATGTTATTATAAGGATTCAAATTATTGTTTTCAGAGATTTTATGACTTTGGTTAAATAGGTACAAATTTTGTCATTATTTAACCAAGCCTATTATTACACGATTTATTGTGTCTTTAGTGCTGGAAAATGTTATCATAAGGATTGAAATTATTGTTTTCAGAGATTTTATGACTTTGGTTCAATAGGTACAAATTTTGTCATTGTTTAACCAAGCCCATTATTACACGAATTATTGTGTCTTTATGTATTGTGTCTTTAACTGCTGCATTGTTTTCAGAGATTTTACGACTTTGGATAAACATGATCAAATTTTGTCATTATTTAACCAAGCCTATTATTACACGAATTATTGTGTCTTTAGTGTTGGAAAATGTTATTATAAGGATTCAAATTATTGTTTTCAGAGATTTTATGACTTTGGTTAAATAGGTACAAATTTTGTCATTATTTAACCAAGCCTATTATTACACGATTTATTGTGTCTTTAGTGTTGGAAAATGTTATCATAAGGATTGAAATTATTGTTTTCAGAGATTTTATGACTTTGGTTCAATAGGTACAAATTTTGTCATTGTTTAACCAAGCCCATTATTATACGAATTAGTGTGTCTTTAGTGTTTAAAAATGTTCTTATAAAAGCTGCTGGATTGTTTTCAGAGGTTTTATGAGTTTGGTTAAACCTGATGAAATTTTGTCATCATTTAACCAAGCCTATATATTGTTGCACGAATTATTTGGTTAAATAGGTACAAATTTTGTCAATATTTAGACAAGTCTATTATTACATGAATTATTGTGTTTTTAGTGTTGGAAAATGTTATCATAAGGATTGAAATTATTGTTTTCAGAGATTTAGGTACAAATTTTGTCATTATTTAACCAAGCCTATTATTACACGAATTATTGTGTCTTTAGTGTTGGAAAATGTTATTATAAGGATTCAAATTATTGTTTTCAGAGATTTTATGACTTTGGTTAAATAGGTACAAATTTTGTCATTATTTAACCAAGCCTATTATTACACGATTTATTGTGTCTTTAGTGCTGGAAAATGTTATCATAAGGATTGAAATTATTGTTTTCAGAGATTTTATGACTTTGGTTCAATAGGTACAAATTTTGTCATTGTTTAACCAAGCCCATTATTACACGAATTATTGTGTCTTTATGTATTGTGTCTTTAACTGCTGCATTGTTTTCAGAGATTTTACGACTTTGGATAAACATAATCAAATTTTGTCATTATTTAACCAAGCCTATTATTACACGAATTATTGTGTCTTTAGTGTTGGAAAATGTTATTATAAGGATTCAAATTATTGTTTTCAGAGACTTTATGACTTTGGTTAAATAGGTACAAATTTTGTCATTATTTAACCAAGCCTATTATTACACGATTTATTGTGTCTTTAGTGTTGGAAAATGTTATCATAAGGATTGAAATTATTGTTTTCAGAGATTTTATGACTTTGGTTCAATAGGTACAAATTTTGTCATTGTTTAACCAAGCCCATTATTACACAAATTATTGTGTCTTTATGTATTGTGTCTTTAACTGCTGCATTGTTTTCAGAGATTTTACGACTTTGGATAAACATGATCAAATTTTGTCATTATTTAACCAAGCCTATTATTACACGAATTATTATGTATTTAGTGTTTGAAAATGTTATTATAAGGATTGAAATTATTGTTTTCAGAGATTTTATGACTTTGGTTAAATAGGTACAATTTTTTGTCAATATCTAGCCAAGCCTATTACTACACGAATTATTGTGTCTTTACTGTTGGAAAATGTTATCATAAGGATTGAAATTATTGTTTTCAGAGATTTTACGACTTTGGTATGGTAAAAAAGAGAGATGGTAAAAAAAACGATGGTGAAATGGACCAAGTATTGTTATAAATTAGTTATAAAAGATGGCTTTGGACATTTGGCGCCGGGACAGAATTGGACGTTGATGTCGCCAACATTGACATCCAATTGACTGCCTTCGCCTAATATCCACCACCCATGGCTCGAATTCGGACTATTAAGGGAGCGGTAGAAGCGGCCCCCAGACCATGAGTGCTAAGACCCTGGGATTCTAGACCCGAATCCGACCCATCAATACTATAGAACCACCGTTTGTATAGATATACGTTAGGCTCTGCTGCTTGCAAAGATTGTGGAGCATTAACACGGCCGCGGAAAAACGTCTGCGCATGCGCATGATTCGAGACTGCCAAGCATATGTTGTCATCTTGAAAATGGCGATTTTGCGAATGTTTTACCCGGGTTATGTGTATCTTTTGGCAAGTTTAAGAGCAAATATACGCGATCGGAAGACAAAAAAGGTTAACATTGTCGCTGAAATGTGACAAATGTTACTGTACATGAATTGATTGTCTGGCTGATTCTAAAAGCTCACAATGCATATTAATAGGTAGGTGAAATAAGGACTGGCCGCGATTTATAAATATAAGCGTGAAATATTCTTGCGCAAAAGCAAGATGAACATACAACATACCCCAACTTCCGTAAACGATCACCAACTATATTTAAAGCTGATATTCACGCCGAGGGCGCAAGAGGAGTACTGCCATTCTGAACTTTGTGAAGTGATGTTCCAATCGAATCAGTCTTAACGTCTTCTTTAATATGAGATTTTCTTTTCTCGTCTTTCTTTCCATCTATATCAGTCTTTTCTGCTGATTTTTCAAGCTCTAAGTTCTTCTGCATTCTTACTGCAAGTTCTTGATGCAGATCTGAGGACAGAAAATGTACTTTAACATTGTTTCTTTAGGAATATCAGAATTCATACAATGTACTTCTTGCTTCATCGTTTCGTCTTTGGACTGTTTCAACTAACGTCTCCTTTTTATCTAGTTCATTTTGCAGTATTGCCTTTCTTTCAATTCCCTGGAAAAGTGATAAATACCTGTCAAAGTTCAAATTCACCATCAACTCCACAGGAAACATACAAATAAATTTAAACCATGTCGCAAATACCTAATTCAGTCGCTGTTCAATGTGTTCTAGTGATCTCTTGCAAAGTTTCGAGTGATTTCAAGTCATTATGCCAAGTTACCATATTTCACCCCCAAATACCAAATTACCAAATAAGGCATTGGATCAGGAGACCATAGGTGAAATTTTGAAAACTTGCAAAAATGAGTTTAACTGGCTAGAAATGAGTTTTTTCATAAAGGAAGACATATTCCCTCGTTTTTGCAAAGTTTCAAGTGATTTCAAGTGATTGCCACTAAGTTTAAATTGTCTGAGCGGGGTTTTCTCTAGCCTATAATTAATTCTTAAACATACGCAAAACGAAAATAATTCAGAGCAAGAGAATTATCGTTCAGCTGTGTTGTCGAATGTGGTTTAAATTATTTACCCATTTTTAATTGAATGAGGTACAATTTTTTACAAAAAATGCCATAATAAAATATCGGAAAAAAATACGTTATACCACTTATATTAGGGTTTTTGAGAAGTACCATATGAGATTACATGCTAGCGTAACCAATTTACGAATTTACTGCTACCTTCGAAGGATTAGCCTTAGGATGGTAAAAAAGAGAGCATAACGATGGCTTCGGACATTAAGCGCCGGGAGAATTGGACGTTGTTTTCGCCAACATTAACATCCAATTAACTGCCATCGCCTAATGTCCGCCATCTCTGGCCCGAATTCGAACTATTAGGGGAGGGTAGAAGCGGCCCCCAGACCATAAGTGCTAAGACCCTGGAATTCTAGATTCGAATCCGACCATCGATACTATAGAATCACCGTTCGTATAGATATACGTTAGGCTCGGCTGCTTGCAAAGATTGTGGTGCATTAACACGGCCGCGGAAAAATGTCTGCGCATGCGCGTGATTCGAGACTGACAAGCATATGTTGTCATCTTCAAAATGGCGATTTTGCGAATATTTTACCCGGGTTATGTGTATCTTTTGGGAAGTTTGAGAGCAAATATACGCGATCGGAAGACAAAAAAGGTTAACATTGTCGCTGAAATGTGACTGCACATGAGTTGATTGTCTGGCTGATTCTAAAAGCTCACAATGCACATTAATAGGTAAGTGAAATAAGGACTGACCGCGAGTTATAAATATAAGCGTGAAATATTCTTGCGCAAAAGCAAAATGAAAATACAACATACCCCAACTTCCGTAAACGATCACCAACTATATTTAAAGCTGGTATTCACGCCGAGGGCGCAAGAGGAGTACTGCCATTCTGAACTTTGTGAAGTGATGTTCCAATCGAATCAGTCTTAACGTCTTCTTTAAAATGAGATTTTCTTTTCTCGTCTTTCTTTCCATCTATATCAGTCTTTTCTGCTGTTTTTTCAAGCTCTAAGTTCTTCTGCATTCTTACTGCAAGTTCTTGATGCAGATCTGAGGACAGAAAATGTACTTTAACATTGTTTCTTTAGGAATATAAGAAATTAATACAATGTACCTCTTGCTTCATCGTTTCGTCTTTGGACTGTTTCAACTAACGTCTCCTTTTCATCTAGTTCATTTTGCAGTATTGCCTTTCTTTCAATTCCCTGGTAAAATGATAAATACCTGTCAAAGTTCAAATTCACCATCAACTCCACAGGAAACATACAAATAAATTTAAACCATGTCGCAAATACCTAATTCAGTCGCTGTTCAATGTGTTCTAGTGATCTCTTTGCAAAGTTTCGAGTGATTTTGCAAAGTTTCGAGTGATTTCAA
Source organism: Muricea muricata (assembly GCA_963855995.1). Taxonomy (NCBI): domain Eukaryota; kingdom Metazoa; phylum Cnidaria; class Anthozoa; order Malacalcyonacea; family Plexauridae; genus Muricea; species Muricea muricata. Next base: position 12,267,918 of record OY979730.1, on the reverse strand, counting down.
GTCATTATGCCAAGTTACCATATTTCACCCCCAAATACCAAATTACCAAATCAGGCATTGGATCAGGAGACCATAGGTGAAATTTTGAAAACTTGCAAAAATGAGTTTAACTGGCTAGAAATGAGTTTTTTCATAAAGGAAGACATATTCCCTCGTTTTTGCAAAGTTTCAAGTGATTTCAAGTGATTGCCACTAAGTTTAAATTGTCTGAGCGGGGTTTTCTCTAGCCTATAATTAATTCTTAAACATACGCAAAACGAAAATAATTCAGAGCAAAAGAATTATCGTTAAGCTGTGTTGTCGAATGTGTTTTAAATAATTTACCCATTTTTAATTGAATGAGGTACAATTTTTTACAAAAAATGCCATAATAAAATATCGGAAAAAAATACGTTATACCACTTATATTAGGGTTTTTGAGAAGTACCATATGAGATTACATGCTAGCGTAACCAATTTACGAATTTACTGCTACCTTCGAAGCATTAGCCTTAGGATGGTAAAAAAGAGGGTAGAAGCGGCCCCCAGACCATGAGTGCTAGAACCCTGGAATTCTAGATTCGAATCCGATTGCAATTGGCAGTCAATTGGATGTTAATGTTGGCGAAAACAACGTCCAATTCTGTCCAAAGCCACCTTTTATAACAATACTTGGTCCATTTCAAATGTCCAAAGCCATCTTTTATGAAAATACTTAGTCCGTTTCGCCATCGTTACGCTCTCTTTTTTACCATCCTAAGGCTAATCCTTCGAAGCAGAATTCCTGACTCTGCTAATGTAAATTGATTACGCTAGCATGTAATCTCATATGGTACTTCTCAAAAATCCTAATATAAGTGGTATAACGTATTTTTTTCCAATATTTTATTATGGCATTTTTTGTAAAAATTTGTACCTCATTCAATTAAAAACGGGTAAATAATTTAAACCACATTCGACAACGCAGCTGAACGATAATTCTCTGGCTCTGAATTATTTTCGTTTTGGCTATGTTTAAGAATTAATATTAAGCTAGAGAAAACCCCGCTAAGACAATTTAAACTTAGTGGCAATCACTTGAAATCACTTGAAACTTTGCAAAAGATCACTAGAACACATTGAACAACGACTGAATTAGGTATTTGCTACATGGTTTAAATTTATTTGTATGTTTCCTGTGGAGTTGATGGTGAATTTGAACTTTGACAGGTATTTATCATTTTTTCAGGCAATTGAAAGAAAGACAATACTGGAAAATGAACTAGATGAAAGCGAGACGTTAGTTACTTCCCAATAGCCAAAACGAAAATAATTCAGAGAAAGAGAATTATCGTTCAGCTGCGTTGTCGAATGTGGTTTAAATTATTTACCCGTTTTTAATTGAACGAGGTACAAATTTTTACAAAAATTGTCATAATAAAGTATTGGAAAAAAAATGCTATACCACTTAGTTAGGGTTTTCGAGAAGTACCATGTGAGATTACATGCTAGCGTAATCAATTTACGTTAGCAGATTTCAAAAGGAGTGAGGAATTCTGCTACCTTTGAAGGATTAGCCTTAGGATGGTAAAAAAGAGAGAAAACGATGGTGAAATGGGCAGAGTATTGTAATAAAAGATGGCTTTGGACATTTGGCGCCTTGAGAGAATTGGACGTTGTTGTCGCCAACATTAACGGCCAATTGACTGCCTTCGCCTAATGTCCACCATCTCTGGCTCGAATTCGAACTATTAGGGGAGGGTAGAAGCGGCCCCCAGACCATGAGTGCTAAAACCCTGGAACTCTAGATTCGAATCCGACCATCGCGGAAACAGCAATCACGCGCATGCGCAGACGTTTTTCCGTGCTGTTAATGCAACCACAATCCTTGCAACAGCGGAGCCTAACGTATATCAATACGAACGGTGATTCTATACTGTCGATGGTCGGATTCGAATCTAGAGTTCCAGGGTTTTAGCACTCATGATCTGGGGGCCGCTTCTACCCTCCCCAAACACCAAATTACCAAATAAGGCATTGGATCAGGAGACCATAGGTGAAATTTTGAAAACTTGCAAAAATGAGTTTAACTGGCTAGAAATGAGTTTTTTCATAAAGGAAGACATATTCCCTCGTTTTTGCAAAGTTTCAAGTGATTTCAAGTGATTGCCACTAAGTTTAAATTGTCTGAGCGGGGTTTTCTCTAGCCTATAATTAATTCTTAAACATACGCAAAACGAAAATAATTCAGAGCAAGAGAATTATCGTTCAGCTGTGTTGTCGAATGTGGTTTAAATTATTTACCCATTTTTAATTGAATGAGGTACAATTTTTTACAAAAAATGCCATAATAAAATATCGGAAAAAAATACGTTATACCACTTATATTAGGGTTTTTGAGAAGTACCATATGAGATTACATGCTAGCGTAACCAATTTACGAATTTACTGCTACCTTCGAAGGATTAGCCTTAGGATGGTAAAAAAGAGAGCATAACGATGGCTTCGGACATTAAGCGCCGGGAGAATTGGACGTTGTTTTCGCCAACATTAACATCCAATTAACTGCCATCGCCTAATGTCCGCCATCTCTGGCCCGAATTCGAACTATTAGGGGAGGGTAGAAGCGGCCCCCAGACCATAAGTGCTAAGACCCTGGAATTCTAGATTCGAATCCGACCATCGATACTATAGAATCACCGTTCGTATAGATATACGTTAGGCTCGGCTGCTTGCAAAGATTGTGGTGCATTAACACGGCCGCGGAAAAATGTCTGCGCATGCGCGTGATTCGAGACTGACAAGCATATGTTGTCATCTTCAAAATGGCGATTTTGCGAATATTTTACCCGGGTTATGTGTATCGTTTGGGAAGTTTGAGAGCAAATATACGCGATCGGAAGACAAAAAAGGTTAACATTGTCGCTGAAATGTGACTGCACATGAGTTGATTGTCTGGCTGATTCTAAAAGCTCACAATGCACATTAATAGGTAAGTGAAATAAGGACTGACCGCGAGTTATAAATATAAGCGTGAAATATTCTTGCGCAAAAGCAAAATGAAAATACAACATACCCCAACTTCCGTAAACGATCACCAACTATATTTAAAGCTGGTATTCACGCCGAGGGCGCAAGAGGAGTACTGCCATTCTGAACTTTGTGAAGTGATGTTCCAATCGAATCAGTCTTAACGTCTTCTTTAAAATGAGATTTTCTTTTCTCGTCTTTCTTTCCATCTATATCAGTCTTTTCTGCTGTTTTTTCAAGCTCTAAGTTCTTCTGCATTCTTACTGCAAGTTCTTGATGCAGATCTGAGGACAGAAAATGTACTTTAACATTGTTTCTTTAGGAATATAAGAAATTAATACAATGTACCTCTTGCTTCATCGTTTCGTCTTTGGACTGTTTCAACTAACGTCTCCTTTTCATCTAGTTCATTTTGCAGTATTGCCTTTCTTTCAATTCCCTGGTAAAATGATAAATACCTGTCAAAGTTCAAATTCACCATCAACTCCACAGGAAACATACAAATAAATTTAAACCATGTCGCAAATACCTAATTCAGTCGCTGTTCAATGTGTTCTAGTGATCTCTTTGCAAAGTTTCGAGTGATTTTGCAAAGTTTCGAGTGATTTCAAGTCATTATGCCAAGTTACCATATTTCACCCCCAAATACCAAATTACCAAATCAGGCATTGGATCAGGAGACCATAGGTGAAATTTTGAAAACTTGCAAAAATGAGTTTAACTGGCTAGAAATGAGTTTTTTCATAAAGGAAGACATATTCCCTCGTTTTTGCAAAGTTTCAAGTGATTTCAAGTGATTGCCACTAAGTTTAAATTGTCTGAGCGGGGTTTTCTCTAGCCTATAATTAATTCTTAAACATACGCAAAACGAAAATAATTCAGAGCAAAAGAATTATCGTTAAGCTGTGTTGTCGAATGTGTTTTAAATAATTTACCCATTTTTAATTGAATGAGGTACAATTTTTTACAAAAAATGCCATAATAAAATATCGGAAAAAAATACGTTATACCACTTATATTAGGGTTTTTGAGAAGTACCATATGAGATTACATGCTAGCGTAACCAATTTACGAATTTACTGCTACCTTCGAAGCATTAGCCTTAGGATGGTAAAAAAGAGGGTAGAAGCGGCCCCCAGACCATGAGTGCTAGAACCCTGGAATTCTAGATTCGAATCCGATTGCAATTGGCAGTCAATTGGATGTTAATGTTGGCGAAAACAACGTCCAATTCTGTCCAAAGCCACCTTTTATAACAATACTTGGTCCATTTCAAATGTCCAAAGCCATCTTTTATGAAAATACTTAGTCCGTTTCGCCATCGTTACGCTCTCTTTTTTACCATCCTAAGGCTAATCCTTCGAAGCAGAATTCCTGACTCTGCTAATGTAAATTGATTACGCTAGCATGTAATCTCATATGGTACTTCTCAAAAATCCTAATATAAGTGGTATAACGTATTTTTTTCCAATATTTTATTATGGCATTTTTTGTAAAAATTTGTACCTCATTCAATTAAAAACGGGTAAATAATTTAAACCACATTCGACAACGCAGCTGAACGATAATTCTCTGGCTCTGAATTATTTTCGTTTTGGCTATGTTTAAGAATTAATATTAAGCTAGAGAAAACCCCGCTAAGACAATTTAAACTTAGTGGCAATCACTTGAAATCACTTGAAACTTTGCAAAAGATCACTAGAACACATTGAACAACGACTGAATTAGGTATTTGCTACATGGTTTAAATTTATTTGTATGTTTCCTGTGGAGTTGATGGTGAATTTGAACTTTGACAGGTATTTATCATTTTTTCAGGCAATTGAAAGAAAGACAATACTGGAAAATGAACTAGATGAAAGCGAGACGTTAGTTACTTCCCAATAGCCAAAACGAAAATAATTCAGAGAAAGAGAATTATCGTTCAGCTGCGTTGTCGAATGTGGTTTAAATTATTTACCCGTTTTTAATTGAACGAGGTACAAATTTTTACAAAAATTGTCATAATAAAGTATTGGAAAAAAAATGCTATACCACTTAGTTAGGGTTTTCGAGAAGTACCATGTGAGATTACATGCTAGCGTAATCAATTTACGTTAGCAGATTTCAAAAGGAGTGAGGAATTCTGCTACCTTTGAAGGATTAGCCTTAGGATGGTAAAAAAGAGAGAAAACGATGGTGAAATGGGCAGAGTATTGTAATAAAAGATGGCTTTGGACATTTGGCGCCTTGAGAGAATTGGACGTTGTTGTCGCCAACATTAACGGCCAATTGACTGCCTTCGCCTAATGTCCACCATCTCTGGCTCGAATTCGAACTATTAGGGGAGGGTAGAAGCGGCCCCCAGACCATGAGTGCTAAAACCCTGGAACTCTAGATTCGAATCCGACCATCGCGGAAACAGCAATCACGCGCATGCGCAGACGTTTTTCCGTGCTGTTAATGCAACCACAATCCTTGCAACAGCGGAGCCTAACGTATATCAATACGAACGGTGATTCTATACTGTCGATGGTCGGATTCGAATCTAGAATTCCAGGGTTTTAGCACTCATGATCTGGGGGCCGCTTCTACCCTCCCCAAACACCAAATTACCAAATAAGGCATTGGATCAGGAGACCATAGGTGAAATTTTGAAAACTTGCAAAAATGAGTTTAACTGGCTAGAAATGAGTTTTTTCATAAAGGAAGACATATTCCCTCGTTTTTGCAAAGTTTCAAGTGATTTCAAGTGATTGCCACTAAGTTTAAATTGTCTGAGCGGGGTTTTCTCTAGCCTATAATTAATTCTTAAACATACGCAAAACGAAAATAATTCAGAGCAAGAGAATTATCGTTCAGCTGTGTTGTCGAATGTGGTTTAAATTATTTACCCATTTTTAATTGAATGAGGTACAATTTTTTACAAAAAATGCCATAATAAAATATCGGAAAAAAATACGTTATACCACTTATATTAGGGTTTTTGAGAAGTACCATATGAGATTACATGCTAGCGTAACCAATTTACGAATTTACTGCTACCTTCGAAGGATTAGCCTTAGGATGGTAAAAAAGAGAGCATAACGATGGCTTCGGACATTAAGCGCCGGGAGAATTGGACGTTGTTTTCGCCAACATTAACATCCAATTAACTGCCATCGCCTAATGTCCGCCATCTCTGGCCCGAATTCGAACTATTAGGGGAGGGTAGAAGCGGCCCCCAGACCATAAGTGCTAAGACCCTGGAATTCTAGATTCGAATCCGACCATCGATACTATAGAATCACCGTTCGTATAGATATACGTTAGGCTCGGCTGCTTGCAAAGATTGTGGTGCATTAACACGGCCGCGGAAAAATGTCTGCGCATGCGCGTGATTCGAGACTGACAAGCATATGTTGTCATCTTCAAAATGGCGATTTTGCGAATATTTTACCCGGGTTATGTGTATCTTTTGGGAAGTTTGAGAGCAAATATACGCGATCGGAAGACAAAAAAGGTTAACATTGTCGCTGAAATGTGACTGCACATGAGTTGATTGTCTGGCTGATTCTAAAAGCTCACAATGCACATTAATAGGTAAGTGAAATAAGGACTGACCGCGAGTTATAAATATAAGCGTGAAATATTCTTGCGCAAAAGCAAAATGAAAATACAACATACCCCAACTTCCGTAAACGATCACCAACTATATTTAAAGCTGGTATTCACGCCGAGGGCGCAAGAGGAGTACTGCCATTCTGAACTTTGTGAAGTGATGTTCCAATCGAATCAGTCTTAACGTCTTCTTTAAAATGAGATTTTCTTTTCTCGTCTTTCTTTCCATCTATATCAGTCTTTTCTGCTGTTTTTTCAAGCTCTAAGTTCTTCTGCATTCTTACTGCAAGTTCTTGATGCAGATCTGAGGACAGAAAATGTACTTTAACATTGTTTCTTTAGGAATATAAGAAATTAATACAATGTACCTCTTGCTTCATCGTTTCGTCTTTGGACTGTTTCAACTAACGTCTCCTTTTCATCTAGTTCATTTTGCAGTATTGCCTTTCTTTCAATTCCCTGGTAAAATGATAAATACCTGTCAAAGTTCAAATTCACCATCAACTCCACAGGAAACATACAAATAAATTTAAACCATGTCGCAAATACCTAATTCAGTCGCTGTTCAATGTGTTCTAGTGATCTCTTTGCAAAGTTTCGAGTGATTTTGCAAAGTTTCGAGTGATTTCAAGTCATTATGCCAAGTTACCATATTTCACCCCCAAATACCAAATTACCAAATCAGGCATTGGATCAGGAGACCATAGGTGAAATTTTGAAAACTTGCAAAAATGAGTTTAACTGGCTAGAAATGAGTTTTTTCATAAAGGAAGACATATTCCCTCGTTTTTGCAAAGTTTCAAGTGATTTCAAGTGATTGCCACTAAGTTTAAATTGTCTGAGCGGGGTTTTCTCTAGCCTATAATTAATTCTTAAACATACGCAAAACGAAAATAATTCAGAGCAAAAGAATTATCGTTAAGCTGTGTTGTCGAATGTGTTTTAAATAATTTACCCATTTTTAATTGAATGAGGTACAATTTTTTACAAAAAATGCCATAATAAAATATCGGAAAAAAATACGTTATACCACTTATATTAGGGTTTTTGAGAAGTACCATATGAGATTACATGCTAGCGTAACCAATTTACGAATTTACTGCTACCTTCGAAGCATTAGCCTTAGGATGGTAAAAAAGAGGGTAGAAGCGGCCCCCAGACCATGAGTGCTAGAACCCTGGAATTCTAGATTCGAATCCGATTGCAATTGGCAGTCAATTGGATGTTAATGTTGGCGAAAACAACGTCCAATTCTGTCCAAAGCCACCTTTTATAACAATACTTGGTCCATTTCAAATGTCCAAAGCCATCTTTTATGAAAATACTTAGTCCGTTTCGCCATCGTTACGCTCTCTTTTTTACCATCCTAAGGCTAATCCTTCGAAGCAGAATTCCTGACTCTGCTAATGTAAATTGATTACGCTAGCATGTAATCTCATATGGTACTTCTCAAAAATCCTAATATAAGTGGTATAACGTATTTTTTTCCAATATTTTATTATGGCATTTTTTGTAAAAATTTGTACCTCATTCAATTAAAAACGGGTAAATAATTTAAACCACATTCGACAACGCAGCTGAACGATAATTCTCTGGCTCTGAATTATTTTCGTTTTGGCTATGTTTAAGAATTAATATTAAGCTAGAGAAAACCCCGCTAAGACAATTTAAACTTAGTGGCAATCACTTGAAATCACTTGAAACTTTGCAAAAGATCACTAGAACACATTGAACAACGACTGAATTAGGTATTTGCTACATGGTTTAAATTTATTTGTATGTTTCCTGTGGAGTTGATGGTGAATTTGAACTTTGACAGGTATTTATCATTTTTTCAGGCAATTGAAAGAAAGACAATACTGGAAAATGAACTAGATGAAAGCGAGACGTTAGTTACTTCCCAATAGCCAAAACGAAAATAATTCAGAGCAAGAGAATTATCGTTCAGCTGCGTTGTCGAATGTGGTTTAAATTATTTACCCGTTTTTAATTGAACGAGGTACAAATTTTTACAAAAATTGTCATAATAAAGTATTGGAAAAAAAATGCTATACCACTTAGTTAGGGTTTTCGAGAAGTACCATGTGAGATTACATGCTAGCGTAATCAATTTACGTTAGCAGATTTCAAAAGGAGTGAGGAATTCTGCTACCTTTGAAGGATTAGCCTTAGGATGGTAAAAAAGAGAGAAAACGATGGTGAAATGGGCAGAGTATTGTAATAAAAGATGGCTTTGGACATTTGGCGCCTTGAGAGAATTGGACGTTGTTGTCGCCAACATTAACGGCCAATTGACTGCCTTCGCCTAATGTCCACCATCTCTGGCTCGAATTCGAACTATTAGGGGAGGGTAGAAGCGGCCCCCAGACCATGAGTGCTAAAACCCTGGAACTCTAGATTCGAATCCGACCATCGACAGTATAGAATCACCGTTCGTATTGATATACGTTAGGCTCCGCTGTTGCAAGGATTGTGGTTGCATTAACAGCAATCACGCGCATGCGCAGACGTTTTTCCGTGCTGTTAATGCAACCACAATCCTTGCAACAGCGGAGCCTAACGTATATCAATACGAACGGTGATTCTATACTGTCGATGGTCGGATTCGAATCTAGAATTCCAGGGTTTTAGCACTCATGATCTGGGGGCCGCTTCTACCCTCCCCTAATAGTTCGAATTCGAGCCAGAGGTGGTGAACAGGCAATTGGCAGTCAATTGGATGTTAATGTTGGCGAAAACAACGTCCAATTCTGTCCAAAGCCACCTTTTATAACAATACTTGGTCCATTTCAAATGTCCAAAGCCATCTTTTATGAAAATACTTAGTCCGTTTCGCCATCGTTACGCTCTCTTTTTTACCATCCTAAGGCTAATCCTTCGAAGCAGAATTCCTGACTCTGCTAATGTAAATTGATTACGCTAGCATGTAATCTCATATGGTACTTCTCAAAAATCCTAATATAAGTGGTATAACGTATTTTTTCCAATATTTTATTATGGCATTTTTTGTAAAAATTTGTACCTCAATCAATTAAAAACGGGCAAATAATTTAAACCACATTCGACAACGCAACTGAACGATAATTCTCTGGCTCTGAATTATTTTCGTTTTGGCTATGTTTAAGAATTAATATTAGGCTAGAGAAAACCCCGCTAAGACAATTTAAACTTAGTGGCAATCACTTGAAATCACTTGAAACTTTGCAAAAGATCACTAGAACACATTGAACAACGACTGAATTAGGTATTTGCTACATGGTTTAAATTTATTTGTATGTTTCCTGTGGAGTTGATGGTGAATTTGAACTTTGACAGGTATTTATCATTTTTTCAGGCAATTGAAAGAAAGACAATACTGGAAAATGAACTAGATGAAAGCGAGACGTTAGTTACTTCCCAATAGCCAAAACGAAAATAATTCAGAGCAAGAGAATTATCGTTCAGCTGCGTTGTCGAATGTGGTTTAAATTATTTACCCGTTTTTAATTGAACGAGGTACAAATTTTTACAAAAATTGTCATAATAAAGTATTGGAAAAAAAATGCTATACCACTTAGTTAGGGTTTTCGAGAAGTACCATGTGAGATTACATGCTAGCGTAATCAATTTACGTTAGCAGATTTCAAAGGAGTGAGGAATTCTGCTACCTTTGAAGGATTAGGCTTAGGATGGTAAAAAAGAGAGAAAACGATGGTGAAATGGGCAGAGTGTTGTAATAAAAGATGGCTTTGGACATTTGGCGCCTTGAGAGAATTGGACGTTGTTGTCGCCAACATTAACGGCCAATTGACTGCCTTCGCCTAATGTCCACCATCTCTGGCTCGAATTCGAACTATTAGGGGAGGGTGGAAGCGGCCCCCAGACCATGAGTGCTAAAACCCTGGAATTCTAGATTCGAATCCGACCATCGACAGTATAGAATCACCGTTCGTATTGATATACGTTAGGCTCCGCTGTTGCAAGGATTGTGGTTGCATTAACAGCAATCACGCGCATGCGCAGACGTTTTTCCGTGGTGTTAATGCAACCACAATCCTTGCAACAGCGGAGCCTAACGTATATCAATACGAACGGTGATTCTATACTGTCGATGGTCGGATTCGAATCTAGAATTCCAGGGTTTTAGCACTTATGGTCTGGGGGCCGCTTCTACCCTCCCCTAATAGTTCGAAGGCGAAGGCAGTCAATTGGCCGTTAATGTTGGCGACAACAACGTCCAATTCTCTCAAGGCGCCAAATGTCCAAAGCCATCTTTTATTACAATACTCTGCCCACTTCACCATCGTTTTCTCTCTTTTTTACCATCCTAAGGCTAATCCTTCAAAGGTAGCAGAATTCCTCACTCCTTTTGAAATCTGCTGACGTAAATTGATTACGCTAGCATGTAATCTCACATGGTACTTCTCGAAAACCCTAACTAAGTGGTATAGCATATTTTTTTCCAATACTTTATTATGACAATTTTTGTAAAAATTTGTACCTCGTTCAATTAAAAACGGGTAAATAATTTAAACCACATTCGACAACGCAGCTGAACGATAATTCTCTTGCTCTGAATTATTTTCGTTTTGGCTATTGGGAAGTAACTAACGTCTCGCTTTCATCTAGTTCATTTTCCAGTATTGTCTTTCTTTCAATTGCCTGAAAAAATGATAAATACCTGTCAAAGTTCAAATTCACGATCAACTCCACAGGAAACATACAAATAAATTTAAACCATGTCGCAAATACCTAATTCAGTCGCTGTTCAATGTGTTCTGGTGATCTTTTGCAAAGTTTTAAGTGATTTTAAGTCATTATGCCAAGTTAACATATTTCACCCCCAAATACCAAATTACCAAATCAGGCATTGGATCAGGAGACCAAAGGTGAAATTTTCAAAACTTGCAAAAATGAGTTTAACTAGAGTTTTTTCATAAAGGAAGACATATTCCCTCGTTTTTGCAAAGTTTCAAGTGATTTCAAGTGATTGCCACTAAGTTTAAATTATCTGAGCGTGGTTTTCTCTAGCCTATAATTAATTCTTAAACATATGCAAAACGAAAATAATTCAGAGCAAGAGAATTATCGTTCAGCTGTGTTGTCGAATGTGGTTTAAATTATTTGCCCATTTTTAATTGAATGAGGTACAATTTTTTACAAAAAATGCCATAATAAAATACCGGAAAAAATACGTTATACCACTTATATTAGGGTTTTTGAGAAGTACCATATGAGATTACATGCTAGCGTAACGAATTTACGAATTTACTGCTACCTTCGAAGGATTAGCCTTAGGATGGTAAAAAAGAGAGCATAACGATGGCTTCGGGCATTAAGCGCCGGGAGAATTGGACGTTGTTTTCGCCAACATTAACACCCAATTAACCGGCTTCGCCTAACGTCCGCCATCTCTGGCTCGAATTCGAACTATTAGGGGGGGGTAGAAGCGGCCCCCAGGCCATGGGTGCTAAAACCCTGGAATTCTAGATTCGAATCCGACCATCAATACTATAGAATCACCGTTCGTATAGATATACGTTAGGCTCGGCTGCTTGCAATGATTGTGGTGCATTAACACGGCCGCAGAAAAATGTCTGCGCATGCTCGTGATTCGAGACTGACAAGCATATGTTGTCATCTTGAAAATGGCGATTTTGCGAATATTTTACCTGGGTTATGTGTATCTTTTGGGAAGTTTAAGAGCAAATATACACGATCGGAAGACAAAAAAGGTTAACATTGTCGCTGAAATGTGACTGTACATGAATTGATTGTCTGGCTGATTCTAAAAGCTCACAATGCACATTAATAGGTAGGTGAAATAAGGACTGACCGCGAGTTATAAATTTAAGCGTGAAATATTCTTGCGCAAAAGCAAGATTAAAATACAACATACCCCAACTTCCGTAAACGATCACCAACTATATTTAAAGCTGATATTCACGCCGAGGGCGCAAGAGGAGTACTGCCATTCTGAACTTTGTGAAGTGATGTTCCAATCGAATCAGTCTTAACGTCTTCTTTAAAATGAGATTTTCTTTTCTCATCTTTCTTTCCATCTATATCAGTCTTTTCTGCTGTTTTTTCAAGCTCTAAGTTCTGCATTCTTACTGCAAGTTCTTGATGCAGATCTGAGGACAGAAAATGTACTTTAACATTGTTTCTTTAAGAATATCAGAACTCATACGATGTACCTCTTGCTTCATCGTTTCGTCTTTGGACTGTTTCAACTAACGTCTCCTTTTTATCTAGTTCATTTTGCAGTATTGCCTTTCTTTCAATTCCCTGGAAAAATGATAAATACCTGTCAAAGTTCAAATTCACCATCAACTCCACAGGAAACATACAAATAAATTTAAACCACGTCGCAAATACCTAATTCAGTCGCTGTTCAATGTGTTCTAGTGATCTCTTGCAAAGTTTCGAGTGATTTCAAGTCATTATGCCAAGTTACCATATTTCACCCCTCAAATACCAAATTACCAAATCAGGCATTGGATCAGGAGACCATAGGTGAAATTTTGAAAACTTGCAAAAATGAGTTTAACTGGCTAGAAATGAGTTTTTTCATAAAGGAAGACATATTCCCTCGTTTTTGCAAAGTTTCAAGTGATTTCCAGTGATTGCCACTAAGTTTAAATTGTCTGAGCGGGGTTTTCTCTAGCCTGTAATTAATTCTTAAACATACGCAAAACGAAAATAATTCAGAGCAAGAGAATTATCGTTCAGCTGTGTTGTCGAATGTGGTTTAAATGATTTACCCGTTTTTAATTGAATGAGGTACAATTTTTTACAAAAAATGCCATAATAAAATATTGGAAAAAAATACGTTATACTACTTATATTAGGGTTTTTGAGAAGTACCGTATGAGATTACATGCAAGCGTAACCAATTTACGAATTTACTGCTACCTTCGAAGGATTAGCCTTAGGATGGTAAAAAAAGAGAGCATAACGATGGTGAAATGGACCAAGTATTGTTATAAAAGATGGCTTTGGACATTTGGCTCTGGGAGAATTGGACGTTGTTGTCGCCAACATTAACATCCAATTGACTGCCTTCGCCTAAAGGCGGATTTCCATTCAGTGCAAAATGTCGCGCGATCGACTTTTAGCGAGCGCTTTCTTTTGAATTACAAACAGTCAAGCGGAACAAATCTCATTAGCTGTGGTTGACTTCACACATTTCAAAAGAAAGCGCTCGCTAAAAATCGATCGCGCGACATTTTGCACTGAATGGGAATCCGCCTTAATGCCACCATCCCTGGCTCGAATTCGAACTATTAGGGTATTAGGGGGGGGGGGGTGGAAGCGGCCTTCAGGCCATAAGTGCTAAAACCCTGGAATTCTAGATTCGAATCCGACCATCAACAGTAAAGAATCACCGTTTGTATATATATACGTTAGGCTCTGCTGCTTGCAAAGATTGTGGTGCATTAACACGGCTGCGGAAAAACGTCGGCGCATGCGCATGATTCGAGACTGCCAAGCATATGTTGTCATCTTGAAAATGGCAAGTAAATTTTTTGCTCACATTAAACTAGTTGTCAATAATACTGAATAATATTGAACAATATTGTTCAGCCAGAATTAGACTTGATCCTATTTGATATTTCCCGATTCCTAAAAGTTGCTAAAACAACATCGTAAGTTCGGAATAAAAAGTCTTCGCAATCAATCCTGTTGCGTACTTGCAGCACAATGTTAAACATCACGCCGGGGCAAACATGACTTGAAGTTCATGACTTCGAGCTGAGCAATGAGCTCTGAGAGTAATGAAAAAGAAATTTCGAGCTCCCAGGACTTGCTGAGAAGACCAGCTCACCTGATTTGCCGTCTTAACAACTTTTGGACTGTAATTTCCTTTCGCAATTTTGACTAGTTTAACGATACCACCGACATCCCGTAGGGCTCTAAAAATTTAATATACACAGACAATTATCATTCTGGTCTACCCAGTAAAATAAGTCACAAAGCTTGCGGCAGCGGTACAGTAAAACCTACATAAAAGAACCAGTTAATTTTGACTTCAGGCTGAAGTGTTTCTTATATAACAGGTACTTAGAAAAGAAATCAGGCTGAAGTGGTTGATAACTGGTTCTTCTTTCCAGTCAAAAACAATTCTTCCTGGTATAGAGTTTTAAACCTCATATTGTATAAAATGTGTTGAATACATTATGAAGATGAATTATGCTGTGAATTGATTGCTGTTTTGATAAAACATATGCATGCAGGATGTGGTTGAAGGGCAATTCCTGCTGGCAAGATTACAGCATTTTGTTTTCTTCCTAGTACATGATTAGCACCTATTTCAGCTAAAAGTTTAATAAGATTTTTAAGAACCAGTTTGATTTGTCAGCCTGAAGTGGTTCTTTTATTTTGGGTACCTACTGTATTCGCCCAAATTTCAGGCTGGTGGTTCTTAAACCACTGGTTCTTTTATGCGGAATTTTACTGTATCACCCATTAGCGCTGCGCCGACTTGCGACACGGAGAAAAATATTTAACAAAGAAAACAGTAACGGGGCGAATCTAAAACTAATAAAGTTAGTTTACTTTCGGATAACTGAAAGGTCCTTACTTGAAAGAACAATTTAGGGTTTGACGGTTCATTTTTTTTTCTTACATACCTTCGCATCTGTCCCAGGTTTGCCTAAAGAAAGTCTTATCACGTACAGCAATGCATCAATTAGCCCAACCACGTCCCCCATTTTCTTTCTTGCTTCCAAGCCAGCTGATGAAAGGTTTCGTAAAATTCCTGAAAACATAATCACATTGTTAGTTACTGGAAAAATACATACGACCAATAAAGCAAGATTTCCTCAACTCTCGTGTGGTTGCATGAAAGCGTTGATGATGAGAGTTGACAAGCGAGAGTTTGTATAAGAGTTTTCTCAACTCTCATGTCCTGGTCAAACGAGAACAAGAGTTGCATGAGAGTTGACAAGCGAGAGTTTGTATAAGAGTTTTCTCAACCCTCATGTCCTGGTCAAATGAGAACAAGAGTTGCATGAGAGTTGATGAGTTATTTCGAGCCATGATTTTTTTACCTGAGGCATTTCTAAAACAAATGGTCCATCTCACAGGTTCGATATCTCTCTTGTCCCAACCAGAATCTGGGATAACAAATGTTGTGACAACAAAGACCAAACACTCCTCCAAAATATGTCTCTTTATTTCCTGCAGGCAACGAAAAAATAGTTGCAAAGTGCGAACTATAGACGAATTACTTAGAAGCGTTCAAACTCGTGTATGAAAAACAGCGTTCAAGCAACAATATTGTTTAAATTATAACTTACTTCACAAGATGATAAGTTCCATATGATAGAAAGCAGCAATTCTTTCAGCTTCAATAAAAACGATAAGTAAAATTAACTGTTGTTTCCGCTCAAAACGCCTGACTGTATCATTTCAGGAAGTAACGGCAACGTTAGATATTTAAACTGCAATTGATTTACCTCAATTCTGTCCGTTCTTTGAAGTAACCGCATCATGGCTTTGATGCCGTCACAACGACATATGTGAATCTAAAAAAGGAATTAAAAATGTGAATGAATGGCGCAGTCAAGAATGGTTAAGATCTTATTTTTCGAATAGAAAACAGGTCTGCCCAATTAATGGCAAACTTTCTGACGAGAAATAAATTCACTGCGGAGTTCCGCAGGGATCAAATCTTGGTCCCTTTTTGTTTCTTTTGTACATCAATGATTTGCCTAGTTGCCTTGAAACAACTAACGCCAAATTCTTTGCTGATGACACAATCTTTCAGCTACAGGATTAACCGTGGACGAAATTGAAACAAAATTAAATCATGACCTCATAAAGGTGAATCAATGGCTTATTGCAAATAAATTAACCCTAAACGAGAGTAAAACTGAATTTATAATAATAGGCTTAAGACAACGAGCGCCATTTTTCGAACAGGGCCCCTTACTTAGACTTGGCGACAAAGTAATCAAAAGTGTACCACATAAAGACATTGACAACTTAAGTGGGACAAACATAATGAGGAACAAAGTAAAACAATTTCAAAGAACATTGCTTTGTTAAGAAGAGTAGAGTCCTTCGTTCCCAGACATGTTCTTGAGAAAATGAATAATGCTTTGATAGTTCCTAATTTTTATTATTGTTCGACTGTATGTTATGATGGCAGTAAAAACAAATTGAATAAGATGTCCAAGCTTCAAAAGAAAGCGGCACGCGTAATTACAGGTGACGCTTACTGTATTTGATCTAACGAGGTATTTCAAAAACTTAATTGGTTACCAATGAACACGCATTTACAAATTAGGGAGATATAGCTACTTTCAAGGCATTAACTGGAAATTCGCCTGCGTACTTACTAAATTATTTAATCGTTCTTCGAAGGAAAACATACAATTTGAGAAGTAATTTCGATCAACTGTCACTTGTAAAACCGAACACAAATTTCCTCAGAAAAAGTTTTTCTTATAGAGCGGCAAATTCGTGGAATAACCTTCCCTTAATTTTAACGCAAAACATCGGTGATAAAACAGCGAACGCATTTAAGACATTGCTCATCAATCACTATAGGAACAACCATAGTGATTGATGTGTACCCCGTGCATGCGGTTGTAATAATATTAATGATTAAGTATTTTGTTGTATATATTAGTAATTATAATAACCAATTAGTACTTGTTGTATTAATGTCTGAGCAGTGTGAAGCCGATCATTGTAAATTTTTATTATACACACCGCCCATTGAAAACCAGCGACAGCTGAAAGGCTACCATGTTTAAATAATTTTAATAAATAAATGTCAATTTAAGTATAAGATTAAAGCAGTGTACGAGATGTTTCCACTAGTCAATGCCACAGAGAGCAGACAAGAGAACTTAGCTATTTGAAATCAATTTAGTCCCAGCTTCGAATAGGTTTTGATAACACAATCACAATTGCTACCTTATTTTCGTCATTTATTGCACTGAAGGATAAATTTCTCAACGTCCCCGCTGCTCCTCTGTGTATATCCTCGTTCCTGCTGTCCAGCAATCGGATCAGTGGTGGAATACCGTTTAATGCTCTAGAAAAAAATAACATGGACGTTCCACAAGTTGGTGTTTCCGAAGAAATACCACACAACTAGTGCTTTAAAGTTGTTTAGCTCTGCAAATTTTGTTTAAACGTTCATTTGAAAGTTCTTTAAACTTGTCTTTAGACACCGCACAAGCTATCTGGCGTAAATAAATACAAGTTTGCATTTTTCTTTCGTACCAATACTGGATCAACAATATACGACAGTTAATATCTTGTGAGAAGAATTTCTATCCAGTATAAATAAAGTTATTTTAGTTTAGGTTTCCTCCTGTAGTAACACTGGATCAATAAGAGATGATCCTTACTGGACCTCTAGGAAGAACAGTTTAGAACTGACAGAGCTATCAAGGTAGCTCTTCTCCTGGATCTCTAGGAAGAAAAAACCTAGTATAAAAGTCCAGTGCTCGTGTGCTGCCTGGGTCAACAATCCTCACCTAAACTTGGTCTTTATGCTATCATCTTTATAAAACAAATGTTGAAGATATGCTTCAGCATTGACAATGAGAACGACATCATTACTTTCCAAGTATTCAATGAGATCCTCAAGATCAGGTTCTTGGGCAAATGTCTTTGTTTCAGGGAAGAGCATGCGCTCTGTGTCCCCTCTGGTCTCGTCCAGCCAATCATGACATGGGAGTACCCAGCACTCTTCGCGAAGAATGATCATGACCTCGTCCAAATACCATGAAGGATCTCGACCACTGTTGTCGTGTCCGATACAAACCTTTTCCACCTAAAGACACGAGTGAACGAAACATTGAACGGGAATTACATAGCTTAGGGATTAGATCAGATTAGAGAACTGAATCTATCATCAATCAATTCTTTATGTTTTCACGATTTTATGCCGTCTTGACGTGGTCCGTATTCACCGATGCGAAAGATGCTTGCATCCCTCTCAGCATGTGCAGTCTCGATCTAGACTCAGAGTAACTGCACAAAACATCAACATTCACCTGAGTACAATACTACAAAACAGGCAGAATAAACTATAAAACGATAACCTACTGCATGAATTATTCTAGAAAAGAAGATGGATTAAATCTTACGAAGAACAAAACAGACTATTATTTTTTCTTCTTTCTCTAAAGCGTAATTCCATTTAGTCGCAACTGTAGTGAATCCAAACCTCACAAACTTACCTTCCAACATCAACTGTTTCCATTTCTAGTTTACATTCCTTCCCAGCTGCGAACTGTCCCGAAGTGGATAACATCACTTGTTTTAGATCAATTATTCCTGTGTCCCCTTGATCCCCAAATATCTGCATGTATACACTGGCATCCGTTCCTGCTGCTTGTCTTGAGCCCGTTCTGATAAAGACCTTGTACGGAGCGACTACAGGGGAGAATTTGGGTTATAATTTCATGTCACTGAATGATGCAATCAAGAAATGTCTAATCAAATACGCAATCCTAACCGCTTAGCCAATCATGATGTAAGTAGATAATAGGTACTGACATGGTGATATCAAATATTACGACCCTAGTATATTACCTGGCTCTGAGACGAACTCTCGTTCAGTCCGTTTATCATCTTCAACGTCAGATAACCAACAATGAGCAGGAAATATGAGACGTTCGCCATGTTGTAGACAGTCCAACACCACTTCCTCGAGAAACCACCCACCATCATAACCCTGACCATCATGACCAACCCGTATTTTATCGATCTTAAAAATAAACATTTTACGATATTAATTTCATTTTATAATCTGTTCACCAACCTTACAACAGTGTTTCTACAGAAGAAAATCTAAACTAAACTAACTTTATTTATACTGGATAGCTCCATCAGTTCTAAACTGTTCTTCCTAAGAGGTCCAGTAAGGATCATCTCTTATTGATCCAGTGTTACTACGGGAGGAAACCTAAACTAAACTAACTTTATTTATACTAGATAGCTCTATCAGTTCTAAACTGTTTTTCCTAGAGGTCCAGTAAGGATTATGTCTCATTGATCCAGTGTTACTACAGGAGAAATACTAACGAGACTTACCCTTCCCACGTCCACTGCATCCACGTTGAAGAAATCAGTTTTTCCTCGAACAAAGCCACTGTTCGCTTCCTTTCTTAACTCAGTCACTCCCGTGTCACCTCGCTCTCCAAATATCTGAATATAGGGAACTGCCTCTGTGCCACCATTGGGAACATCACCCAGCGCGAGATAGTAAGTTGCTGAAAAGGATGAGAGGAAAAATCATTAGGACTAGACACATTTCCTATAACAATTTGATCGAGAATATTTGTGACCATTCGAGAACGATTCCTAATTGGTGTTTCATCTCACAGGGAATTGCTGGCAGGTCATTCTTACAGCTTTTACCTTGTGTTGAAGATAACTCTCGTTCCAGTTTTCCATCACCTTGATCCTCGGCCAGCCAACAATGACACGGAAACACGACTTGTTCATCACGTGACGGTACTGTGACACTGTGACACTCAACTCATCCAGGTACCATCCGAGGCCAGGACCATGAGCATCGTGTCCTACGCAAACCTTCTCAACCTGATTGGAAACAAGTAAACATAAAGATACACTTTATATAGCAACATATGGCGAACAAACACAGAACGGCGCCGAATTCTATTCGCACATTTTCCGAAATAAAAACGTAAGCAAAAAATTTGAAGAACACAGGAGATGAAGAATTTTCGAGCCCTCAATTTGCGTTATCATGTTTGGCACAATTGTTAATATCATCCTCAAACTCATTCCGTAATTGTTAAATATTGTCGGCAAATATGAACAAGACACAATATCGGCAACAAAACAGCTATTATTATTAACGCTGATGAAAATCCGAGCTTACAGACAGAAAGCTTCACTTTGCTGTTGAAATTGACCTAGCGTTTCTAAAAAACGAAACTTATATAGTTCTGTCGGGTTAATCGCGTTACACTACGGGCTCACTCACCAC
This sequence comes from Muricea muricata, assembly GCA_963855995.1. Lineage (NCBI taxonomy): Eukaryota > Metazoa > Cnidaria > Anthozoa > Malacalcyonacea > Plexauridae > Muricea > Muricea muricata. Next base: position 12,247,388 of record OY979730.1, on the reverse strand, counting down.
TCCTATGTCAGCAGTCTCGATGATAAATTTGTAGCTCTTTCCTTTCTCGAATTTGATTCTGGAATCATTCGCTTCTCTCAATACAATCCTCTCAGTCTTTCCTTTGCTGCCAATCAATTCCACAAATACTGAACCTTCGGTTCCAGTGCCTTGAATATCTCCCATTTTGAGGCACAATTCATAAGTGGCAGCTATAAAAATGTATGCACGAAAGGATGCAGTTCTTATACAAACACGTTAATTTTTTCTAACTTGCAGCAAGTCTGCAACCAAGCCGTCAAGAATTGGCGTTCGCGTGTTAACAACTAACTTTATGTACACTGGATAGCTCTATCAGCATTACCAGACTTCTCACAAAAATGTTCCGACAAGTCATGACACAATTATGACACAACAATATTGTTTCAACCATGTTCAGTCAATCATGTAGCATTCTTGTTACATCAGTACTGCAACAAGAAGTGCAAACCCAACTAGCCAACAGCTATGAACAGACTTGCTTCAACTTGGCAGCATGTTTGTTACAACTTGCGAGTATTTACGGCTGAAACAGCTTGGTGACAACTTAGCACAAGCTTCACGTGACTTATTACAAGGCTTTTGTAACAAATCTGATATGTCATTGTAACAAATCTGATATAGTCACAGATATGTTGTAACAAGATTACCAAAGTTAACAGATACAGTAGATATTTTTTATTTATACATGCATGCTGACTCTCAACTGAGCGTGACTGCTACGAGGGCCGCAAGCAGAAGGCTGTAACAATATCACTCACTTTTACGCGAGCATTAGAGATAATCATTTAACACGAAGGCTAATTTAAAGTTGAAAGCCGGACGATTTAACAACAATTTTTTCCCTCTAACGTCACTAAAAAATTACTGTGTTTGACTCAACTTACTGGCTTTGCTGTCCATCTCATCTGCTGTCGTCGAGGTTCTTTCTTCGAATGGTACCCGATTGTCCGGGGATGTACTTCGTGGTGGAGAACTTCGGTTATCAAATTCCGGTAAGGTCTCGACATTGCTCTTTGTTTCTGTTGTCTGAACGAGTTCCTCGATAGGCTGCCTACTTTTAGGTACAGATTCCTCTGTATAAGACTGCCGCTCATCTTCTACGTCTAGGGGTTCTTGTAAAGCAGAGTTGTCGTCATCATAAGGTTCTTGCTTAGTAACCGGTTCATCAGAAGTAAGAGGCGCACCAGCACCACGAGGGACTTTGTAGACTTCTGAGGATACAGGAAAACACAGTCAGGCGAGCAATCTTACTATTGGTTCAATTCAGGTTACAGGTTACTCTAAGCGTGCGTTTGAGGATAGCTGTCATTACTCGGCCAATTTGTATCGACTTTCTGTCAAATTTTCGCTGGACGTAGCCAGATACGTGGCGAATAAAATAGTGTTCAAAAAATTATGAAGGAAAAACAACTTTCGGATTATTTCCACAGATTTACGCTGCGATGTTCGTTAAACGACGGTTTCACTCAAAACCTATAATTTTTACCTTTCTTTGAGCATTATTCTACAAAAACGTGTTCGCATATGCTTCCACGTGTAAGGCACGTGCTTTCCCGAATTGTGTTATATCGCAACCTATGGACAACAAAGCCGTTGTAACTTTGAAAACTAAAGGCCTAAAAAGATGACGCTAAGACATAGGTGTATACCTACAATGTATAAAAAATTCAAAATAACCGGTTGATTGTCTTTTTAGTATGTGTTACCGACTCAAAATGAATGCGTCGGAAAATTGATTTTTAAATTAATTGAAATTTTTTCCGAAGACAGACCTATTTCTAAGCTATAAGAATATGCACAAAAATTTTCATGGAAATTTTCAAAATCCTAGTGTATTCTATAACCTTCATTTAAGCCAACACGAAAGGGCATAATATAATGTAGCCGTACGAATTTCTTACAAGATTGAAAAAAATGTCTAGGATAAGTTAGGGACTTATTACACCCCCCCCCTTAACAATCCTTGGGGGAAGACAACAAGTGCTCTGATATATACCCACGCCTTTTCAAACGTCGCTGACTGGCTCTTTTTTAAAAGCTAACCTCAAACGTTCGCCCTAAGACCCCCAAAATCGCGAAGTAAACCCTCCTACTGTACATGCACTAACTAGCTGACAGTGAGCTGATTCTTGAGAGGAAGGAGCGTCCAGAGAAAATTCTGTTACTTCATTAGCAGAATCGAAGGTCTTTTATAGGGAAGTTAATGCTGGATTCCCCAACAAACTGACCACGAATTCAGTATATATCGTTTTAAGTAGTGACAGAACCTAATGTGTATATTCTTCGTGCGCTTTTAACTGCCCTAGCCACATACAGTATAGTTCGAGTGTTGAAATGCTGTAAGTCCATCGGCTGCTTTTCAATACAAACACTCACCAGCATAAAGTTCCGTATCAGTTTTGCCATCGCCTCTGTCAGCAGCCAGCCACGAGTGACAGGGATAGAGATAGTGTTCATTACGGCTTGGAATATCGACAATTACTTCATCTAAATACCAACTGGCGTCATTATCACGTCCCAGGTGACCGATGCGGATTGTATGTGGCTGAAATAAACAAGCAAACGTGTCAACGACTTTATTTGGGCACTTCTTGTACAGCATTCTGGGTAGTTCTGGTTTAGAAAAGCTGGGCGAGTGAATAAGATTTGCTCGGTCACAAATTGTCATAGATCACATTTTAAGCTTCACCCTGAAGCGATAAACTAATCAGAATGTTTTGACTATGTTTTCGCTTCAATAAAATATATGATTGTGTTGGGAAAGCACCAAATACAACAATTTCAAAGACCTAACTTTAACCTGTGTGGCTCACCTTGCCGACATCCAGTGTTCCAATAACAAATTTATCCGTCCTTCCTCGATCGAATCGCTTGTCACCAGTCCCACCAGGACTGAGCTCAATGCGCTCGGTTTCACCATCATTGCCAATCAATTGAATGAAGACAGGAGCATCAGTACCTGCGCCTGCGATATCACCCGTCCGTATGGTGAGGTGATAATCCACATCTACACATAAAACAAATGAACGAAAACCAATTACAGGACGAAGCGATTGCTTGTAAATTGCATGCACATCGTGCCAGGATTAATCAACAAGTTGCAATGCAATCTGGGATGCAAAGCTGGATGACGTAAGCACTTCGTCACTTGGGGCATAGATTAAGGCTACATAGATGTGCAACTCGGGATATTTCTTGTCCTACGTGGATGGCTTGGGTACGTAATACGCAAGCTCATTCAGCTCCTTCAGCGTTGCTTACTTGGTTTAGGTTCGCCTTGGTACTCTGGCTGTGGATAAATATCTCACTGAGATTTGAGGTCATCCTCTTCCGACCAGGCATTGCATGGAAACACCACGTTTTCTCCGCCTTCTGGATCAATGTCAATTGTTTCCACATATAGTCCTCGACCCCATGTCTTACTGTCTTGACCCATACGTAATCGCTCGATCTACGAAAAAAGACAGGGGGGATATGAAGTGGTTCGATTTACATGGAATAGTACAGTTAGTAGCTAACTACTGTAGATTAGAACTGCCAGATAACCTATAAAATGACCACTTTAAAACTAATAGAGCTATCCAGTATGAAAAAAGTTAGTTTAATTTAGGTTTCCTCCTGTAGTAACACTGGATCAATACGAGATGATCCTTACTGGACCTCTGGGAAGAACAGTTTAGAACTGATAGAGCTATCCAGTATAAATAAAGTTAGTTTAGGTTTCCTCCTGTAGTAACACTGGATCAATAAGACATGATCCTTACTGGACCTCTAGGAAGAACAGTTCAGAACTGCTGGAGCTACCCAGTATAAATAAAGTTAGTTTAGGTTTCCTTCTGTAGTAACACTGGATCAATAAGAGATGATCCTTACTGGACCTCTAGAAGGAACAGTTCAGAACTTATAGAGCTATCCAGTATAAATAAAGTTAGTTTAGTTTAGTTTAGGTTTCCTCCTGTAGTAACACTGGATCAATAAGAGATGATCCTTACTGGACCTCTAGGAGGAACAGTTCAGAACTGATAGAGCTATCCAGTATAAATAAACTTAGTTTAGTTTAGGTTTCCTCCTGTAGCAACCCTGGATCAATAAGAGATGATCCTTACTGGATCTCTAGGAGGAACAGTTCAGAACTGCTAGAGCTACCCAGTATAAATAAAGTTAGTTCAGGTTTCCTTCTGTAGCAACACTGGATCAATAAGAGATGATCCTTACTGGACCTCTGGGAGGAACAGTTCAGAACGGCTAGAGCTATAGGTATAAATAAAGTTAGACTAGATTTGACGTCCTGCAGCTCCTACTGATCAATGGGAGGTATATATAGGAAGACCTGAATCATATTGTACCTTGCCAACGTCTACAGTTTCCACAGTAAATTTGTATGTTCTCCCTGGTTCAAACTTGGACAGCAAGGGTCCAGCTGGTCTGAGCATGATCTTACTCGTCTCACCATTTTCCCCAAACAACTGAATATAAAGACTGGTCTGAGAGTTTACCACTTCTCCAACACGCACTGCAACTGTGTAGACTTTTGCTGGAAGAACAAGAACATATGGTCAATGGACAGCCTTGCAACAGTGCAGCATTCTAGGTTCACACTCATGTTCGCGTTTTGCTCAACAACAAGCCAGTAGACATTGCTGAGCTACACATAACACTTTATACTAAACCAGTATAACTTAATTTCACTGTGTGTAACAGCATCAAGGAAATGGTATTGGCACTTGCAAAGCATCTGTGGATTGTTTAGAAGGGCAATGTGGTCTTTGAAACTTTAAATGTTAAAATTAGCGCAAGAAAGTTTTTTTCATTATAGATAAAAATTTCTTTCCAGTACTCGTCCAATGTTATACGACTGGTGCTTTCTATCACACTGTCTCTCTAAACAATCCTTGCAGGCTTTGCAGTCTCTATTAGACCTTCTTCTTACTATATAATTATGTCTTGGTACTCTATAAATCACATCATATCCTGGGAGAGATGGAGAGCACTGGTCTTCAATCGGTTAACTGGATCAACTCTTAAATAATGACATTATTGCTCTCAACTTACTAGGCTGGGGAGGTTTGGATGACTGTGGTGTAACCATACCAGTATCGGTACGCCCACCATCAACATCTTGCGCCAACCGACAGTGGCAAGGGAAGGTGACTCGATCATTCCTAGAAGGAACTTCAACCTCCACTTCATCAACAAAGAAACCTGACCCATATCCACGGTGGTCGTGACTTAATTTGATGCGTTCAAGCTTAAAAAAAGTGAAAAACTCATTTATTAATTTATTCAAATGCCATTAGCAGTAATATATATTCAGTTAATGTTCTATAACTGTAATCCTTCAGCCTTCAACTAAGTTTAAACTGTGTGCAATCATTAGCAAGAGGCCTATTTACTATAATTGCACAGTCAGAAACAGACAAATTGCTGCAAGTTTGTTGTCTTGCAGTCATCAAGCCAATATCATTTGGGATTTGGTCACAAGTTGATTGCCCACAAGTCTGTAGACCTCAGGCTGTGGACGTTGAGGGATAAATACAGGCATACTGGTACATACCGAGGAGCAGAGAGGGAGGTTACGTTACTAACTTCAACCTAGAACATACCTGACCAATGTCAACTGTATCAACTGTAAATTTGTAAGTTTTTCCTTTCTCAAATCTGTTTCGGGTATCGCCTGCTTGACGGAGCTGGATCTTGGCTGTCTTTCCCTCTGTACCAAACAACTGTATGTAGACATTCCCATCTGCTCCTGACCCATGCACATCACCAACTTTCATGCTCAAGTTGTATGTGACTAAAATGAGAAACATCATGAGATTAAAGATTCATCCTGTCACCATAATCTGCATTTCAGTTCAGCTTACTATTTTCTCTGGACTTTTGTGATTGTCTAGGCATGGTTTTGTTCGCTCGCGTCAGCAAATTTGCTCGCGTCAATGATTTTGGAAGTGTTTGCGACTGTGCCGGAGCCTCGGCACCTCGTGGTATGCTCGATTGTGATGATGTTCTCGATCCAGTTCTCTGGTCTGGATCAGCTGCTGTGGATTCTGTGTACAAAGTATTCTGTCGGCTTATTTCGTCATTGACAGAGCCTTGGGAACTGTGGCTTCCCCGTGGCTGTCGGGGATCCGGAGCATATCTATGAATAGTGAGAGGCATTAATAGGATTCAGGATATAATTTTTCTGAGAACTGCAGTAATAACAGTTCGATATTTCAATGCTACTGTATTTCACACAACAAGAAGGCAACCAATTGTTTTCCCTGACAAATAAAATTTACATTACCTTGCAGGAGCAGATGCACCATTACGAGTCAATCCTTTGGGACCATCTCTAAAACCATCACTTGGGGGATAATCTGATCTTGACTTACCACCGTACCGACCGTCATCATACCCATTCTGACTGGTGCATGTGTACTTCTGCACCACCGCTTAATGGTCACCGTTGGTACTTGGTAGCTCACCATCCTCTACACGTTCACCATTAACTGTGTGGTATGAATATTGTCTTGTGGTAGTGGTAGTTGTGGTCCTAGTTTGACGTGTGTAACCACCATCTAACAAGAACAGTGTTTCATTTTTGTTATCATGTATTTATCAAAACTGTAATTGTTAATTTTGTTTATTTTCATCTGGCTTTCATTTTAAATACATATCTGTTAGCTTGTTCTGACTTCTAACCATATAATAAAAAGAACATTACAGGGTAGCTTGAAATGTGAAGATTATTTTCTCGTGTTGAAAACAATATTCATATCTTCGTGTCGAAAATAATATTCATATTTGGTTTGCAAAATACAAAAGAGCGCTCAATTACATATAAACAGAGCAACTGCATAATCGTGCAAAATACCTCAAAAACTTACCACGACAGTCTGTTTCATTCAGAAGGAATCTTCAGGTGGTAGATTCCTTCTGGATAAAGCAGACTGTAGTGGTAAGTTTTTGAGGTATTTTGCACAATATATATATTACACAATCATACCTTGAGAAGACGATCTTGTTTCAAATGTACTCATCTCTTGTCCAGGTCTATTACTGTCGAATCTTCTGATTTCTCTGCAAAATCAATGTCTTTGTTGATGAACTGATATACATGTATTGTTATATTATTCATATTATGTTGGGGTATCTTTGAAGAATCTATCACCTTTGAAGTTTCTTACAAATTTAGCACTGGGATCAACAGAATGAATTCTTTAATGGTTATGTATATTTGTGTAAGAGTACCATAGAAATAATATAGAATGCGTACTCCTGGCGTACTCCTATCTTTTCTCAGTAAAAATTTTGTCTCCACAAAATCACAGATCAGGTATAGAACCAGATGTCTCACTAAGCAAAATTTATGTCCGCGATTTTCAAGAGCTCGCGTCAACCTTTGTCAGATTGCTCGCGTCAGATTTGCTCGCGTCAGACTTGCTCGCGTCAGATTTGCTCGCGTCAGATTTGCTCGCGTCAAATTTGCTCGCGTCAAATTTGCTCGCGTCAGATTTGCTCGCGTCAGATTTGCTCGCGTCAATTTCTCGCGTCACAGATCTGGCGTGACAATTAATGCGCGTGCTCGAACCTCTGGAATGCACATTGTTTATTAGAAAAAAGATAGGGAAATGCAGAATTTTGGCAGTTAAACGGCGATTTTAGGCGCAACTACCGATTGATCTTTATTTTCTTGACGAATTTTACTGATAAATGATACGCTGCTTCTTTTTAGCAAGAAAGAATTCAACGAATACCATATTTAACGGCGTATTGAGAAAAGACTTCAGGAGTGAGAATTTCTGGCAATCTGATGATTCGAACTGAATTCCAGCTGGAATTTGGCACCTTATATGTAAGTTGTTGTTTTTGAACTACCGTATATTTATCAAATTAGCAATATATCTTTGTGTAGTGAATTCTTGTATGAAAGGGTTCTGTGTTCTTCTTCATCTAAACACTTTATTTATGAATCAAGAATGTCGCAGAAAACAAAGTGAATATAGCAACTTGAACAAACACTGTCATGAAGCAAGGGTACTCAAAAATACAAATAGGCTCTATTTAAATGAGTATTCACAAACTACTTCAGCAATATCTCAATAGCTAAATGCACTGTTGTGATCATAGGCGGCCCAATTCAGTGTGTACTTTCATATAGAAAACAGAGTTGACATTAGGAATAGATAGGAAGTGAGACATCTGGTTCTATATCTGATCTGTGACAAAATGGCGGATTTATAAGGGCATTTTGGCTAGTCCCAGACTCTTACGCAGAGAATTTCGCGCGGTTGCGAGGAGTGCGATTGTTTTTTTTTTGTCAAGCAAAGTTTACAGAAAGATAAAAATTCGTCACTTTACGTGGAAAAATGGTTCATAAAAACTTATAAACAAAGGAAAACGAATTTTATGAGTTTTTTACGAGAAAGGATTAGTCCTGAGCAGATAATACAAAGAAATTGGAGTTACAAAATACAAGTTTTCAAGATTGCTGCAAAAGCCGAAAAAGATAAAACTGAAAAACAGAGTCAGAGGATGAAAAACAATCTCAACAGGTGTGTTCAGTTTAGCGTTTTGAAATACATATATATATATATGAAAACAGTTACGATGATTGATAGTTACAAAGAACGAAATGGTTACCTTTGTTGGTTTGGCAATGACAATTTCAAGTAATCAATATTTGCTCATACAATTACGTTTTACACACAACATAATAGTTTACTATAGTTCACACAGCTGCTGTTTTTTGAAACGGAAACTTAAAGATGTATTATTAAGCTTCAAAAGTCAATGAAAAAACGATTATTTGGCCACTTTGGCTTTGTTTATAGCGAAATTTTCAGTCATGCTTCGGGAATGCAAAATGTTTCAAAATTGAATCATTTTTACGCAAAACTACAACAGTTTTTTGTGTTAATAAATACAAATTTTTTGTTGAATATTCCATGTTTGACCTCTGATTCTACTAAAACAATTAGATTACTTGCTCGAGATTCCTATGCGGTGATAGTTGATTCGGGCTTCGCCCTCATCAACTACCACCGCATAGAAATCTCGAGCTCGTAATCTAATTGTTAAATAGAGTTCACTGGTGGAGACATGATTCGTGACCGAGTACCGAGTACGCATTCTATATCTATTATTTCTATGAGGAGTACATAGGAGTATTAATGTATATATATTAAATAACTCTATGCATACAACAAACCTGTGATTATTTATCCCACTTTTGTCAAAATCTTTCCTAAAGAACAAATAAAATGTAATAAAAGCATTACTGTATATTGATCTTCAATATCAAATGAAGTCAATGACTTGCTTTCATTTTCTATTTTCCACTGAACAACTGCAGAACTTACAAATTAGAATTGGTTACACCAGTGTGACTGTCATCTCCTCTCCCGACAAATGACTCGTCAGTAGAGCTGTGAACACAGAATATGAACCAACACTTATTTTTTACTTGTGTTTTATGCAAGATAATTTTACTTGTGGATGGTGCAGTTCTGCTGTGAACAGTGAACTCAATGGTTACGACGCACATTATACATTTGGTATAATTTCTCCGGCATGTCAGGCAATAGCTCGGATTCGGAAAGCTCTCACGGTTCTCACTGTGACTCAGAATACAATTATATTCCTGGGTATATTATAGAGGATGAATCAAATGATACCAGTCACGAAATTGGAACTCTAGAAGCAGTTGATAGCGAAATTTTAGGCGATCATGATGCATGCCTTTATGCTGATGAACCTCTAGCCGACGAAGAATGGTACGCGCAATATTTAAATAAATCCGCGAAACGCAAAGAGCAGAACGAAATGGTGCAACGACGATTAGACGGCCGTGAAGATGTTAAATCATGGTAAGCAGTAATATAGATTTTTCTTAGACATACAAACGTAAAATATAAAGGCATTGAGCATGTGTGGCATATATATTGTTGATACCCAAGGCGAATCAAATGAGTGGACACATCAGTTCAACATTCTGAGGTGTTTGTTTTCGGGCTCGCTAAATTGCACTTGTAAAATTTATACGACTCGCCTTTTGTAGCGAGTAAATACCACTATTTATTAATAACGAGAGGGTCTTTCTACAGATATAGAGTAATCGTGATTGCGTGAGACGAGTTGTAAACCACACTTCCCCTTACCCATATCTTATTTCACATTTTCACAGGTGTAAGTGCGGTCATTGTAAAATAACACACTTACAAAATACTGACGAAGCTTGGTGCTGTTAGTTGGACTAATTAGGAACCTTGCAGAGTCAGCGTTACATACCTCCTGCGCATGCTTCACTGCAATCACTCAATGTATATTTCCAGATAAATGTCAGTGGTGTACGGTCAGGAGTAGCGAGTGGCTTATAATATGCATAAGGAATTCCAGTATTTGTTTCATGCAAGTAAAGAAACTACAAGAGAACAAATTGCTCAAGTTACCCAGCTTACTGGATCTCAATGGTTGGGAACACAGTAAGATGACGTATCTCGGTTGAGGGTACATTAATTACAATTTGTGGGCTCAAAGACTCAAAGAAATCTTTACTTCAGCAATATTTTTCCAAACAAACAAATCTCAAGCCATACATCCAATTTGTTGATTGTAGGAAGCACAGTTAGAGAGAGAGGGTGGGACCTAAATCACTTCACCCCTTTCCTGCAAACTTTCCTCACTTTCCCGCGCATTTTTACCAAAGTGCAGCCTTGGTTGTGGCTACCATAACTTTAAGAGGCTCTGTAATTGGTCCGTTAATGAAAAGTTCCTCTGCAGACATGGAATTTCTACGCACAAAAGTTATCCTTGAACCAGCAGCGTATTTCATTGAAGTTCCAGTTTGATCATCAATAATCCAGTTATCGTTTTGATCTTTTAAACCTTCAAATTAGCAAATGATAACACAACTGATACCTTTAATATCGTATCACGTGTAATAATCAAGTTAAGCTCGCTCCAAGGTTATTTAATGCAAAACCCGATCGAATTGTATCCAACGTTCCCACAATCCTATCAATCCTATCGTCGTCAAGCCTGGGAAAAAGATAATGGCAGCTATTGACCTCAAGAATATTTGCACCTGCTTGACAAACGACATCATCCCTCGAGACACTGGATTGGAGTGTCGAAGCGTTGGGTCGTGAATGCATTCGAGCGGCTTTGTATTCAGCAAAGAGCAGAGTGTAACAAACGCAAAATCATGTTCAGGAAATTCACTGACCAACACCGTACAGCAAAAAAATCAGATCCTGTTAAAAACAGGATGTAACAATGTTGTTGGGGCAAAATTGTTCCTATTCGATAACAATAGTATTCAGCAATGTTAAACCTTATTGTCGATTTATCAGTCAGGCTCAACAATGCTGTTCAATGTTGTTTACTAGCAGGAACAATGTTGCCCCAACAACATTCTTGCATCCTGTTTTCAGCAACCTGTTACAATTGCCGTGTAATACACTTGAGCTGAATAAACTTAAGCTCACCTATATCATTATAAGTCACTGTTGGTTCCACAATAACAAGATTAGCAGAACCAACTGGTAAAATGAACATCACATCCGCACCAGTAGCACCTGAAACATGCACAATAACAATATTATATAACCCGCACGATGTAAGAAATGAGACAAAAGACAAACTACTACTAACCCCGTACTTTATGATTTTTGCTGTACGTAAAGTTGACCAAACGACACGACGCCCCATCCCCGGAACACACTCGGCAACGGTCGTAAAATTTCCCATCAAATGTGCGGTCACATGACACGTGCTAGAAATTGTAGAAAGAAGGAACATTAGCCTATTGGATTACTAGCCAGATGCTCTGCAATCTGATGTACGCGGCCGGGTTGATTCGAATATGTGATACTTCAAGTCGATTTTCTTTTATATTAACGTAATATTTACTGTTATTAACCTAAGCATGTAGCGCAGTTGGAAAAACATTCATTTGGGACAGCATTTCAAAGGTCGAAGGCTCAAATCTCAACCGTCGTCAGGCATGTTTTTGTGCTTGCTCGGTTAAGTATGCAGTAGTAGAATACAGTATTTCAGAGTACAAATACCAAGACACAATAAAACTGGTCAGAGTACGTCTAAATATTCAAGGAACTTACTTTACATTGGCCGAGAAGACAGACATCTCTCCTATCTTTATACTTTGAACATAATGTACCATCTTTAAATACACCCGAGTAATAACGTACACTGTTACTCAATAGACATCGTACTCTGCATGGCGCACTCTCTAAAAATAATAAAAACTATCAACAGAATCATCATATTTATTAAAATAACCAACATGCAGACATAAGCTTACTATCTACATATTCCCGGTACAATGGATTCCTTTCTTTACATTGTTTCACACGGACACTCTCCTCGCCTGCGGGACAATTTTCAGTATTACACGTCTTATAATGTCCTTTACTATCACCTTCACAATTTTTGCCGAAATACTTCGGTCTACAAAAAACATAGTATATATCATTATAGTAATGTTGTGCTCTGCACGGTCATGTCGTTAGATCTTTTCGACAAAAACTTATGATCAGTTGACATGAGGAATTACTAAAATGCTATTACTAGCGCTGATCAAACGATCTGAGAGTTCTAGCGATCTGAAAGTTCTAACGATCTGGAAGTTCCTGCGATCTTAAAGTTTTAGCAAGGATTAGAAAATTCCGATCCCATTCCCTCGCGTGCGACAATTCTGTTGGATTTATAACTACTGACTATTAGACGATCATGGCAAATGGACACACAACCTGTATGAGTTTGTGTTTCTAGTTCAAATGCATCGCAAGTGATCGCAATTATTTTTTATTTTTCAACGAGCTGAAAAATAAACATAAGCCGAGGTAAGTAGGTGAGGAAAAGATGTAGAAGTCAACGCAACTGGTGATGACTGCTCATTTCACCAGGGCGGCTCTCTGTCGAGACTTACGGAGGGTTATCACAGGCTCATGTTCGATATTTGACACCCATACAGCACGACGTAGTACAGGGAGACAATGTCTCAGACCAAGAACTCCATTGTCCATCAATAGGATCAGGTATTGGTTGATCAACACATTCACCATTTTTACACCACTACACAAACAGATACCAAAATAATTAAGCTCATTTATACGGTAAATAGTTCAGTAAAAGAAATTACATTCCACAACAGAATCAATGACTGATAGAACTATCCACTAAAATTAGTTTAGTAGGTTTAGCTTAGTAGGTTTCCTTCTGCGTAACACTTGATCAATAAGAGATGATTCTTATTAGGCCTCTAGGAAGAACAGTTTAGAACTGATAGAGCTACCCAGTATAAATAAAGTTGGTAGAGCTACCCAGTATAAATAAAGTTGGATCAATACGAGATGATCCTTAATGTATTTCAAAGCATATCCATTATAAAGTTGATAGACCTCTATAAAATACTTTGTATTTTCCACACACTGCTCCTTCTAACGGCGGAACACCGCGATGGAGACAAACGTTTGTTCCAGCTTTATAACAGTACAATCTTTGACATGCAGTTGCTCTAGGGGCACCAACACGAAATTCCCATGATAGATTAAATTTTGATTCAGGCAGGACAAGCAAAATCGTTCATCACACTATCACAGCTGAAAAGAGCGTCTTGAGATTGGTAGGAGCGCAAAATTTGGTGGCGAGATGTTATAGATAACAGAAAATATATCCCTAAGAAGTTTGCGCATTTTGTATTTATTACGCCTCTAACGTTTGTCACCAAACTTAGCAAAACGCTCTTTTTAGCTGTGATGAAAGAGCAAAATTTAGTCTATAACGGGAATTGCCTATTCACCATTTGACTGAACCTAATTTTGTCTTACTTTTTACCTAGTTACTTTTTTATCCAAAACTACAGTCTACACAAAAAATTTTACCTTGGGGAGATAAGGAAATATAAACGTTATACCTCAAGAGCTCTACAATGAGTAAAGTTGCTTCCAAACATTAAACGGCATTGTTCATCACCTGAATAATTTTTGGCTAGTGCTACGACACTGAAGGTTTGGCCTATGTCAAGACCAGGAGGAACGTCATTCAAACACGAGAATTTCTGACTGCAAGGAAATAGGATTAAAGATTAAAAATATACGCTAATGATGAGTTGATCATTTTAAAACATACAGGAGTTTATTTATTAATAACTCTGTCGTTTGTACAGTAAATGAATTAGCAGCGTCTTTATAGACTTGAAAAACGGAGGTAATATTTCAAGACATCACATCTGATCGGAAGACGGCATTAAATGTGAGTCTCGTGTCAAGCAAGGGTGAAGCAGATCGGCATTGACATAGTTCTTTCTCTATTTCGAGTAAAACAAATTAATCAGTCGTCCCACCTGTCACTGAATGACACTTGACGTTTATTACGACTACATGAAGACCAACTGAATGCATTTTTACCAGAGGACAGAGCAGCAAGCATGATGTAACCTTCAGCGCGATCACCTGAATCATGACCAAGACCAAAACTAGAAAACATATACAGTTCAATGTCACTACAAGAGGACACTTAAACTAATTAAACTAACTTTATTTATACTATATAGCTCTATCAGTTCTAAACTGTTCTTCCAAGAGGTCCAGTAAGGATCATCTCTTATTGATCCAGTGTTACTACAGGAGGAAACCAAAACTAAACTAACTTTATTTATATTGGATAGCTCTATCAGTTCTAAACTGTTCTTCCTAGAGGTCCAGTAAGGATCATCTCTTATTGATCCAGTGTTACTGCAGGAGGAAACCTAAACTAAACTACCTTTATTTATACTGGATAGCTCTATTTTAAACTGTTCTCTGGTGAAATAAACATACTTGTGTCCAGTTTCATGAGCCGCTGTGAGGGCAGCGCTCAGACCAGCAGCAATGGCGCTGGCAACTGACCGCGACTTGCACATGTGACCATGATATCCACGACCAGTTTCATAACACGTAGATGTTGCTAGTCCACAAACTTTTCTCGTTATCAAGATAGCTTGATCAAAATGTTTTGGATCCGCGTCGTCTGGCGTGTTAAACTGAAATCCAGCTTTACAAATAGACTCAGGTAGCTAACTGAACCTTGGATGTCATTCTCTGTGATGTTGAAGCCTTTCTAAATCCACAGATGCCATTTAATTAGAATATGAAAACGTAATCAATGTCCCTCTATGTCTTTGAATACTACCTCGTATCCATCAATGACCATTGATTTGGACGATAGTGTAGATAACTTTAACATCTCCAATGGAGTCATCTTGCATGACGGCATTCAACTAAACGATATCAGAATATTATAGTAAGATATTTAACATTCATTTACAGCGCGTGTTTATATACAGGATAACAATTATCTAAGATCATATATGTATATAAATAACATGCATGCAAAATAATTCTCGAAGGGTAAGTATATCTTAATCTTGAGTAAAAATCAAGCCTGAAACAGTTGAGAAATACAAGAAAAACATACTCCACTCTTGTAAACTTAAGATGTGAGCTTCCAACAACAAGACGACAATTTAGCGGCTCTATTTCAGTCATTCATAAACCAGAATAATTACAGATCCTTATTCGGCTTTTAAAATCACTTTGGAATAGCAATCTCCATTGCCCGAGAGAGGCCAATTAGCTGAGTTAATCGTACTGTACCTCCATCGATTAATGGAACTCCTATCCTAGAAAGGGCAGACATATCTAGGATGAATCATATTGTTTCACTGAATGTTTGTGATAATCTAGTTTTTTCCGTTTAAAACTTGTATGAGAGTGTTTAAGAAGAGTTAACAATTACCAAATCTTTTGTTAAAGAAACCCATTGTTGCATCTTCTTCCACAGCTCTCATGTCACACCAGAGAGCCAGTTCTGACCCACAACCAACAGCATGTCCAGATAGGGCCGCAATTACTGGTTTACTACAATAAACTCTTGTTGAGCCTTAATTATTGTAAAATATAATAGGTTTCTGGAAGGACGAACACTTTTGAAACCATGAGTCAGTCATCCAGGGTGCATTCCATGTAAACTCCATGCCGAAGACATTTACTGTATTTATTATTATGATTTGCTTAATCCACACCAAAGATCATTGGCGTTGAGTGCATGTAATGCAGTCTGGCCAGTCATGAGTTGTATATTACACTAGTGCTGTTACTATATTGACAAATCACGTGGGAATATGATAATTTAGCCTTCTACCATTGTTCACCAGCAGGACCAAATGATGGTTTTAAATTGTCAAATTGAAAGTTTATATTGCACTTAAACTTACCATTGATCCTTCTCTCGCCATAAAAACCTGTTCAGTGTCCTTCACATCAAGTGTCGAGACTTCCCTTAGGTCATATCTAGCACAAAATGTCCCTGAATTACCAGATAAAATGGCAATACGAGGATTGACATCCTTCTCAAAATGTCTGAATGCCTCCCGAAGTTGTCTCGCTGTTTCATTATTTATAGCATTTCTCACATCAGGACGGTTCATTCGAATAGAAAATACCGCTCCTTGTAGTTCAGTTATCACAAAAGTCGACGCCAGTCTGGCAAAAAACCCATTTTTCCGAAGAAACATTTTTGAAGAAAGTCTCCGTTGCTTTATTACAGGGATTCACTTGATTTAATTAATGCTAATTTATTTCACGTTTATTCTGGACCCAATAAAATTTTGGTAATAATTATAATAATCCCGTGTCAAAGTTGATATCTTACAAATAAAACGTGGGTTAGGGTCAGGGTTTGGGCTTGGATTAAGATTTATATTCGCCATGAATACGGAATTATTACCCAAATTTTAGTTTAGTTAGAGAATAAGAGAATCTAACAAGTTTTTCTACCTAACCACTACCCTCTTTATATATATACTTTGTAAATGAATATATATATATATATATATATATATATATATATATATATATATATATATATATATATATATATATATATATATATATATATATATATATATATATTTTTTTTTTTTTATTATAAATAAATATCATTGTATCTTGGAGTCGTGGCAGTTTTCTTTGTTATTTTATATTAATGTTTAGTCTGTCGAGCAGAGGGAGTATATTTGTTGGATATATATATATATATATATAAATGAACGAATTAAAGACGAGAAATACTTTTTCTGTCGCTACTCAGAGTTTCACGCGCTTAGGCGCTTAGGCGATTATGTTGTTGTCTCAAAACATTGATAATTGTATTTATATATATATAATTGTATTTATATATATGTAGTATATATATATATATATATATATATATATATATATATATATATATATACTACATATATAATAATATATATACATATAAATATATATATATAATATATACTACAAATGAGAACAAGATAGATGTGGGACACTCAGAAATTACATAGAACACAAGTCAGTCTCTAACCATTACCTTCTCATTTGTAGTATATATACTTTCTGATGCAAGACCTCACTATCAGCTACACTGTGCTGAGGAGCCCCAATATGGGCGAAACAGATGTCTACAGTTGGTGGTAGTGAGTTCGGCCACTCATATGCCAATCGCTGATAAATATATATATATATATATATATATATATATATATATATATATATATATATATATATATATATATATAATATATATATATATATATATATATATATATATATATATATATATATATATATATATATATATATATATATATATATAATATATATATATATATATATATATATATATATATATATATATATATATATATATATATATATATATATATATATATATATATATATATATAATATATATATATATATATAAGAAGAAAAGACAAACTTGAATTGCTTCATAAATTTTATTCACTACAATATTGTTTCGTATGGCAAGCGAGGCTTGCCACACTCGTCAGGTGAATATCGCGTTTGTTATTGCTTCTAGAGACACTTGAGACTTTCACTCATATATATATATATATATATATATATTATATATATATATATATATATATATATATATATATATATATATATATATATATATATATATATATATATATATATATATATATATATATATATAAAGCGCAAAGACAATAAACGCGTGTCATATGCGTAAGTCATATGTCAATCGATATGATCTATCGCCCTGGTCTATCATGTCCTAAAAAACGTCGTACAACCCATCCGTACAACTCCCGTACTGTATTCTACGTGCTTGCAATTCGTTTATCATGTAGTCATCTGTCATCGGCACGTGTGTGAATTAAAGCGAGGACACATTTGGCCTGTCTTTTGAACATTTCAATTAGTTTTAGTGTACTCTAAATAAAGCATTAATTTAGGCTTATAGTAAGTGATTTATTAGTAGTTGTTGCATTTTTGCACGATTATTCCGTGTTTCGTGATTTGCAAGAAGCGCTGCACCGTGTAACATCCCTGATCATGAAACTCCAAGTTTTAAAATAATTTCGCTATACATACATTTAAAAACGTAATTACACCCAAAAGCAACTTCAAGATCTTGCTCGACAGAGTATGATTAAATATTATTCGATGAAATTCAAACAAAAAGCGCGAATGGGTTTGTATAACTTTGATTTAAACAAGCCTATATATTTATAATAATTCTTATAGTCCAGTTGGGTGGATATTGCGATATATAACTGTGTTTATTTTGATAATATTTTTCTGTATGTTTCACTTACCAGCTTCTCTGTAAAACTTAGAAGTTTACAACCAGCAAAACAAGGATTGAGATACGTGACGTCATCAGTCCCGCATACTGGAACTAACAAGCCCAGCCCACAACTACAGTTGGCGTTACATGTGAATCCAAGTGGATAACCAGATATGTTTGGGAATATTTCGGTTAGATTAAAGCCACTTTTACTTGGGATCCTAAAGATAAGTCTGTCGCTTTAAAGGATCATTTAATTATCGTAGATATTCAAACCATTCAGTCATTCCGACAGGAAGGGTTGATGGAGATTGACATGCTTCAAATGATTCAAAACTAAGATGTATAGTTAAGAAATAGCAAAACATACCAATAACTGATGGTACAAGAGCTATATTCAATGCTTTACCAACATCTTGGGGATCCACACCGAAGCGAATACCAAAATCTTCGCAATAAATGGCGCCAATCCTTCAGCAAACATCAATGTCAGATTGAAAGCTAAACTGTTGAAGAGAAATGTCCAATTGGTCAACAATTCGCCTAGAATTTTTAGAAGCTCGATTAGTTTTTGTTTCAGTGCCATTTCTCTGTGTTTGTCGTCCATTTGTTTTATATCCTCGAGTGCGGAATCATTCAGATGGCTTCGGATATGCTCTGGTATTAAACCTGGTGTAATTACGCCAACCAAAAAACACAGAACTGCAGAAGCAAGGAAACCAATCCACCACGCGCTAATCCAACGGGGGTCTTGTGGAGTTAAGTTAAGGACATCAGCAGGCTAAAAAAGAAAAAAATTGTTTTTCTCTTCTAGAAAATGAAGGATCATTAAATTGACCATAAAACGTTGCAATAGTTTGGTTTGAAGACGCTGTATATTTGCAGGTCGAGTTGGTCGTAAATGAACGAGAATGTTCCGACAAGAGTACCTCAATGATATCTACCCACGTTTCCAAGATAGGTTCTGAAATAGCAAAGGCAATCATGGGTCCAATAAAAACGGAAACTTGCCAAAATGCCAAGCACATCGGAATATGTTTCTCTTTCAACGTTTCTCGGAATATAGCAGAAGGGAAAGCAAATAACGGGATTGTGCCAACACCAGAGATAAACTGGCCAATCAAAATAAGTGCAAGATGATATCTAAAGAAATGTTTCAGAGTGTTAGAAACAGTAAAAAATACCGCGTTAAACGTGATTTTCCCAGTTAGTTTGAGGCTGCAATTTCCCAATTTGGGTCAGGCAAAACAGAGTTATGATATAATTATTCAATTAAATCTGTTTTCACATCTGATAATAGAGCAGAAATGACTGTAGTGAACAAAATTCGTTTCGACTCGTTTAATTTAGATTGACATCGCTGTATTTTGTATAATTCTTAATTGTTAGTAATGCGGCCTTCACCTAAATATTATTATTTTGTATAGTATAGTATTTGTATAGTATTGTTCACTACTGCTCTCAAAATTTGTGGTATGACATTTTAGAGATGTAACCATGCAAAAGAACCGGAAGAGCATGCGCCTGGCTTGTGATTTCATTATGAACTTTGGAACGAAATTGTAAACATCGCGTCGAAGTTCAGAACCGCTCGCGAAAAAGCAATTTGAAATAGACTGTAAGAATTTAAACTTTTAATGCATTGTACTATCACTTTTAACATCTATATAACTGCTTGTGTATTCATTCGTGTCTATCGGAAAAAGTTTGTCGTAAAGGCAGTAAGGAAACCTTGGATGCATTGTCACCTGTCCTTCTTCTGTTCTAGTTAGGTGTTATATAAAAATCACATTATCGTAGCTAATATTAACTAACACACTTCTTAGTGGATCCATTCTGCTGATCAACTCTTGCTCTCTTCTGTGCAATATTTAGTGAAGTGTAAGGCTGCACCTGTTATAATTCCTCCAATGCCAATCCATCGAACTTTGTTACCAAAATGCCCCCAATGTGCAACAAAGAGTCCAAGGATAACAGCTGGAACATCGTTGGCAGCTGCTATCATACCAGAATCAAGACTCGATAGGTTAAATCGTTTCTCAATGTGAGGTAAAACTGTCGCCAGTACACCAATAACAGCACACCAATAACACGCACGAAAAACCTTGACACATGAACGGGTAAGGTAAATTGAGCAATCTTGTTAAATCGAATGAGGAAGACTTAGGTTACTATTGCTTAAAAGGTCGAGGGGAAAACAGTTCGCGCGAGTGGACGAAAACCGATGACATCTAGCCAGTGAACTCTAATACAACTGGAACGATAACTTGGCCGCCATCTTTGAAGCCAAATTGAAGGCCGCCATGTACGTCACGCCGCGAGAATATGACCTATTTTCAAAAGCTCTTTTCGACCCTTTAACTTCGTGTTTTAGAGCCAGTTAGGTGCTAAATATTTTCTAGATAGATTGAAATTTCATGTACCTCAACTTTCTAGGACGTCCAGTAAGGTTTTAAAATATTTTTTGGCTGCTAAAAATGAAAAACAGTTTCGGCGAAAACTTTGTCACGAAATATCTTTTTTAAACAACTGTTACCTCTCGAGTTTTAACAGTTAGATGGAAGAGGCTGCCAAGAACTATCCGTAACCGAAGTTTAAAGCTTTAAAACTAATGCTATCTGACGAAAAATGTTAGTTTTGTACGTATTTTTAAATCAACCATACAAATACACCACTTTGAAAACCTCGATTTACTCACGTTTCAGAAGGGCTACAGCAAAGACCAAAAGCTCAAAATAAACAACGATACCTGGACTTTAGCACAAGATAAGTTTTGGAAGAGTTGACATGTTTTAAAGCAATATATTCTTGAGTTGAAGAGCGTAGTTTGCTTCGTAGTTTGCTTCGGCACGTTGAAACTTTCGTCATTTTCCAGAGTAAAAAACTGATAGCCCTCAATTTTTTCCGTAACCAAGTGTAGAACAGTCAGGACTATCCAGAAAACCAGGATCGAATCTTTAAAATTGAAGTCTTGCGATAAAAATTCTCATTTTTCAAGCATATTTTCGCTCAAAAACAAACTTTTCACTCCTCGTAACTTTCCCCAGTCCTTTCGAACAAGCCATTTTCCCCGCGCGGTTCCCGCCTTTTGCTTCAAATTTGGCTTCTCATAGGACGAAAACATAGGAGTTATCGTTCCAGTTGTATTAGAGTTCACTGCATCTAGCTGATCTGACCGTGAGTAAAAGGCCTGGAACAAGCTACCAAATAGAAATCCATTTTGCTGTTGTTAATCACTGATATCATTTGCTTTCCTTTGTGAAACTTGTTGAAACTTAGTAGCTGTCTTAAATAAAGAAAATTATAAGTCTGTCAGAGATCTAGAAACAAAGCAAATTATATTTCATGAGAAATTTGATAATTTGGATCGAAAAATGGATTTCTATTTGACAACTAGTGCCAGTACTTTTCCGTGTTCTCAGATGAACTGGATCATAAACCGGAAACAGGATTGGCAGCGCAGCTGTGCGGAGAACTGTCCACAGCAAAGAAATTGGGATTCGCAGTTTTACCTTATTTTATGCAAGTTTTTCACGCAGAGCAGATTGTTTTCAAGGCTGTTACATAGATCAAAAGTGACAAGGTAGCATGCAGTTTTTGCACTTATTACATAACGCGGAAAATATCATGTTTTGCAAAGAAATTTGCGGCATGAATGTGCATCTAAATGTGTGCTCTCAATGCTGTTGTACAGTACATTTCGTAGTTTATATGATGTAGAAAATATATTCTCTAATTAATAAGTTCATCCTAAATGTTAGAAACAGGCCGTTGCATCTGTTTTTGTTGCAATGTTTAGGCGAGATCAATTTACTGATAAAATTTGGGAGCTTCCACCTTTGCTGATAATATATGGCACTACCCCATAGTGCATTCCAAGATTTTAAGCCGCCACAGGTCCACGCCAGTATGTTTTTGAAAGAGATTTTGCTTGCCATTCCCACCACTGTGACCAATGGCCTAGCCTGTGCTCTAGAGTCCAGTCCACTCTCTTGCAGTGAGTGCATGATAGTAGACTCACTGGACAGGCTAGCAATGACCATGCCCAAGGGCCATGGAAACATAGTGTAATAATAAGTGAATGAGAACAAGACAACACAGTAATTATTACGTGACAATTAACTCATTGAGAAAAAGTTCATAGTCTTACTTCTCAGTACTGCATTCATGATTAATCAGCTATGAGATCATGAAAAGGTTGCCCTCAAAAATGAATATAATTTTTCACCACTCAAGAATCTTGCTCTTTCCAAATTCTCGTAAACCTTTGCCTAATATCAATTGGCAGGAGTTTCCTCAAATGGCTCCACACCACAGATCTGTGGCGCCGGTAGGCCTCTCGAATGCAGTCTGGGCACTACTGTATTTAGGACTACTTATTCAGAACTTAGGTCAGGGCTAATGCTAACCCTGGGTTAATCTTTGACCCACTGTTTTAGTTTCTGTGTTTCCACACGTCTGTGTATTTTAAAACATTAGTACCAAAGCTACCATCAATTCAGACAAGATTTTTGAAGAAATATATATCTATATACTAAGGTAGTAAGCTTCGAAACAAGCTAGCTCCTGGAGGCTCGGACCTGACAAATGCTCATAAATGTCTTACAGTTTCAATGGGCAACTGGTTATATATTCCAAGAAGGCTCACAATAATTTACAATCCTCTTATTTTTTTTCTAGCCATGTCTTCCAAACGTAGGCAGTCTGAGTATGCGATGGACATAGATGTTCGTGAACAACAATGGCAGTCTGATACTAGCACAACATTTCTTGAACATTTGTGTGGCCTGAATATTGATGTTAACCCTGGTGCCATCCGACAAACAAGCATAATATGCACCATAGGTAAGTCAGGTGGATTCAGGTTCATTTCCCAGGTTCTGGAGCAGCCCTAGTGGCTAGTACCTGGAATTCTATTTACAGCTCTGGTTTCCTTGCAATGGTAAGGAACCAAGTGTCTTCTGGTCAGATGAAATTCTACACAAGCTAAGTTTTCCCAGCTCGGTGCACTCGTTAATGCGACACAAAGTGAACACAAAAACTTGGCAACGTGAAAAAGCAAATATTTTTGCTAAACAGTCATGATGCTTCTGGTCTTTGCTGGACAAGTTCATGGTTGCCAGAAACCTATACTTAACAAGTGTTTTGAGTGGTTGATTATAACAACAAAATACAATAAACTATAGAAATTAGTTTTCTAAAGAACATCAAATCTTAAACAATGACATTTCAAAAGACCATCACGCCCAATGGTTAGTACCGGTACTTAGCTCAAATTTATTGTGAAGAGAATTATTTTGTAAACCTGACATGCAATCTATTTATAGTAAGCTTCGGCAAATAAACATGGATTAAATATATACTATAAATTTTAAAAATATTCCACCACCAATTTTTCCAGTTTTTCATGCTTTGCTGTCATTAATGAGAAGTGTTTATTTATATGAGCAAGGACAAACTGCATCCTATGTAAGTCACAAAAACACTTGTAAGAATAGTCAATGTTTTCATCAGCAAATGAATGTTGTGATTAACATAATAACAGGGTTCCCACTTGGCAGAAATATGTTACTCCTTTTATATACTGCCTAGCACTTGCATAGTATGCATCTTGCTTTCTCTCATATGGGTATGTAGCTGACTATGTTTTATATTTTGAGAAAAATAACATATTATTAATAATTAAAATATTTCAGGCCCTGCTAGTCGTGATGTTGATACATTAAAACAGCTTATTGATGCTGGTATGAATATTGCAAGATTGAATTTTTCTCATGGAACTCACGAGGTAAGTTTCCATTCACAGTATAGGGAATTAACAATAGGGCAGCCACTCTCCACTTCAACATGTCCCCCTATTTTTATGCAATTAACTGGCCAGAATGATGGTGGAACAGCCAGTTTAGCATTTTTATTGGCCAGAAAAAGCAATGGACAGGCCAGAACATGCATAATGAAGATGCGTAATGCAACATACGTGGGGATGCAAACTTCAAAGGTTCCGACTCATGTGGCCCAGCTTCTGTTTATTTTCTATTCTGTGTCATTTGTCAGTAATATTTAACACAGACTAAATATGAGAATTACTAAAGACTCTGCCTGACCTCAAATGATGTCAATCTGGACCTAAATTTTGTGTCCTTAGTTTTTCTTGTGCTACATATATTAGGGGTAAAAATACCAATTGTTCTGGTTCTCTGACCAACCTATTTATTTTTTGACGAGATTGACCATATGCGACCCAATTTTGTGCCTTGAATTAACACATACTGTTCAAAACAGATATGTTAGGAAAGTTCAGAACATAAGTGTGCAATTTCTATAATTAGGACATGTAAACAAAACAAAAACAAGTTGCAGAAAATAGCACCTTATGACAATACTAGCATTAATTGTTCACTAACAGATCTAATCTTCACTAACACTAAAATTATAGATAAATCTAGACATTGGTCATTGCTATTATATCTAGAATCAATAGCAGTTAAGAGACACAAACCTACTTTGAATGACAGGATCTTCTTCACTGTATGTATATATTCTGTAGTATGTAATAAGATCATAATTTTATTCCTGATGATGACTAAAGAATAGTTGAAATGTAGAAATAAAAGTTTATCATGTTGTCAATTTAAGGAGTTTCCATTGTATTGTATTTTATCAAAATACTCAGTGGTTCCCGTAACTATTAACTTACCAACTCTTATTTTGTGCTTGATATGAAACTGGAACCGGAGGTTATTTTATATGCAGAGCACATCATTTTGGCTGTTTTTTTTCTAGTACCACAGAGAAACCATTCGTAATGTTCTAGAAGCAGCAAGAGACCAATTCCCTCATCCAGTGGCCATTGCTCTGGATACCAAAGGACCTGAGATCAGAACTGGCTTGTTGAAGTCTGTATGTAATTTTGACACTCCAATTTATATGACCCAGGGGAAAAGGGCCCTAAACAAGTCAGGGGGTCCAATCACCTAGTACATGCAGGTATCCTGCTTAGAAGATGTCCCTAACATTTATTTCATGCACTTTCGAGGGAGGGGGTGAGTATTACTTGATGTTTCTTATATGCTGTATCTCCGTGCTATTTCACTCAGTTTTAAACAAATTACAAATCTCGTTCTGAGTAAACCCCTCCTACCATAGCTATGCCCCTTGTATGACCTTATAGTTATGTATAGTGGACTGGGAGATTTTGATATACTTTATGCAGAGAAGTGAATGAATTTTAAAATTTTCTCCCAGGGTCCAACTGGTGAAATTGATCTCGTTGAAGGACAAACATTTAAACTCTCGTTGAAGAAGGGGGATTTTGAGCAAGGTGACGAGAATTTGGTGTATGTGGACTACTCCAATCTTATCAAGACTGTGAAGAAATCAAGTAAAATCTTCATAGATGATGGACTGATCGCGTTACGTGTCACTGAGGTTGGAGAGGATTATGTGATGACAGTCATTGAAAACAGTGGGAAGTTAGGAAGCAAAAAAGGCGTCAATCTTCCTGAAGCAATTGTTGATCTGCCTGCAGTGTCTGAGAAGGATAAAACTGACATATTATTTGGAGTGAAGAATGGGGTAGGTGTAAAACAGAAACAATCTAAATCTTCTAAATTCGAAAACAATTTTAGCGCAGTTGAAACGAGCTTCGTAAATGTAGTGAAATTGCGAAGTTTGGTTGTAAAATATTTTAAAATCTCGAAAATATGGCTATGTAAAGTTTGAGAATTTTGTATAGTTTTGTAGTATGCGGGAAAAAGCGTTACCACATTTCCACATAGTGGTAACGCTTTTTTGTCCGTGATACAAAAGTATACAAAATTTGCAAACTTTACAGGACTATATTTTCGACATTTTTCACCATTTTGCAACCAAACTTTACCCTTGGGTGAAATTTAGGATGCTCTTTCCGACCGTGCTAATTTTCCAAACTCAAAAGTTTGTCTAATAGGGGAATGGTCCATTTTACGAGGTTAAATCTTTGGCAGAAAGCATATATATTTTCATGTTCTGCCGAATTAATTTGCAGAAGTGGTCTGCGAACACGAATTAATCGTAACAACTCTTGTTTGTTTTTGAAATTGTAGATCAACATGGTATTCGCGTCGTTCATTCGTAAAGCGTCTGATATACGTATGATTCGAGCACTGATGGGATCTGAAGGAAAACACATCAAAATTATTGCAAAAATTGAAAACCACGAGGGCGTGCGAAACTTTGATAGCATCATCAAAGTCGCAGACGGCGTTATGGTGGCCAGAGGTGATCTTGGTATTGAGATACCGACGGAAAAAGTTTTTATTGCGCAAAAAATGATGGTTGGAAAATGCGTCAGCGTTGGAAAGCCAGTGATTATTGCAACGCAGGTCAGGGTTCGAAATTTACATTTTTTGCGCTAATAGGAGATTTTAAAATTTAGCATTAATATACTGCTGGAATAGGAGATTTTGAAATTTAGAATTAAAATACAGCTGGAATAGGAGATTTTGAAATTTAGCATTCCGTCTAAAGATCTGCTATTGATTAATGTACCGTTTTTGAGAGCCTGTTCATGCAGGGTCCGCGCGAATTTATTGTTTTCGTCAAATCACCCTTGAGACCTCTAAAGTGAACAGTAAAGATAGCAATAAATCAACGTATACAGTACATTGCCCTGTACAGCGACGAAGAAATTATTTTAAGGTATTCGTTTGATTCCTAAAACTCAAACACGATTTATAAATGTTTGTCCGTTAAGAAAAATTCCGGTACAAAGTGATGTATTACATAGAGAATAATACATGAGCGTGCAGAAATACCAGATTTATTTCCAGTGTTAAACATGATATCTCACGAGTGTGAGCGCAGCGAACGAGTGAGAAATATCATGTTCAACACGAGAAATAAATCTGGTATTTCCAAGCACCCATGTATTATTTTCTATTTATTGTATAAACTACAGGTTTTCCACCAATATAAAATATCCAGAAGCTATGATTGGTGATTGTTTGAAAAGCGATAATTTTCACATGTGAAATCATCATCAATCTCACATGTGAGATTATCAGTTTTATCAGAGCCCGAATTCCTTATAAAGCACTGTACTTTATATAATAAACAAGAAAAAACTTTGCTTGTCGATAGTTGGTAGTCGTACCACAATTTTTCCTAGTATACAACAGAATGCCGTTTTATTATTCCGTCAGGCGTTTTACTCCATGCGGAATAGCGGGGATTTCAACCCCTGGTGGTACGCTATTGCTAATTTGTACGGAATGTGGATAGTGGTATCGCCTGATACACCGCGCATTAAAGGGAAAATATGGGAACAAAAATTTTAATTGTCTCATTTGAAAGAGACTCTAAAATAATATATAGAAGTTTTTCACCAAATTTTTGTCTGTTTTACTTTGGGAGATATTGTCACCTGAATAATCGAACTGTCCGCCATCTTGGATTAATTTTTAACCTCATTAACAATGTTTTGGTGACGTCACAACAGGGATAAGCCATTCAAAGCTTCTCTTAAATAATTACCACCAATAAAATATTTGTGAAACCTTTTCAGTTCGTGCTGAAATCCGAAATCATGCATATCTACAAATGTTCAACATGGCGGACAACTAAAGATTTCAAGTCAAAATATCTTAGGAAATAAGGCAGATATACAAATTCTGTAATCTATATTGTTTTGGAATCTCTTTAAAATAAGACGATGAAAATTTTTGTTGGCATTTCCCTTTAAATTTGTTTGTTAGAATTGTTCGGTAGACGTTTTCTGATTCCATTTTATTCTATAAAAGGTTTCCGTTCTCTAGATGTTGGAAAGTATGGTTTCCAAGCCACGTCCGACACGCGCCGAGGGTTCAGATGTTGCTAACGCCGTCTTAGACGGAGCTGATTGCGTCATGTTGTCAGGTGAAACTGCAAAAGGCAAATATCCAGTCAGAGCTGTTGAAGTAAGTATTAGCCATTTCTAAATTACAAGAATCGCAAAACATCTATGGATTGTTTGGATGGACAACGCAAGTGATAGAGAGCTTTTAATATTAAAATTAGGGCAACGAAATGTAAAGGACTCCTCGTCTTTATAAGGAAAATGCTAAAAGTTTGTTCGCATAATTCGTCCTATGCCTCGTGACTGGTGCTGTCTTACTGCACTGACCCTCTAATCAATCGATGAGTAGTTGGCGTTCTCGATTAGGAAATGGATATTTTCTTGAAGATTAATAGGAAACTCCTGACTGCAAATTTTGTTAGTTTGTTTTAGCAGTTTTCCTGTCACACAGTCACATGTCAATCACATGGTGTGCCTGTAATAACTTTCCCCTGGCAAACTTTTTCGGACATTCAGGCCCCGTTTACATCATCATGCTGGGCTATTAGTAAAATAACGAACCGGGGGTCAGGAAATATTTAAAGGGAAAAATCTAAGTATTCCTTCTTTCAGAGATTTCTCCTGTTATAAAGTTATATAGCTGACATAAATACAACACAACTCAATACAATAAAGGTCGTTACCACCTCGACTGCACAGCGTTTCGGGGTCAAATAGTTTATCTTGCACTAGGACTCCTAAAGGAGAACTACTATCGATCGTTACGATGAGATCAAACTGGAAAACCGCCGTACAATACGATATGATGCAATATAACACAACTAACATATAGCTGAGACTCCACAACCCTTCAACCCAATTACTGTGGGCCCCTGATCAAGCTTCGACCAAGTTGGAAAAAGGGTGGTGATTTTTTGTCGCAGTACTAGTCATAGGAGACCTTAGTAATCGTCGCAGATTATTCATAAGATATATGTGACTACTTTCCCGTTGCAATTTGTCTTCCTCTCGTCCTATCAGGTGATGCATAAGATTTGTTGTGAAGCAGAAGCTGCCATGTATCACCGACAGTTCTTTAACGAAATCCGTCATTTGGTGCAGAACCCATCAGTAGCAGAAACTATTGCGATCGCTGCAGTTGACGCTTCATTTAAACAGAAATGTGCCGCCATAATTTGTATGTCACACACTGGAACGTAAGTATCGATGTCAAATAATATCTGTTGTAGTTCCAGTTACGTGCTCATGGTTTCGTTTTCCTGCGTTTTTATTTGAGATTATTTCAAAAATGTCCCGGCTTGTTATCATAATTTAAAACGCACTGACATAAACCTCGTCTAAGGGCAACACTTTATGCGTGGAGAATTTTTATAGTGGGTTTCATTTTGACTGCTGTCAAAGCGCTCGGAAACGACCTATCGGAGATACGACACCAAAGGTATACGGCTTATTGCTGGCCAAATTACGATTCCTTGCCTTTCAAAGAGGTTTCCAAAGAGTTGTTTAAATCTAGCTGATCTGTTTAGCGACAACATAAATGACGTTTCTGGGCGGAATATCGTAAATTGAATATTTAAGCCTAGTTCCCATTTAATCGTGAAATCAGTATGCACGCCGTGCATACTCATTTTGTATCACGGACGAAAAAGCGTTACCACTATGTGGAAATGTGGTAACGCTTTTTCCCGCGTAATAGAAAAGTATACAAAATTCGCAAACTTCACATTACTATATTTTCGACATTTTACAATATTTTGCAACTAAACTTCACAATTTCACTAAATTTAGAAAGCTCTTTCCAACTGTGCTAAAATTATTTTCGAATTCAAAAGTTTGTCTAATTGGAGAATGGTCCATTACGTGTCAATTTGCTCGGAAAAACTAAAAAAAGACAACTCATTTGTTTTTCTCAATCAAGCGATCTTTATATGTGTAGTAGAAACCAACCGGCACTAAATGTACAATGTATTTTATTAGAAGAAAAAAGTTTATTCATTGGGTAGGTTTTTTTAGTTTTACGATCATCCAAAATGGGTCCTGTTTAGTTTTAGCGTCATTCGTTGCAAAGATGCTGTCAATTCCCTAAGAAAACACGGAAAGTTTTTCAATCGAAGCAGGTTTCATTGTTGAATAATGTGTTTATAATATACAGCTATTTCAATTAAGTTTGTCTTTCCAAAAGCGTGAAGTGTAGCAAGTAAATTCGCCGTCGTAAATTTCCTTTGCGCCCGCGATGCTCTTTCAAAGAAATAAACGACGCAAAAACTGCTTAAAATGTAGCCTGTTCTGGATGCTCGTAAAACTTCAAAGATGAATACCCAAGAATTGAAATTCTTTTGCTTAATAAAATACAGAAGAATTTATGGTTCTTTTAGTTCCTTTCTGTTCTTCCTTCTGTGTACACATTTTATTATATTTAATTATTTTTGTATGCAGTAAATTGTATTAGAAGAGGCGAGATTAGGACTGCTTGTCCACTTGAGATAGCATAACCCAAATGTGACTTTAAATGGGGCTTCAGTGGCGAAGTGGTTAGACCAGTTGCCTTACATCTTTAAGGTCGGGTACTAATAACCATTTCGTTTCGTTTCAGAACCGGTCACCTACTATCGAAGTACAGACCGCGATGCCCCATAATTACAATCACACGCGATAGAGAGGCTGCTAAACAACTCCATTTATACCGCGGTTGTTTTCCGTTGATCTACGATAAACAAAATTCTGAAGATTGGTTTGCAGATTTAGAAGACAGAGTTGACTTCGCCATCAAGGCAGGCAAAGAGATGGGCTTCTTAAAAGTTGGTGCTTCTGTCGTACTCGTTTCCGGCTGGAAGTTTGGTCCAAAACATACGAACACCATACGTATCATTGGCGTGGAAGAAGAAAAGACAATGCTAAGATACTGACGGTAAAAATGTAGTGTTCTTTTTCATGGTTGAATTATAATTGAGTGGGATGATATTTACAAGACAGTAACGATTTCTATTCAACCTCTTAGAGGCTTTGAGAATGTAATTTGATTAACTGTTTTATAATGAGTAAATTTTATTGATGTAGTATAGATGATTGTGAGAAAAATTCTATATTATATACCATTTAAAATACACGAATAATATACAATACGCGTTTATATAAATTACCTAGCTGAAATATAAAATATCCGCATGCAAAAAATAATCTTAATACCATTAGTTCGAGTTAAATAATTCAAGTTTCTAGTTCGAAATTAATAGACAACCACTCCGCCACCATGTCTTCTGCTGTCGGCGTGACCATATAAATGACCATCATATTTCGAAGCACCATTTACAATCGCTGTCATGTGCGTGTTAGTGACAACTTTGTTACCTTTCTCTTTTAGGAATTGAATTATATTCTCTTTCCCTAATTTCTCCTTAAACTTCGCCTCTGTAAGTAGAAGTGCATTTCGTGAGAAAATGAGAAATGATACTTTGTGTTCGCAATGTGATTATTTTAATTACCCACCTTCGGCTTCAACCCTCATGGG
Source organism: Muricea muricata (assembly GCA_963855995.1). NCBI lineage: Eukaryota > Metazoa > Cnidaria > Anthozoa > Malacalcyonacea > Plexauridae > Muricea > Muricea muricata. The sequence continues at coordinate 12,215,391 of OY979730.1, read as the reverse complement.
TAAGAGTTGGTGATGCACTCTGGGCCATTCTATCGCGTCTTTGAGATTCTGGCCAAATGTTAGGATATTAAATAAAACTACATAAGATAAAATGTACAGTTACGCTAACAATATCTACACTATGACTTTATCATGACTTTTCACAGCGATCTTGGAAGTTGGTGTTCTATGCGCTAAATTTCTGCACCAGCACGGCAGAGGTGAGATTCTTACTATATCTTGCAACTACAACCTGGTTCCTACTTGCGATAAGCAACATAACAAAGGATAACTTTTCCTCAGAGGTTTGCGAAGATATGCAGAAAAAATTCTCTCTTAGAATTTGCCTTTGTTCTACCATAGCTTACACTCGTAATTTTATGCTTATGTCGCACACTTTAACTGCATTGTTTTGTGTCTTTTGTTTTAGCTTGTGTCGTCGGTGAGGACCAGAATAATATTACCATAGCACATTTAGGCCCCGTCCACACGTATGCGGATATTTTTGAAAACGGAGGTTTTTTCCTCCGTTTTGGCGTTGCGTCCACACGTAAACGGCGTTTTCGGTGAGTGAAAACGGAGGTTTTCGAAAACGCTCTCCAGAGTGGAGGTTTTCGAAAACGCCGTTTTCGCGTTTACGTGTGGACGGGTGAAAACGGAGGTTTTCGAAAACGCCGATCTCGCGTTTACGTGTGGACGGGTGAAAACGGAGGTTTTCGAAAACGATGACGTGATAATCGGGTCCAGTCTATAGCGGCGCGGGTTTGACCACAGAGTTGGTTGTTGTATGTTTTCAAGATGGCAGATCAAAAGTGTATGGCTATTTTACTTGGGCTGATTTCGAGTATAATAGCATGCATTCAGCTGCATGTTAGTATGTTAAATGTTCACAGAGAATATATGAGAAAGAGAATGAATATTATGAAGATGCTTTCCGTCTCAACGTCGCAAAAAATCGTTTTAAAACGTTTGAAGAAAAAGCCAGCTAGACAACGAAGATTCTGGATAAGGCCAGGACGAACAAGTGCTTGGTGGGACAACTTTGCCAGTCAAACTGTGGTGCCAGAAGAATGGAGGGAGAACTTTAGGATGAGTCGAGAATCCCTGAACTCGTTAGCTGAAGAATTGAGGCCGCACATCGAAGGAAACAACACTATCATGAGGACAGCAGTCGATGTTGTGAAGCAAGTAGCTGTTACATTATATTATTTGAGCGATGAAGGTCGTATGCGAAAAACAGCTAACGCTTTCGGACTTTCACGCCAAACTGTGTCAAAAATCGTCAGGAAGGTGTGTAAAGCCATAACAATCCATCTTGGGCCAAAATACCTAAAGCTACCAAGTACAGAAGAAGAAGTGCATAACCTAGTGAAAAAGTTCCATAGAGCACATGGCTTCCCTCAATGTTTGGGCGCAATTGATGGAACTCACATTGAAATAAAGCAACCAAGCATAAACTCAACTGACTATATTAATCGCAAGGGTCGTTATAGCCTTAATGTTCAAGCTACTTGTGATTATAAATATTGCTTTATGGATGTTGTTGTGAAATGGCCTGGGAGTGTGCATGATGCAAGAGTGTTTTCAAACTCAAGTTTGAACTCTTCTCTAAAGAGTGGGAAAATACCCTCTTGCAAACGCACAATCATACCAAATGAGGATCCTGTGCCGGTGTTCATTCTTGGAGATCCTGCATATCCACTAATGCCATATGTAATGAAGGAGTATTCAAATGGTGGCTCAACTGTACAAGAGCAATATTTTGGGTTGACCTTGTGCAAGTCTCGTATGGTGATTGAGTGTTCATTTGGTCGTCTGAAAGCAAGGTTTGGAGCTTTGAAGAGAGCCATGGATATAAACATGGATGAGCTTCCAGGTGTCATTTATGCATGTTTTGTGTTGCATAATTACTGTGAGCTGAAGAATGAAAAGATTGGAGAAGAAAAGGTTGCCTCTGCTATTAATTATGATAGGGAGTTTCAACCAGCTGTTGTCACCAACAACTTCGCTACTGATTGCAATGAAGGTGAGGGTAAGAAAATAAGGAGAATTCTAACAAGGTACTTTGACCCATGAGAACATGACTTCCTAATGAATATGCCTAGAATATTGAATGTGTTTGGAATAATCAAACTTGAAGCTAGCATAGGTAAACATGGAGAATTGTATTTTCCTAATTTTTGTAAATACTGTAAGAATAGTTTTATTTGAACATTGAACTTCTTACTAACTCTAATTAATGATATGCTTCCTTTCTAAATAAAAGTTGTTTTAAATTCATGTTATTTAAAAAAATCACTGTCTTATTAAAGTAACTGTGTATGTAAAAATTGTTCAGCCAAAAAGTTCTCTCATGAGTAGTTGGGGTACATGCCTGCTTGTTCTGTGTGCCTTGGCTATAGTGGTGTTAAATTGTATCCATCAGGGTAATTGGATCCTGATGGTTTGCATTGTGCCGGCAGACCATTATGCAATTGCATTGTGCTGGTAATGCACTAGATGATTTTAATGAATATGAGGGTAAAAATAAGAAGTATTCTAACTAGGTACTTTGACCCTTGAGCCTTCTAACTAGGTACTTTGACCCTTAAATATTCAATTGACACTAGCATTGGGAAAAGTGGAATATTATATTTTCTAATTTTTTTTAAATACTACAAGAATAGTTTAATTTGAACATTGAACTTCATACATACTAACTCTAATTATTTAAATGCTTAATGTCTAAATAAAAATTGTTTCAAATCTATGCTATTTAAAAAAGTCACGGTCTTATTAATGTAATAACTGTGAATGTAAAAATTGTTCAGCCAAAAAGTTCTCTCATGAGTAGCTGGGGTACATGCTTGCTTGTTCTGTGTGCCTTGGCTGTAGTGGTGTTAAATTGTACCCATCAGGGTAATTGGGTCCTGGTGGTGTGTATTGTGCTGGCAAAGCATTATGCCGTGGAGGAGTAAATGGTACATTATGTTGTTGGGTATATTGTGCTGGTAAAGCACTAGACTGCATCATCTCCCTCAGCATTGCAAATCCATCAGCAATAGAGCCAGTCAGTTGTTCCATGCTGGTGTTAAGTCTTGCCATTTGTTGGGAGTGCTCCTTGTCCATACAGTCCATTTTATCTAATAGTCTTCTCTTCATCTGCATCTCTTCTTGTGCTATAGTTAACAATTGACTATCAGTAGAAAGTTTTCTTTTCAATTTTTCTTGTTTGTGGCCTCTCAGCTTTCCATCCAGTAAATTTCGTCTTTTATTTACTGTAGACTCTTGTAATTGCATTTCTTGAGATGCGCCAGGCTCAGGGTTATCAATATCTCCTAATCTCTCACTTTCAAAGCTTGTACTGGATAGAGTGGATGCAAGACTTGGAGTTGGACTCGAGCTTCTTGATTCTACTTCTATAGTAATGTCGGTAGACTCAATTCCAGCGCGTATAGTGGATGTAGCAGGAGATCCTCCCCATATAGCCTCGCAAGATTCAAAGTACAGGAGAACTACCCTGCCATGTCCACTTTTCCTGCCACTATCGACGGCTGCCCTGAATTTTGATCGTATAGCCTTAAGTTTCGTGGTGATAATGACCTTGGTCATCTCTTCATTCTTGTGCGGGAAATCTTTCCCGATTGACTCAGCGTTTTCTGCGGATGGATACTGCGATATGAAGAGTTCAAGGATGTCAGAATACTTGCTTTGACAAGATTCCCAGTCGACATTCTCTGCGGTTTGTTTCACTTTATACTCTTCCGTCACTTTAAGAAGAAGCTCGACTTCATCATCCGTCCAAATAAATGATTCAGGTTTGCCTTTTGCCTTGGATTTAGTTGTTCCTTTTGTTGACTTGGCCATTTCAATTCTAACAAACTTACTCAAGTTAATACGAAGCGATCCGCGAGCACAACACAAAAGAGATACTTTTTATAAATTGCGCCAAATTTACATAGTTGATATGTGTGCACGCATAGATTATTGCAGTTGGAGCCTGCGATCGTTTGGACGATCTCATATCACTAGACAATGCGCATGCTCCACATCGGGCGCTATCATATTTCCTCCGTTTTTGCGTTTACGTGTGGACGGGCGAAAACGATTCGAATACGCTACGTGTGGACGCGAATTTTTTCAAAAACGGAGAAAAAAAACTCCGTTTTCAAAAATATCCGCATACGTGTGGACAGGGCCTTAATTAATAGCGTTGCCATACCTTGAATAACGGCACTCGTAATACGAGATCCGCCCGCTGCTCCTAACACAATCTGTCGACCACACAAGTCCTAGAAAGTAACGGCTATGTAATAAGATTGCAGTTCACGAAACGATTAGCTCATCTTCCGTAAGTTTTAAAATACTCACTGATTTATATAATGCGATGACAGGGCATATCGACGATAAAGGTCGTTTGCCTGCTTCAATAGAGTTCGCCTGGAAGAGAAACGTTTCATCATTAAGATTTTGTCATTCTGATACAAAACAAAATAAGATCAAACTAGCTAACGTACCTCAGATGGTGCAATGCCGTAGGAGTTAGATATTCCATTTCTTGAAAAATCATCCATTTCGTTATTGAGAAGTATTCCGGTTGGAGTGTAAAGCTTCGAACCAAACGGACCATTAATTGTGCTACAAGAGAGCGAAAATATATTTCCCTAACTCAGTACTGTGAGATATTGGAATCACGCTTATTTAATTTCATTTCTACAACTTTCAAGTGACCTACCTTGTTACAGACACAATTCCTCCTTTTCTGTCAATGACCGTGATATGCGAGGTTCCTTTATTCGGAGGAGAATCAAAGAATGGTCCATAATATTTAGGATTTGTTTCAGTTTTAGAGATCTTGATACGAGCACGTAGTTTAGCTGCTGCTTCTTTGCTGCAGGTAGAGATATACAATCATCATTTAGTTACACTTCTGGTGCTCTTTGAACCTTTTCTTAATTTGAACCTTTTCTTAATTTGAACCTTCTTACCTAATCATGGCCTCTGTGACATTTTCTATCTTGCCATTCTTCGAAAAGCGTGGATCAGCCAAATGACTCCGTTGTGCATACACAAATTTCAAAGTCTGCAAAAAATATTGAGACACAATGTAGATTTAACGTGATTGGAATCCATAGTTGCTATTCTGAACCAGTTGGTAAATGCTATGTGGAGAAGTAATTACATTTGTTAACTGCAAAAATATCCGTTTCCGCGATGTAGGGATAAGCTCTCTGTAAAAAATCCCTCCCGACTATTGGATACATTTGGGATTGAATAAAGCAAATTGTTTGCCCGTTTTCCATTTCAAGAATGAATCTGACACCTTCTAGAATCATTTATTTAACATTACCTCAACAATATAATGGTATACCAAAGGATCACTTCGGTTAGATCGAGATAAATTAAATCCTTCTAAGATATTGAGAGCAGAAAGGAGAACAACTCCAGAGGTTGGTGGACCAGCTGTGAATACGCGATAATCTTGGTAATCCGAAGTCAATGGTTCACGAACTTCAACTGTGTAGTTTTTCAAGTCATCTAAAGTTAATATTCCATTGTTCTTCTTCACCTAGAATGAGATGAATACTGTACTATATACATGAGCAATGGTATCACTTGAGGAAAACTGCATATCAGGTATCATTAGGAAAGACATCATCAGAAACGAGGAGAGATAAAGGAATGTAAAACTAACTGTATCCACTATGCTCTCAGCGATAGTGCCACTATGAAATCCAGCTGAACCATGATTTGCAATCACTTCCAATGTCTCTGCCAGCTTTGGACGTTTGATATTATTTCTGTCCTGGAAAACACCCCCAGTAAAATAAAGGTGATGTTTCAAGGTAAAATAACTCGATCATGAGTTAAGACGCAGTATTGTAGAACTGACAGTCAATTTGAAAAGTACCATTATTTGTCTCTAAGATAAGTATCATGTAATACAGTATGTTACCTTTTTGAGTAACTGCAAAAACTCTGGTGACAGCTTTTTTAGGTCGGTAGATACATTTGCATTATTCAACCATTTTGCTAGATATGTAATTTTAATATTAGAAAAGAAGAGTGGTGCATCATTTCTCATGTACAAGATACAAATGTTGTACCTTAACTTTGGAGTGGCCCAAAGTGTCTAAATCAACTTTTCTAGTACCAGTATATATGTTAAGTGCATATGTGGGGATATATAAAACACCATCAAGAATTTTATTTACCAGTGCTGTTATGCATTTTAAATCCATTTCTAGCAATACTAATAGGTGAGCTGAATAAGTCTTTCCACTTCAGTCTGAAAGAAAACAAGAAAAGGAAAGACCTCAATCTCTCCAATAACTCTTTGAATTGATAGTATCCAATTGAATATATCATTTTTATGGACATACTTTCCAAACTTTTTATGAGCCATTTCAAGACCTTGTACCTGGCCTGGAACTGCAACTGACAAACCTCCCTGCAAAAAGCAAATAAAAGACTTAAGCGCCATGAATCTCTTGAGTAAGATCTCAATATGAATGACACATAAGATCTTACGGTAACAGAAGCATTTCTTTCTTTTCCAAACATATCTCTTGTTGAACTTCCTGGCGCGACTTCACGAAAATCTATAACTTCCATCTTGCCTTCTGGTGATTGAACCAACATAAATCCACCACTAAAATATTATTCAAAAATGTTCATCAATTTTTATCCCAAAAAGGAAAAAGCCCAATATTTTTAAGAGCGCAACAAACATTCAGAAATAATGCAACTCACCCTCCAATTCCAGAACTCTCAGGGCAAACAACACCAATGCACAATGTGGTCGCTATGGCAGCATCAACAGCAGAGCCACCTTTCTTTAAAATATCTTCCCCAACCACTGAACACTGAGCAGAATCTGACGATACCACTCCATGGCCCACATTATGGTCACCAGTATAAATATCAATCATTAATGCAACCGTGACAGCCAAGGCAAAGACGATGGAGCCAGTAATAATCACTTTAAGGCCACCAGGTTGTACACATTTCTTCTCCGGAGCAGCTAAACTATTATTCTCTTCCTATAAACAGGTTGCATATTTTCTTAGAGTTTTGTGCTTGGGGTGAATGTTATAATCTCTATTTCTGTCTACAGCATACAGCCAATATGAGACGTATGTGTACTTTAGACACTTGACTTTACTTGCATTGAGCCTATTTTATTCTCTAAGTGACAATTTTACAGGATTTATATTTATATTAAAACACCCAAAACCTTAGTATGACACTTGACATTTTCACTTTTCAAGCCTGATTTTGGACTGATAAGTCATTTTGTCTTAGTGGGTGGAGATTTGACAATTGTTGATGTGGCAAAAAGACATGTGATGCTAAATACTTTATTAATTAGATCGTCTGTATTTGTTGACAAGTAAATCATCTGACATTAGGCAGAGTAAAAGAATATGTCATTTGTATGAAAATATTATTTGTTACGATAACTAATGCTAGGGCTCCACATACGTTCTAATTTTTAGAAATGCCGACAATTGAACGAATTAATATGTCACGATTCACAAATACCGGAGAAATATTAGTCATTCCTAAGCCGTTTAATTTTTAAGTAGTGTGTATATGTGTAAACACAACTCATTTTTAGATTGAAAAAAAATAAACAATGATACAGAATTAATGTAAGCAAAAAATGAGACGATGGAACATCACTAATTAATAGTACAAAGTCTGAAATAATTACTGTTTCGAGCAGTTGACTACTTGCGTGGCAATCGTCTTCTTCAATCTTCGCTTTCTCGTATAATTCCTGGTTGTTCCCGCTCCGGTCTGATTCCATGTTTAAATTCCCCCTTTATATTTCAGTATAAAACCTTTCCTAATTTTTTTACCGCTTTGAAAAACAATACTTTATAAGAAATGCCCACAAGGGCTTAAAATCGTACACAAACAGCACGAGATGACGAAATACACCAAGTACACGTCAACACAGTTGTATATAGATCAGTGTTCATCTAGGAAAGATAACTTTATCCAGTTTATTTCGGTCAGTGTGGGAGAAATTTTCAAAATGGCTCGGAAATGGCATCGAATGTTTGGAGAAAAACACTGCTTATTTCTTCTCGTAATTTGTCGTTAACCTGTTGAATTTTACCTGAAGAAGATACGAAGTGCTGCAGAAAATGTCACGACATAGAAATGTACGAAACTATGCCTATGAAGAAGGTAAATTTTATCCTAAAAGCCGCGGGCTAAAACCAAAGTATATTTTGAAATTTTACATACTCATATTGTAAGACTGTACAGTCTGTGATTTGTAGATAAACGTCTCAGAAAACACATTTAATTTCTCCTACAGTCTTCTATGACAGCCCGTATGATATCTGGGTAACTGGGTGTTTTGGTTGCTTTCACAAATGCCTTGAAATTACTCGAAACTTCACTAACACCAATGACTGAATACCAGAATGGTAGGGTCTAATTTCATGAAAGAAATCATAAGTTCCTTGCATGCTTGCATGGTGAATATCAAATTAAAATATAATTTTGTGGAAACACGACGTGAATTTCTCATCGATCCGTAAACTTGGATCTTCATCAGTGGTAATAAGGAAGATCTGAGCTTACCGATCGATTGCTTTGCCCTCACTTGAAATCATTTAATTGCCACAAAATTTCACCTATGGTACCTGAGCCAGTCTATATGGTGTCTAGGATTAAATTTGGAAAGTTATGTCTCAAAATCACTTGAAACTTGGCACAACAAGTATACTGTGATGAAAAAAAATCATTTTTAACCACTCAAACTCCTGTATGCATGGTTTCAAAGTTTTGCTATCTGTGCCAGTGGTATCTTGGATTGAATTTTGAAATCCCTTGAAACTTGGCATACATGACTAAATAGAAACTTGTCAGTTATAGATACACGGTATGATGTCATAATGTGGTAAGAACAAAAAAGTGGCTGGCGAGCCACCTAGGCGAGTGGGTCACTGATGTTCTTACCACATTATGGTGTCTATCCTGTATCTATAACTGAACAGACAATGACAAAGTGTTATCTATTTGTTTTATATAATAAAAATGTGAAAAATTTTGCCAAAAAAAATGTGGTGCAACGAAAAGACTTAGCATGCCATTTGATGAGATCATGATCTGTACAAAACAAAGCACTGAAATTGTGTCAGCGTGCGTCTGTCCTCTAATAGATCACAGTTCGCGACCATTGAAATTCCAGAATGAGCTCTGATTATCATATAAAACTGTTAAAAAACCACAATTTTTGCCATTATAATTGTTACCATTTTAAATGATCAAAATAAAGTTCATTCACTTTGTAAGAAATAATTATTTACTTACAAGTTTTATTGCTTTTGTGTCATTTAAAAACCTACAGAAGCTTCTACTCCACATATTTGATATGTTTTACAATATAATTGATTAAATATGCGTCAAAACACGTCGTAACATGACAGTTGCAGCTACAGAACCATCTGGTTTTGTATCTGAATGGCATCCATTTCAAACAGCAAATATCACTTTACAAACATGTAAAAACCCTGTGAAAATGTTTGCACTAGTGATGCACTTCTGTTGAATTATTGGCATAATTGAGTAATAAATTTACGTCATGCACTTGCTGACTCTTAAATAGTATGAATTGAGTGGGGCAATACTTGATGCATAAAATTTATTAGTTATGGCATCAGAGTATCAAAGAGCAGTGGATAGTTAAAGGGTCTGCCGTATAGTATCTGGGATTAAATTTGATGGAATTATGTATTGATTTCCTAATTATTTTTGTGGGTAGCCACGTAGTGGCATAGTGGTAACACCACTATGTTACCATAAAATTTCCGTATGTGGGTTTCATGTCTGCAAAATCACATTCCTGATTATATTGAGATCTTTAAGGAACCACGAACCAATCAAAACGTCAAACTTTCAATGAGACTGAATTCTTCAGTTCTTTAATATGGCGTACGCCGGTGTTGTAAAGAGTCATGTTGTAATATTTTATGGTTCAAGTTCTGGTTTTTATTATTTTATCGTTCAAGTTCTGGTTTTTAGTTGTTCGTGGTGTGTGTCATTTGGACTTTGGAGGCGGTAACCGCATGTAAAATATTTGTGTGCAGTAGCCATTTTTTGTGATGATTATTATTTAGTTATTGGGCCATTCTGTATTTTTTCTTCACTTGAGTACTCGTCATGTCACTCCGCTGACTCGTGTGTTTAATATCCTCATCCTCGAGCTTTTACAGATCACCCTCATTTGCTGGTTGTTAAATTTTTCAATATGGGCAACCCTCATATTGATCCCCCCAGATTACCAGGTATAATCGCAATGTTGTTGCAAGGAAATCTCAATGTTAATCACAATTATTTGCTGATTATTAAATTTTTCAGTACTGTGACAACCCTCATGTTGTTACATGAAAATCTTAATGTTTGATTATATCAGTCTAACAATGCAAATAGAAGTCCCTGATAGTTAAAAAAACTACAATCATTTGCTGGCAACCCTCATAATGAGTCCACTTGAGGGGGATATAATAAATTCCCCCCATATATAATCACAATGTCGCAAGAAAATCTTAAAGTTTGGTTATATCAGTTTAACCAATTTATATGATGAACACCTCATATTGCTGGTTTTAATTCTTTTCAGTATCGACAACCTTCATATATAATGAATCCCCTCATATATAATCACAATGTTGTTGCAAGAAAATCTTAATGTTCGGTTATATCAGTCTAACAATGCAAATAAAGGTCCATGATAGTTAAATAATGACAATCATTTGCTGGTTGTAAAATTTTTCAATGTCGACAACCTCTTATATAATGAATCCCCTCATATATAATCACAATGTTGTTGCAAGAAAATCTTAATGTTTGGTTATATCAGTCTAACAATGCAAATAAAGGTCCATGATAGTTAAACAATCACAATCATCTGCTGGAGGAAAAATTTTTCAATGTCGAAAACCTCTTATATAATGAATCCCCTCCATATATATTCACAATGTTGTTGCAAGAAAATCTTAATGTTTGGTTATATCAGAAGTTTGAAATTGAAAATGGTAGTAATGTTTTCCATTTCATCCTCTCTTCATTGGGGAAAGCGAGTTTACATATCCAACATTGCTGCCTGGAAGAAATTAAAGCAGAAATTTAATCCCCTCATATATAATCACAGTGTTGTTGCAAGAAAATCTTAATGTTTGGTTATATCAGTCTAACAATGCAAATAAAGGTCCATGATAGTTAAATAATCACAATCATTTGCTGGTTGTAAAATTTTTCAATGTCGACAACCTCTTATATAATGAATCCCCCCTCCCCATATATATTCACAATGTTGTTGCAAGAAAATCTTAATGTTTGGTTGTATCAGTTTAACCAATTTATATGATGAACACCTGATATTGCTGGTTTTAATTTTTTTCAATATTGACAACCTAATTCATATATAATGAATCCACTCATATATAATCACAATTTTGTTGCAAGAAAATCTTAATGTTTAGTTATATCAGTTTAACAAATTTATATGATGAAGACCTCATGTTGCTGCTTTTAATTTTTTTCAATATCGACAACCTTCATATATCAATTCCCTATATTCTCTCTCTTGAAAAAATAGTATTTATGTGTAAATCACGCTCTTCAAAATTGATATTAGCTACGATCTAGATACGTTCTCTACATAGTGTACTTCATACGATCTAATTGTTGTATCATTAAATCTACTTGTAACTGTTCTTTTACTGTGTCCAGCGTATATTTTTACTAGCGCACCTTTTGTCCGGAGAGTGCAATAGTGCATTGCGACCTAGCTTACCTACAAAAACTTTCATTCCTTATTCCTTATGTGGAGTTTTTTGTACCGAATCTAGACCAGCATGCACCTATTTCAAAAAAGTCCTTTTGCATACATCAAACAAAGCATTGCAAATATAATAGCCTTGGTTTCAGCATAACCTGCAAAATTGCAATCACACCTGTTTAACATAGTAACAATGCTTAAAGGGTCTTGGGTCTTAAGAGTGTCTTGGCTTACTTCGCTGAGGCTACCCACATGTACGCTAAGCGTACCCATTTTTTCTATTTATTAATATTGCCTTATTGATTAATTGACGACTTGAGCAAGCCACGACTGAATTTATTAATTAATTAAATATGTATATGGTCATCATTCTACCTCCTTTTGTCATACTTTATGTAGTTATTGCATGTATGCTGTCTGTAATGTAAATTATGTTTTAGTAGAGTATTTGGTGGGACTTAATTATGTTCTGTTGTCCTTACCTGCAATATATTTATTGTGAAGCATTAAATAAGTATGGAAAAGAATTCGAAGAAATAATGTATTAATTTTTTATTTTTCAGATATGTATGATGACGTCTATGGTCATTCTGTTGAAGAACATGATCTGTGTGTCTCACCAACTACAGGTGCGTATGGTGCTGGGGGTACGATCAGGAATGAATGAGGATCAAGTTCAACATTGTTAGGACTCATTCTATCCATTTGATTCCATTAAATATTTACAAAAATCTTTGTTCATGTCATTTTTCAAGCCCAACAATTCCTATATCGACGAAACGAGACCCAACACCCAAACTTATCTTCTTTCATGGAGGAACCCTTGGGATATAAGGAGGAGGAATATGAGGATGGCAAGGGTTATCTAGCAGTAGAAAAAGATTATAAGACACCAAAGCTTGACAGAGAAAGTGAAGGTAAGCATTAGAAACTGGTTGAATTTCTTTCACACTTCAGGCTTCTCATATCACAGATTGACTTTATGATTTGGACTTATATAGCTAAACTCTTGTCTTGCTTGGATGAATTTCGATCAATTCTTGGCGACCATTGTGATGAAAACGAAGCAACTGCAGCGATTTTGAGACACGATTTTGACTTAGAGAGAGCAATTGATTATGTTTTAAACCAAGGTAAAGACAATATAATATGGTAACTTATTAACATCAAACTATGATATTGATGAAGTCTCAGAAATATTTCTTTCTTTCCAGGTGGAAATCAAGATTTAAGAAGTCACAATGTTCCCAAGCAGAAAAAAGGTATTTAAGTTCGTCTATTGAGCAATTGTATAAATAAGCCTCAAGACAGTCAAATGAGTCAATCCCTTCCTGAAACTTCAGACAGGGCCATAGCTAGAACATTCATGGGGGGGGGGGGGGAGAATATTCATATATTCATGCCCTGCCTAAATTTGATTTGATTTGAAAAGAAACTTGTCATGCAGAACACAGTCCCCCCATCAAATAATTTTCTAGCTACAACCCTGACTTTAGAAAAACTAACCAGTTCAACTACCATTTTTTCACAATACAATACTAACTTTGTGCCTTTTTCTCTTTTCATAATGATTTCCTTCACTCCATGGCAATATCAAGGTAAGATGTGATAAGTGATTTCTGCTCTGAAACTAACAAAACCCGCCAGTATAGTAGTTTTGATAAACCGCTAGAGCAATGCAATAAACCAGCTTTGGCTAATGCACAATCTGGAAAACAGGATGGATGTTCACCCACTTTACCAAGTGAAAAATTATCCATTTCACCGTTACAAAAGCTACTGAACAATGGAGGGCAACAAAATAAACCTTTGTCTTCTGTCAGCACAAGAACTTCGCCATTGACCAAATTACTGGAGAGCAGAAATCAATCTGCGTTATCACCGCTGATAAAAAGTACAACTACTGAATCACCGCAATCTCCTAAAAGTGGAACAAAACAGTTGAAATCATTGAGGCTGTTGGTTGGCGAAACATCTTCGAATAAAAGTGACGATATGAAAGTGGCATCTCTGATGGGTACACTTCATCTTCAAGACTCTTCTAAATCACCGCTGAGCTTGTTATTAGGTGGAAGACAGCGTTCTGAACACGAAAAGCAACTTTCAACCAAGCCGTTAGCATCTGATGGTCACTTGTCGTCGTTTGTTCATATTCCTATGGAAACATCACCGCTTAGCAAGTTGTTCATGCACAGCAAGCAGTCGTTGGTAAGCAAAGAATGCAGTAATGTGAGCTTAGAGAAATCATCCATAGTCCACATCCCAAGGAATGACGGAGCATTGTCTTTGAGGCAACTGTTGAAAACAAGACAATCACCGAAAGAGAATAGGATGGAAGAAGATTTAGACAATAATTCAAATATTGCTCAACCAAATTCTTCATCAGAAAGAACGGTGTTTACCAATAGTTTCACAGAGTCTCGTCACGACGGTCTTTCATCTGCGCCGCTCAAGACCGCGAAAACAGAAAAGAAATCAAAACCAAAATATACAGATTCAGTTTTAGCTCGCGTGAGTACTAGAATTGTTTCAAATGATACCAAAAATATGCATGATGTTAAAGATGGCGTTCAAAGACATCCAGTTGGTCCAGACTCGACAAAAAAAGTCGAAGATTGTGTTCAAATAGAAGCAATTGAATTCCATAAAGATCTTGCTTCTCATGATTCTGTTCTCCACGTTCCAAGCGTGTTTGCTTATACTTTACTTGTTTACTACAAGAAACCTGGCAGGCATTGGAAACCTCGTGTGAAAAGAATGTTTGAGAATGATTTAGGAATAATTCCATTTGATTTCAACGAGCCTTCCCCCGATGACATTGTATTGAGCAAGCAAAAAAAAACACACTTCAAAAAAATAATGTGAACATTCGACTCGAACGATTGGTTAATACTATATCATGCGTGTGAATGACTCGATTATTTTAACTTGTAAATAAGCGTAGTGTAATTATTACAATATAATTAATGATTTTCCCCAGCACTGTCATACAGAAAGTGTATGCATATTTTAGACGAGATACTGATATTGAGTTTTTACAAGCAGCAATGGAATTTTACTTTAATAAGTTTTGCCAGTGTAATTATTCTATGTAATGTAGTTTGTAGAATTTACATACAATGTGTAATTAGGCAATCATTTTTAATTCAAATACACATAAGTATTGCTGGTTTACACTTCATGCGTTTGCCTGGTGGGAGATTGGATTCATTCATTCTGTGATGTGCAATTGGATAACGTGAAAACATAACTGACTATGGTGTAAAAGTATGGTAGTCCAATGACAGATGTTGGAGCTGAAAATGAAAAAGAAACAACGGAAAAACAAGGACCATCGTGAACATTGTGTTTTTATAGCGGTTTGATTTCTTTTTTTACCTCATCATCGCAAATACGATAAACTGTTTTTAACATAAGATAGGTACATAATTTCGGGCCAGGAAGTTCCTGACTTTGTAATCTAAATCTAACTTTTTACCACGTTATAGGAATAGTCATTTCTTGTTCTTTAACAGTGTTCCATTTCAGATTCAGAGCGCGGTAATACTCCGAAGAAATCTGAATTGGCAACAGCTAATGGTCAAACACCACGTGCGAACGTGTCTTCGCCAGTACTGAGACTTGATTTGCCGGTTGCAAACTCTACTGAATCCAGGTAAAGTTTTAGCTTATCTTCCTTACTTGCTAACTAAACTGAAATCATTTTAATCGACATTTTTTGTCATTCTTTAGTTCAGCACAACTAGTTAATGGCGATACAAAGATGACCTCACCAGACAGTCCGTCTTCCAGTAAATCAAGAAATACTCCAAAGGAGAAAGTTTCTCCTAAGAAAGTGAACAATGTCAGACAAGGAAAAACTCTGCTCAATTTAGTTGCAATAGGTGAGTAGACCGGGGGGTTGCTTCTACGGAAGGTGAATAGCGCTACCACCAGATAGTGATTTTCTCAACTGCCGCAGAAAGACATAAAAAGCAACGACACCAGGGATATTGAACTCGTAAGAGATAAAAAGTGACTTAATGTTGAGATTGCTAAACTTTGATATAGGTTTTACCAGTTACTCAACATGCTTGGAATGTTTAAAAATCACTATCCGGAGGATAGCACTATTCACCTTTTGTACAACCGAGCCCAGACCTTAACCGTATTCATACAAGTTCAACAAGCAAATCAGTAAAGACGCTTGCTATAATGAATTTCTTTTAGACTACGTTTACGCTACTCCGGAGCGAAATAATGCCGGTAAAATTTACTTGCGTTTACACTACGCCGTTACAGTTTTGTAACTTGTTTACAAGCGCTCATATAAACCTAAAATATTTTTAACAAAGCAAAGAAATTTAAACGAAAAGCATTCAAGTTTGCTGTTTTGAGACCTGAGATGTTTCATTTACAAGCGGCACCAAAAATTAACGGCGTTTGTGTTTACACAACGCGGCTTAGCGCTCCGTTTTCGTTCGACCACGTTTAGAAAGCGTGGTCGTGTCGCTACGGCAAAAGTGACGTTTTCAAACAAATCCGCTCCGGTGCTGTGTAAGCGGAACGCCATTTTGTTACTTTTTTCCGCCGTTTTCAGACCGATCCGGAGTAGTGTAAACGTAGTCTTAATGTTTTAGAAAGAGTTATGAAGAATATAAAAATTTGTTTCTTTTTTCAGGTCATGTTGACGCAGGGAAGAGTACACTGATGGGGCATCTTCTTTATCTCTTGGGTGATGTCTCTAAGAAAACGATGCATAAATATCCTTTTAGTAAAATTTAATAGCAAATACAAAGCAATGGTGATACCGAATATTGAAATCATTTTTATTTCTCAAAGTTTTGACTAGTTTAAAGTCACTCCTGACGATGACTTCAAACTAGTCGAAACGTTGAGAAATAAAAATGATTTCAATGTTCGATATTACAATTGTTTTGTATTTTATAGAAATATTCAGTGGTTCCCGCAATTAATAGCAAATCACCGACATGATTTATTTTACATTCTCGTTTAGTAATCATTGATCGTTGCCCTTCGTAATATTGCCTGCACGTTAATAAAGTATATCCTCTCTAAACGTTAAGTGCAGTAAGCTGGTATATACTAACATCAAACTGGTTGGCTGTTTTGATAAGTTTTATTTTTCTTAATCAATCGGCATGTATGAACAAGACGCGAAGAAAGCTGGAAAGGCGTCATTTGCGTACGCGTGGGTTTTAGACGAGACTGGGGAAGAGAGAGAAAGGCGAGCAAGACACCTGAAACAAACGAAGGTTTTGGTTGTTGAAATATTAACATCCAGTTTGTCGTTTATAGGGGGATAACAATGGATGTCGGAGTCACTCGTGTTGAAACTGATTCCAAGATAATCACATTAATGGACGCGCCAGGCCATAAAGACTTCATCCCGAACATGATCTCTGGTGCTGCCCAGGTCAATGATTGCTCTCTTTCACCATTTTTGTAGGAGGTACTGATGCTATTAAACTATATGAAGACGTATAAAAATACTTTATATGTTTCGTTGTAGGCTGATGTTGCCATTCTGGTTGTCGCTTCTTCAACGGGTGAATTCGAAGCAGGTTTTGAATCCGGTGGACAAACAAGAGAACACGCTATCTTAATTCGTTCTCTTGGCGTAACGCAACTTCTCGTTGCTGTAAATAAACTTGACACAGTAAGCTTATTACAGAGTCCTTTTCCGGCTGATAATTTCAGCAAATATAAAATGAATATAATTCCAAATAAGGAGTGCATATTAATTATACACAAGATTAAATTAAACTGTATTTTTCGAATCGAATCAAATTCATCTTCAGCAGAGTTTGCAAGATATGGCGTTGAACGCCAACGTTCAACGCCATATCTTGCAAACTCTGTTGAAGATGAATCTGATTTGATTCGAAATATACAGTTTAATTAATTCAATCTTGTGTATAATTAATATGCACTCTTTATTCGGAATTACATTCACTTTATATAAGCTTCTTACGATCCGTAAACCAAACATGCATGCTCAAAATGAATATGTTTGTGGTTGTATGTTGATGTTTTAACTCCAACGTTTAGGTTGGCTGGTCCAAAGAGCGCTATGATAATATTGTTGCAAAATTGAAGAAATTTCTAAAACAAATTGGATTTAAGGTTAGTAAAGTAAGGTTATTCTTCATTATCAGCAATCTTAGATGTATAAAATTCTTTATCAACTGGGAGGATTTCTTCATTTGTCCACCAACATGTTAAAATAGACATTTACAACAGAGAGTTACCGTCAATCTCACTAATGTTGTATTTATTTTAGGAAAATGATGTAAACTTTGTCCCATGCAGTGGTCTAACAGGCGAGAACTTGACGAAACCTGCCGAGGAAACATCGTTAAAGAAATGGTATAATGGACCTTGTATGTTACAAAGAATAGGTAAACAAAATATATTCTTAACATGGGAATGCACTTTATTCGTCTACCTTATATCAATACTGTAGAAATAATGTATTCATTTATTTCTAGATAGTTTTAACGCTCCGGAAAGAGCAGTGGATAAACCATTTCGTCTTTGTGTGTCTGATGTCTTTAAAGGTTAGTTGAGGATGGAAATAAATCATTTTCTAAATCAATTGTTCGAGCTGAGCTTGTTCTTTGTATACATAGGAACAGGGAAATCAATCATTTTCTGAAGCAATGATTTGAACTGAGCTGATTCTTTGTATACATAGGAACAGGGAAATCAATCATTTTCTGAAGCAATGATTTGAACTTATTCTTAGGAACAGGCTCGGGTGTTTCTGTGATGGGTCGAGCGGAAGGTGGACAAGTAAAGAATGCTCAGAAAGTATTAGTAATGCCGGCTGGAGTCCAAGGACAGGCCAAGAATATCGCGGTCCACAATGAGCCAGCGGACTGGGCTCAAGCTGGTGATCACGTCACACTTAACATACATGGTGTTGATATCGTGAATATCACGTAAGTGTTTATCACGGGTATTATGCTCCATATAATCATTTTAGGAAAGTGATATTTGTTAGCTTTCAAGAGAAATATTGTTCAATTGAACACTTTGTTAGAACAAGACTTATTAGATTCTGTATTAATTAGATTTCGTGTTCGTCTATAGATTTTAATGGAATTATTTATTACATATGTATAGTTGAGGGCCATCATGAATACTACTGGGAAACCAGTAATGATGTTTTTACCCTCGGTAAATAAAGTATAAATAATAAAGTATTTTTACACACACGTAAAACCCGCGCGAGTTGTTACAATTTCGCAAACATGTTGTGACAAGTTACCAACGAGTTGTGTCTGCACTAACAAGCTGTTAGAAACTTGTAACAAGCTTGATGGTGCTATCAGACTTGTCACAAGGTTTTTCCAAGTCTGTTACAGTATTCATATAACAAGATTGTTACCAGGCTGACGAAACAAGGCAGTAACAATATTGTTATATCATGAATGTATCAGTCTTGTTGGAACAAGTTTGTAAGAAGTCTGATAATATCAATGTTTAAGATTGTTGCAAGTTGTGAACAGCTTGTTCCAAACTTGTTGAAAACTTTCTAACAAGGCAGCGAACACAGTTTGTTGAGATTCTTACGTGTGTACATTACTATCGTTTTACATGTTAGGTTATTCCCTTAAACGTATCAACTTGTCTTTATCCCTTAGGGTGGGCAGTATCCTCTGTGATCCATCATGTCCTATCCAAGCGGTGACAAGACTGAGAGCAAGGATAATGGTGTTTGATATAGAAGTTCCTTTAACAAGAGGATTCCCGGTACGTTTATGGATATCAGGGTGATGTTAGTGGGGGCCTGTGATTTGTTACCGATGATTTGTGTAATAAGTATTGTTGTTATGTTTGGTTTGGTATTACAGGTTGTGTTTCATTTTCAAACGATAAATGAGCCTGCGGTTATCAAACGACTACTCAGCATTCTGCACAAAAATACTGGCGAAATGATTCAAAAGAGACCCAGGTGACTACACATAACTCCAGTATATTGCCTATTGGTAGTGAATGGAACTGCAAAACGGTACTTTCAGCCTCAACTAATTCTGACGAGATCTCTCCTTGTTTTGAGTAGATGCCTTACGAGGAACTCTACAGCAAACATTGAACTGGAATTGTGCAGAGCGGTTTGTCTGGAGTTGTATCAGGACTGTAAGGATTTGGGGAGATTTATGTTGCGTTATGGAGGAAAGACGATATCAGCTGGAATAGTCACTGAGGTATCGCAAAACGCTGCTTGTGCAGGATGGTAGCCTTGAGTTGTTAATATCTGTTCCTGTGAAATGCTTGATTTTGGTGCCTTGAAATGTGATTTTTTCTGCGCATGTCAGTCTTTTGATGTCAGTCTTTTGAATTGTTATTCGATTGTTAAAATAAGAGTAAAAGTGTCAGTCTTTTGAATTGTTATTCGATTGTTAAAATAAGAGTAAAAGTATCTTTGGAGGACTTTCGAAGGTCGATTTTACATATCGAAAGAAATGAGGTCTCAATCTGAAGGAACGTGATATAGATCTGTGAACAAGCTGTAATGTAGATTAGCTGCCTTTTTAAGACACGTGAATGGACTACTTCCCTATTTGACAAACATTTGAATTCGGAAAGTCAATTAGCTCAGCTGGAAAGAGCATCCTAAATTGCATACAATTGTCGAGTTTGGTTGCAAATTATTGTAAAATGTGGAAAATATTGCCCTGTAAAGTTTGCGAATTTTGTATACTTTTCTGTTACGCACGGAAAAGCGTTACCACTATGTGGAAATCTGGTAACGCTTTTTGCCGCGTAATATAAAAGCACGCAAAATTCGCAAACTTTACATTACTATATTTTCGACATTTTTCAATATTTTACAACCAAACTTCACAATTTCACTAAATTTAGGAAGCTCTTTCCAATTGTGCCAAAATTGCTTTCAAATTTAATTGGGGAATGGTCCATTGTGAAACTGCGCTGTGAAACATCTGCCTCGGCCCTACCCTCCTTTTACCTTTTACCATTATTTCTACATGTAACACTCAGTGCAACTTCTCTCGCCAGTAACTGATGATATTTTCCATTTACAAAACATCCTGTGAAAAAATATCCGACCAGGTTAATAACATTGCATCATGTCATTGTAGTAAATTACAATCTTGAGTTTACTTGAGTTTCTATTTTAGTTTGTTTTAGTATGTCATATTCTCATTTTCTATTTGCCATTCATAATTTGGCCACCGTTAGGTCGATGGTGAAGAGCATTTCTTTAAGGGGAGGAGCGTTCAGGGGGGGGTCGTTCAGGGGGGCTATCAGGGGGTCATTCGGTAGCACGATGGGTTGATGAATGTGTAATTGTTTTGCTTTCTAGATCCGATCTTAACGAGAGTAACATTTGGAGAGAGAAGAGATCTGAAGCAATTCTATCTTCGAAAAGAGATCGTGACTGCCGAGATTCCAGAATTCTTTCCAAATTGCCGGCAATGGCCAGCAATAACTTCGCGTGAATAGGAGAGGGTTGAAGGGTATAATAAAATATATAATTTATGAAAATTAATATGATGGCTCTACGGAGCAAAAACACAACTTGTAGTTTGCGATGTACATATGGGATAACTCTCTGGGGAGCCAAATGGGAGGGGGGATACCAAATCATCATGGTAAATGGGTGTCAAGTCCTCGTGTAAAGTGGCTCTGACTAACTCGTTCTGAATGCTATTTATTAGTTAAATAATTATGAAATTGTTATGTTTTCTCAAATAAACCAACATTACCTATGAGTATCATATCATTCATGGTTAGGGCTTTTTCAAATCCGTCAGAGCACCTAGCATCTCTTATGTGCATTAATTTATTTAGCGCCAATATAAAATGTTTTATTTTTGAATTGATCAGCGATTGCTCGAATAGCACAGGAACGAAGACATGTGGATGTTGATTCAAGCTTTATGTCGCGGGTACGAATCCTTCATTGACTTTTTCTTTATTGTTTTTTTATTAACCTTTTTTTCTTGACTTCTAAGGTTATGGTTGGCCTTTAAGGTTAGAGTTACGATATAGGTTAGGGTTAGGATTTGGGTAGGGGTTATTTTATCACTTAGGAAAATTCACGGACAACTCCTGGTAACTATGTGCTCTAGCGGATCTGAAATGGCCCTGACCTTCCAGCCCTTGTCTTAAACTGTTTTCGTCTACTGTAAGAATTATAAGCTTTTCCAAAGGTATCTTTTGGTCTATTTTGCAGATTTTTAAAAAAAAGATTCGTCAAAAATTTACAGCTTCATTATATCATACAGTCTGGTACGGAAACTTTCTTATTTCCTTGTTAACCACGTACACGGGCAAAATTTTTGGTAAATGGAGAAAACTACGGTTCTCCAAAGTCATCGAGAAAAGTTTAAGAACGAACGGTGTTCAAAATTCTACAATTTTCTTAACGCTGGGAACCATGTTTTTTTTTAACGAAAAAACCCCCCAAAAATATTGAAAACAAAATACGCCATACCACTTATACCAGGGATATTGAGAATTATCATGAGATTACATTACATTTGACGATGAAATGCGAACAAAAGCTCGCGAATGAGTTCGAATAACTTTGATTTAAGCTAGCGTGTATATTTATAATAATTTTTACCCCAGACAAAAACCTATGGGGTTTGTGACAAGGGCAAGATTTGACCAAAAACTCGTTGACTTGAGACATTTTTTGCATTGGCCACTAGACTACATGATTGCTATCACGCGCTTGCCACTTAAATTGTTTAAGCTGGGTTTACTCTAGCCTATAATTGATTCTAAAACATCGTTTTAATCGGAATTATCGTTTAGCTGCGTTGTTTATTTACACCACTTTGCCTGAGTACCAGACCGCGTTGGCTATTACACTCGCCCGACGTGGTTTAAATTGTTTACCCGTTTTTAACTGAATGAGCTTTAAAAAATAGTTAAACAGTATAAACCACTGAAAATCGTAGATGTATAGCCTGGATTAGACATAAATGGAAAAGGTGAGACGTTCTCTGACTAAAATATATTTATTTGTTTACGAGCTTTCGGCCACCAGTCTGTAGCCTTCAACGGGTATATTTATAATGATTGCAGTAAACTGTGAAAGTGTGAAATGAAGCTAGATATGACGTGTATACATGTGCACTGTGAAATACGATAAGGTGATACTATGTTTTCTTTATTAAGATTGTACATTGTCGAGGAAGCGGTTTTGAGTTGTTATCAGCATTGCTGTGTTTGGCAGCTGTATGCCTAGTAGCCCAAAAAAACATCCATTCAGTTTTACATTGAGGTCTGTGGCGTAGCGGTAGTTGCGTAATTGTATATATATATTAATTAATATATATATACAATTACGCAACTACCGCTACGCCACAGACCTCAATGTAAAACTGAATGGATGTTTTTTTGGGCTACCTAGGCTGTATGCCATGATTCTAGACTTCTAGCGTTAGGCGACTACGGAAATTCCCTGTGTCAATGATTTTCGCGTTGCATGTTTTTCGATGTTTGAACCATTATTATGTTCCTTAACGTTTCTGATGTCTTCAGCCTTTCTTGTTTTCAGAGATCTGCCTGTTTCCCCTAAGTACAGGTAGATATTTTAAAACAAGAAAAGCAAATGATCACGCATGGCAATAGTGCCTACCTGGTCGTAATTCAACCACAATTAGTGCAGTCATAATATTTGGAAAAGTATGTTTGATCAGAATTTACAAGGTCTTCTCTGAGTATAAGAGAAGGCTGATTTCAACAGACATTTATTTTTCAAATGTTTTATTACTTACAAAAACATAGGCTTTTAAAATTCGTAGCACCAGAAACCTACTGTATGCTCAAGTTGTGATCTTATCCATTTTTGTTATTTGTGATACTACAAAGACTCAATTGGATTTATTTAGAAATAAACTTAAAGCCAAAAAAGCCAAACTTCTTTTTTGAGGCCAAGCAAGAAAAAAAGAAGCCAAAATCGAGTTATTTGGCCTCTAATAGGCCAAACTACCAACCGCTGGTTCACATTACCGAACCTTATATGAAGTACGGTGAAGAAAAGAGCCATCGGTACAAACTTAAAAAATTGAACGAAAAACAAAATTAAAACGTTATTGTGATACATATCTGAAAATAAACATAATGTAATGTGATATAAAAGTGTTGAATTCATGTTTAGGAGTCTTTTTGGCTTCTGGCACTAAACTGATCCGTAAATAGTCAAAGTCGTTTTGAGCACGTGGTAATCTACTTTTGAAGTATGATAATTTAGCGTAACGGTAATTTGATATCTGAAATCTGAATGTCGCACCTTCGATATCGCTGTCGTCTGCTGGAAAGAACAGCTTTTCAAAGCGTGTTCGACTAGCATCTCGAAGATAACGCTGTTTTTTGAACGGAGGACAAGACATTTATATACTGAGTATAACTTAACAACAAACCGGAGCAGCTAGGCTTGTTTTAAGCGTGCTTAAAATGGCCATGGCCTGGCAACTGTCTTTTCCAGTTGACGAGCCAGTCGATGTTCTTGTTACCCACGTGGAAAGAGAGACGGGAAATTTCTTCGTTCAAATCAACGACCCAGGCAATTCCAAGCTGGATGATCTCATGGAAAAAATTGCGAATTATGTTGCGGTTAACAGCGGTGATTCCAAGGCGAAAACGTTGAAGGTAGGTGATGCATGCTTGGGGAAATATGTTGATGAAGTTTGGTATAGAGGGAAGATATTGGGAGGTGACAGAAATGGTTACAAGGTATTCTTTGTGGATTATGGAAACAGCGAGTTGGTCGCTAGAAACAATGTTGTGTCGGTTCCCGAGAAGTTTTTGACCTTGCCACCGCAAGCCTATGAATGTGAGCTAGCAAACGTGAAGGCGAGGGGTACAGGGGGTCTGTGGGGCACTGAACTTCTGGTCAAATTTGAAGAGTTAGTGTTAGAACAGCCATTTACAGCGCAAGCTATTTCATTGAAAACAAACAATGTGCTCGTACTCAGCCTCTTTCAAGATGCGACCATGACAACTCTTGCGGCCGAACCTCTTATTTCCGAAGGTTATCTCACAAGATTGGACGCTATGCTTCCATATGTCGAAACGGGTCCTAGTCGTAGCTATAAGTTTTTGAGACTTGACAACTTCAGCTTTGAGGATGTCCATGTTTCATATTGTGAGGATCCAAACAAGTTCTACTGCATTTTGCTGAAGAATTCGACTGCACTACGTCACCTCATGGAAGAGTTGGAGAACACATATCGAGAAGCACCTGAGGATGACTATCCCTTAACATCTTGCTGTGAGAACAACCCATGTTGTGCAAAGTATTCTGAAGATGATATGTGGTACCGAGCAGTCATCACTAGTGAAAGTCCCTCCCCGACTGGTGAAATTACTGTGCGATTTGTAGACTACGGCAATTCTGAAAGTGTCCTTATTTCGAGCCTACTGGAACTGAATGACAGATTCCTAGAGCTGCCTATGCAAGCATTAGAATGCTCGTTATACGGTATCAAGCCAACCAACGAAGCTGAAGAATGGCCTCAAGATGCGATAGACTTGTTTGACACAATGACAAATGAAAAACAGCTTGTTAGTTATCTGTACGAAGTTGAAAAAAACAAGGCCGAAGTGTTTCTCTTTGACACATCCGAAGAAGCAGTGGATATCAATTTTGGTGAAGTTATGGTCGAACATGGCAAAGCTATAGCAGTAAAATCCCTGAAAGACTACAAGAAAGCTAACCATTCCTCGCGACGGAAATCATGTTTTGGTGTAATAGACCTCGTACCAAGCACTAGGGAGGCTGTCGTTGTTACAAATGTCGACTCACCATCAGATTTCTATTGTCAAATTCTGTCCCATTCATCCAACTTGGATAAGCTTATGAACGATTTAAGGGAGTATTATGAAGCTCTTGACGATGTTGCAGACACTATAACCTTACCTCAAGCTGGTATGATGTGTTGTGGTCAATATACAGAGGATGAGGGCTGGTATAGAGCTTTGATTCTTGCATCAGATATCGCAAATCGGCAAGTGGAGGTACTTTATGTTGATTATGGTAATACCGAAAGTCTACCCATCTCCCGCATAAAGGAGCTCAAACTACAGTTTGAGTCCTTGCCACAACAAGCGGTTTCTTGTTGTTTGTATGGGGTTAAGCCTAATGTCCCAAGCTGGTCGGAACGAGCAATTAAGGAGTTCGAGGATGCTATTGTTGACAAAGAACTTGTCTTCAAAGTTGTAACACAGCTGGAAAGTCATCGTTATGGTGTTATTCTGGTTGAAACTGTCGGAGGAGAGGAATATAGCATTAATAAACTGCTTGTACAAAAAGGTAGGCTTAAAAATTGTTTTTCCCAGAATGTTGACTTTATTCCATCTTAGTTAGAGTCTAAACTGCAGCCTTGTAAACATAAGTTGGAGGGAGTTATGTTAATTAACAGAAATTGACCATATCTGTTGTTTAGGTTTGGCTATCTCGGAGGAAATCCACCCTGGTGTTGTTGTGGAAGGAACTATTAGTGATTTCCGGTTGCCAGCAATCGAGGTTGGTAGTTATGTCGATGTTGAAGTCACTCATGTTGAAAGCCTGGATCAGTTTTGGTGTCATCTGATGGATTGTACTCAAGAAATGGAACACTTGATGTCAAATCTTCAAGAATATTATGATGCACATCAACCAAAAGCAGGAGATTCAAATGCATTCTTGCAAGGTAACTAATAATAAGAATTAGTAGAATCATGCTAATTATACATTTGTATGGGCTGCTTTTTTTGCTATGGGTATCTTGATAGATAGCAAGTAGCGAAACAATAATTCTTCTGGTGATGGCAACATGGTTTGAAAATCAATTATTTATCTCAGATTCTGCTAAAACAATGAAGTTACTCACTCTTAATTTCTATGCAGTGATGTAGTTGATTTGGGCTTTGCTCTCATCACCACATAGAAATTTCGGGCTTTAATATGATTGTTAATTGGGTTGTTTGTGGCCTTGATTTGAGTTTATATAGTTGACACTTGCCATAAGAATCACAGATGAATATGTGAACAAACTAAAGGCAACATCAGCTGATGCTATGACAAGTGTGAACTATGTCTAATCATGGTGAGAATGGAACCTATAAATTGAACTGACTATAGCTCAATTAACAGTAGTGCGATCATGAAAAGCATTTTGTATTTTGACTTTGTTTAGAAACATTTGTTAAGAGTGTTCACTTTGAGTGCCAAATGCCAGCTGTGCAGGCCTGATAGAGAGACTGCTTGGGGGGTGGGGGAGGAGGTCCTGTCATGGCATTTTCAGATTGTGCAAAGTCCGTTTCGCCCAAATTTTCGGAGCATAACAAAGTTTGTTTATGTTTTTGCTATCATATTGTGTGAAGTATCTCGTGCTTGTTTAACTTTTATCTGAGCAAGTTAAGCACATTTTATACTTTATTTGAAAGCTCCCCTCGTGGAGTAACAAATGCAATGGTCCTACATAATGGCGCAAGTTTTTTGTGACTCTAGACCGAGAAATCATTTCTTAAATTTTGCCTTTTTGTATGCTGATCACTCAGTCTGACTCTTGTCCCATTTCTTCTTTGCTCATCATAGTTCTTGCTCTTTGTGGCCTTGTCTTCCGTATTTGTTAAATGACAGAGCATCATGCTACTTGTTCCATTCAATGGAATGTTGTTATCCTCAGGAAATGTGTGCAAGTTGTGTAAAATACCTTAAAGAGTTGATGGTGCAATATTTTGAAATATTGAGAAATAACATGCTATGTAACAATTAATATATCTAGTAGCACGCTTGTGCACAAACAACAATAATCCAACATGGCTTTCTATAAAGGGACCAGTAGTGTTCAGTCTGCTGCGAAATTACAGCCTTCTCTAAGACCTTGAGTGGCAGAGCACTTAGTTGACATTCCAAATCTCAGAGCAACACCACAATATCATTTTACACTTGAACACATAACATGAATAAAAAACACGATAATAAAAGTAAATTATATAAATCGTAACTCATATGGCTGGAATCACTTCTAATTTTGCTTCAGAAAGTGTTTAATCTTGTCAAAACATACAGACAAGCACAAGTGAAGATGATGAATGGACTATTTTTATGGAAAATTCTCCTTACAGAATGTTTGTATTGTTATTTTTGATAGGCAGCCCATGTTGTGCGCGTTTCAATGATGATAAACTGTGGTACCGTGCAAGGATTCTTGAGAAGATGCGAAACAATCTGGTCAAAGTTCGATTTGTTGACTATGGCAATTGTGAAGTTGTTGCTTTAAAAAGGTGATTTGAAATAAAGTGCATTGTTATTTATTGAAAATATTTTAGGAGTTTTGATTGGTTAAGAGGTGAAATCGTCATATCCGCTTGGTAGTTGCCCAAATTCGGGGTTGAAAAATATACAACATGGTGAGTCATTTCGTCATATATTGAAAACAAATGTATGACATTATGACTCATTTTATTGTATATTGACGGACCTTGTAATCTGACAATTGTTTTAAGAATATTTTTTCCGTAGTCTGATTGGCTTATTCAAGTTTTCGAACAATTTCATGCTTTTCTATTATCAGCAGCTTGTATCTTCTTACTTACAAAGCAAGTGTTTAAACTGAGGTTAAAATATTTTCAAAAAATAATAAAACAATCATTGAATTCGGTTCTCGCAGGATATGAGGGATTATTATGGCCTTGGTTTGTGTTATCTGCCTCAGCCTTAGGCTTGGGCAGATATCTAATATATGTGGCTGTAAGTATCATATGATAGTGTGTGCTCCCTTTCTGCTGTATTTCAAACATCCTTTCATGTGTTTGTTTAGTGTTGCCGTCCTGAATCGAGAGTTTCTGTATCTCCCAGTGCAAGCTATTGAATGTAGTCTTGCAAATCTCTCAAACTTGCACAAGAAGAAGAAGAAATTTGCTCACAAATTTCTTGAAATGGTCAATGGCAAGGAACTCGTGTGCCGCATGGATGAGTGTGATGACAGAGGCAAATATACTGTCTTGATTATTGATTCTGGTGATGGTGAAACTGTGAAGATTAATGAAGAAATGGCTGGGCTTATTGAAAGTTTAGAGAAGCATGGTGCTGGCAAAGGTTAGTGAGAAGTGTTCTTATCTTACATACACAAAAAACTTGTTGGTTGTTGTACTGATTGTCAAGGTATTTTGCACCTGCTTACAGTAGATGATTGATTGTTTTTGTCATCAGCTCTCCTAGCTTGCAATTACACTGTATGACGTCATAATGTGGTAAGATAAAAAAAAGGGCCCATGAGCTGCCTAGGCGAGTGAGTCACTGATGTTCTTATCACATTATGACGTCTATCATGTATCTATAACTTAACAGACAACGGCAAAATGTTATCTATTTGTTTTATATAATAAAAATGTAAAAAATTTTGCCAAAAAAAGCTTTGTAGTGTGAGGAAAAGACTTTAGCATGCCATTTGACGTGACCATGATCTACACAAAACAAAGCACGCCATTGGCTGTCGATAATTCTAAAATTGCTGTGATTGGCTTGTCGCTGAAATGGCATCAGCGTGCATCTGTCCTCTAGTAGATCACAGTTCTCGACCAATGAAAATCCAGAATGAACTCTGATTATTATACAATACCTTGTAGATCATTAATTTCCTTGTTTGCATGTTTAAACTATAGTAAAACCCCACTATATAGGACCCTACGTTTTTCAAGTTAGCATCGTGGAGAGGCTCAGATTTGACTTCCTCTACCACTACCGCTACCTTTTCCTGATTTTTAAACAATTTGATTGGTTAATTGAGTAGGTACGTGCATCTGATTGGCTGAAAGAAAGATTAAGGTAGCGGTAGAGGTATTGGAAGCCAAATCTGAACCTTTCTATTGTTCTTGTTTGGAGGCAGTATTTGTCTCTTTATACGCTGGAAAACATATTCCAGTGGAGAAACACATATGCAGTCTCTAATAGACTCAAATTTGCATGTTCTTGAAAAAATCTATGGCGAGGAAAACGTAACTCTAGCAATGTACTTACAGTATACACGGGTTTTTACTGTGCAATGTCTCAGGTTATCAATTTTGATTTTCTGTCATCAATGAATTATAGAGCCAGCGGCAAGACTTCGTCCTGAACTGGCTGAATTGAATCTTACACCTGGCGGCGAGGAGTCGATTTATGTGACGTGTATTTACAGTTCAGAGAACTTTTACTGTCAGTTGGCCCGGACTTCAACGCAGCTCGACAAGCTTATGAACGATATGGAGTCATTCTACCGTCC
Source organism: Muricea muricata (assembly GCA_963855995.1). Classification (NCBI taxonomy): domain Eukaryota; kingdom Metazoa; phylum Cnidaria; class Anthozoa; order Malacalcyonacea; family Plexauridae; genus Muricea; species Muricea muricata. The sequence goes on along the minus strand of OY979730.1, from coordinate 12,185,394 downwards.
GTTATCTCCAGAAGAAGAGACGTTGACCAGTCCCGCGGTAGGTGATGTATGCTGTGCTATGTTCACTGAGGATGATGGTTTCTACAGAGCGGTCGTCACGAAGGTTTCCTCGACAACAGTTGGGGTTTGTTATGTTGACTATGGCAATTCCGAAGAGTTACCTTCCTCTCGAGTTAAAAGTCTCAACGCATCATTCACCGAGCTCCCGGCGCAGTCATTCAACGCCAAAGCGTTCTCGTCCAGTTGCGGAACAACAGAAGAGTTCGAAGCAAAAGTTGTTGAACAAGAACTAAAAGGAAAGATTGTGAGGAAAGATGAAAATGGCTTGTATGTTGTCCAGCTTTTGGATTTATCTGGCACGCCATTGTTCTTTGATGCGGCTGCGAGAAGACAAGGTATGATTAGTAGAAATCATCGTAGCTTTTGAGGGGAAGAAACAAGGAATTACATTGTATAGGAAACGTGGAGTAGTTCATGTAGCAACTGAGAAAAAGCTTTCATCTTGCATCATGAGCTAGCGTTGCTACAATCGTGGCAAATATTTGTGGACAGTGAAGCTCATAACAAAAAAATGAATGACAAGATTATTATACACTATTCCCCCCCCAACCCCCCCTTGTAAAAAATGAATGACAAGATTATTATACACTATCCCCCCCCAACCCCCCTTGTAAAAAATGAATGACAAGATTATTATACACTATTCCCCCCCATCCCCAACCCCCCTTGTAAAAAATGAATGACAAGATTATTATACACTATTTCTTCCCATTCCCCCTTGTAAAAAATGAATGACAAGATTATTATACACTATTCCCCCCCCCCATTCCCCCCTGTACAATGTTGTTTCTCGAATGTTGATTTGTTCAGGTTTAGTATAATGATGATTAGTCAACATTGAAAAGGGGGTAGGACGGAGAACTTGGTTTTTTATACTTGCATGTAGAAAATTGTAATTAAAACAATTTTCGCACGCGCTGTCCAGGAAAATTTTTTCCAGGATTGTAGCGTAAGTAGTGCAATCAGAAGCACACAAAAACATAGGATCTGTCACTACCTGAAGCGACATAAACAGAATTGGATGTTTCGAGTAAATGCGTCGGGAAGTCATTACTAACTTACTCTAACTTCTCGACGAAGGATTTTTGCTTAAAACATCTGCACATATTGAATTTTTAATTTGTAACATGCATTATTCTACTGAAGATGACATGTAATACTTGTCGAAACGTATAGAATAAAATGTTGACAATTTAAGGAGTTTCAATTATTTTGTGTTTTATAAAAATATCGTTTCCGGTGGTAAGAGATATATTTTCGAGTCAGTTTGTTTTGCACACATATACATGAGTTTTATTTAACATTATTTCTTTTTAGGATCATCTAAACAAACGCCACGTAAGGTGAAAGACGCCAAAGTTCCAGTTGGTCAGAAAGTTCGCGTTTATATCACATCTGTGACAAGTCCTGATGATCTCTTCTGTCAGCTTACTGATACCTCAGCCGAACTTGATCAGTTGATGAACGAGATTGAGGAACATTATCGACCACTTGGAGATGAACAACAAGCTTACACTGATCCTCAGGTAAACAGATGCATTTGCAAATACTAGGAATGAATTAAGGCGGGAGAGAACACGCTTCTTGACAATTCACTGACAGGGCTTTCGTTGTTTTTGAAAGCAGCAGGCACGTTTTAGAAAATAAGCGGCAGATTATGGATTGGCGTTCGTTATTCATCTTTCTCCTGAAAACTTGTTAAAAAGAACATTACGATGAAACGAATTTGTCCTCGGCACTAGTCTCGCTTACTTTCATAAAGTATTGTAAAATGTTCCTATTAAGACATTTTCAAACCAGTTACCACAAAATCATCTTCACATTTTAAATAGTCTTTCGAGACAAATACGATTTGTTTCATACACAATAAGACGATATATTTGTAACAGTGTAAGTACATCAAAAACCATGACTAGCCGACAATTTGAAAAAGTAAAGTAAAAAGCAAATTCCGAAAAAAGACAACTTGAGAATGCAAGATATGCTTTGAGATGAAGCGAAAATTTACAGTTTCAACCTTTTCAACCTGCGTCTTGCTTTCTCCAGATGTGTTTTTTCGGAATTTGCTTTTTACTGAAACATCTAAATTTCATGATCATGAAAAGTATGCGATGATACCAAAAGAAGCTGGTGAAATTCCTCGGTTGCTGGTTTCTGTCCTTCTGATCAAACCCTTGATTTACGAGAATCTTACAAATCTTACAAATAAAGGATCTTGTGATGAATGATCTTTATTTTAGATTGACGAGGCATGCTGTGCGATGTTCACAGAAGATGATGGCTGGTATAGAGCCACAGTGAAGAAGCATTCGGGCGACAATGTTGACGTGTATTATACAGACTATGGAAACTCCGAAACTCTTCCTTTATCCAGAACGAAGGTGCTGCATGGAAAGTTTACAACCCTACCAAGCCAAGGCTTCCATGCTTGTGTAAACGTCCCGACAGGGGTAGATGCTACTTCGTTTAAAGACGCCGTGTTGGAGCAAGAGTTTGATGCGAAAATAATAAAGGGAACTGGGGACAATGGGTATCAAATTGAACTATTCTCTGCTGATGGTGTAAAGATGTTCGGAACTACCGCTGACAAAAGAGAGCGTAAGTATGATATGTGATAGAAACACGAAAATATGTCGCACTCGTCACTAATAAGGATGTTCGGTACGCTGGAAATATCGGTATTGATTTCAATATCGGTATGACTTTTTTACCCATGCAGAACGAACGAAATTTCTAATTTACCGAGACTTTTTAGGACACCAAAACTTCGATACTGAAAAATTATGAATTTTTGTAATTTATAGTTCGTTCGAGCTAGCCTGAAGCTCTCCCAAATTTCAGAACCATCTTCAGAGATATGAAAAACTAGATTCATATTAATCTGACACTGCAGAGAACAACGAAAAATCCGTTGTCTCGAGCGGGATTCGAACTCGCATCTTCGGGTTTCTAGACCGCCGCTCTACCAATTGAGCTATCGAGTCAACTGGGATTGGTAGCGAGTCTTATACAATTTAAGTGCACGAAATATTTTCGTGACAACTTAGCGCTTGTCTTTGAGGACGCGCAGTCCTTTTCGTTGTTTTCTGCAGTGTCCGATTAATGTGAATCTACTCTTTCCCAAATCCAAGTACAATCGTAACTTTATCACATTGGATCGTCACCTTTTCGTTGACAGTGTTTTTACTTTTTAAAGTTGACATTCCTTGCTTTGATATAACGTCCGCCAAAAAAAGCCGATATACCGATAATATCGGTTTTAAACCAACCTTGTCTTTTAGTGAAGTTATTAATGCGACAGCAGGGGAAACTTAACCTTTGATCACGGGCGATAGTTGATTTTGGAGAGAAAGAAGTGTTAAGGAATGTTGAGGAAGTGTTTATGTTGAGGAATCTTGAATTCTGTTGTAAGCTCGCCTCAAATTGCATCAGAATTATCTTTGTAATTTAATGTACATTTGGAATTTGATTAAAGATTAAAGAAATACCGTAGTACCCGGAGAAAAATCTTTCAAGCCCAGAAAACATTTGTGGGAACTCTCTCGTGCGAAACGCGACATCACACTTGGTGTAGGTTCCTCAGTTGCGAGAAAAACCCTCTTCGAAAAAATCGTTTCAAATTTTTTTTTTATAGCTGCCATTTGCGACATGAAAGAACCTGATATCAGAAAGGGCAATAAGGAACACGTGTACGTCACGTGCTACACAAGTTCTCAGAATTTCTTTTGTCAACTTGTGAAGACCACAACTCAACTGGATGATCTCATGGATAAACTTGAAGAATTCTACCGTCCGTTGGGCGATGAGGATGAATGTTTAAACAGTCCACATGTGGGTGACTCATGCTGTGCTATGTTTACTGAAGACGACGGGTGGTATCGCGCTGTGATTACGAAAGTTTCTGGAAATACTGTGCAAGTTAAGTACCTGGATTATGGTAACATCGAAGAACTTCCTGTGAGCAGAATCAAGCGATTGTCGCCATGTTATGCTGAAGTGAGTGTTCAAGGTTTCCAAGCGAGCTTGATTGGAGCTGAGTCGGTCGGCGAGGACGAAGTGAGAGCAGCTATTGATGGGCAAGAATTAATGGTTCGTGTGGTCAACAAGAAAACCAACGGTGTCTATGATGTCGAGGTTTATGAAATGAATGGTAACAGACTGTGTGATTCTACACAGGCTAAACCACAGGCGAATCAAAGCATAAAAGGTGAGTGTGCCTGAAAGAAACTTAGTTCAACGAGGGAGAAAAGTAAAAAGAAGAGTGGTTTTGGCTAGGCTTGGCTAGCTCTCTAGTCGCAATAGACTACTAGGAATCGTAACGACACCGTACTCCAGCCTATCTGAGGTTCAGGTTTGACTTCCGCTAGCACTACTGCTACCTTATCCCGATCTTTGAGAAATCTGATTGGTCAGTTGGGTAGACCAAGCTCATCTGATTGGCTGAAAGATTGATTAAGGTAGCGGTAGTGCAAGTCAAATCACAACCTCGCTATTAAAAAACAAGCGTGGAACTGTATGTAGCTACCGACTAGAAATCTATTTTGTTATTTTTAATTGCTTCTATCGTTTATTTTCCATTATAAAACTAGGAAATTATCTCTGTAATGAATTTAGAAACAAAGTGATTTGTATTTTACGAGCAATTTAGTAACGTGGATTCAAAAATGAATTTTCTCCTCGCCAATTAGTAACAGTATAGTTTTTGTATGCTTGCAAAAAACATCCATGATTCTGTATTTTTTCTCACAGAAGTCTGAGTATCAAATGTTATCGCGGGCTGAGGAGACTGACGTCTTCTTTTTATTAAATTTTAACAGATTTCCTTGTTGGATACAACATGACGGCAGGCGCTCAGTTAGATGTTTGTGGATCGCATTGTGATAGTCCTAAGCGGTTCTATCTTCACATACTGAAAAATAAAGAGACGTTGGAGAAAATTATGACGGAACTTGACGAAGTTTACTCAGATCTGAGACCAAACGACAGTGCTATTGCTAACCCTATCGTTGGCATGTTCTGTGCTGCTAAATATCCAGGTAAACTATCCTACTATAACCGCGTATCCTGTCAGTTTAATTTTGGAGAAACAACATGTAGATTTTTTTAAGCAGAGCTTTGGAAAAATTATTGAGATTCTCCAAAATTATCGGTATTGTTGAGAAGGCTTGTTGTTGCATTACTTGCAATCAGTGTTGACCTTTTCTGAATACGGCGAATGAGAGCAATATCGTTTGTGGTTTTCCCTTTGGACTGAACCCCGTAGGTTTTTAGGGACACCCGGTATATAAGAGTAAGTTAATTTGTATTAAATGAAAATCCGAGCTTGCGGATCGAAAGTTTTGCGATAGTAAACTGGTATTGGTATTCGTGTTGCGAGCAGAATTCGCCTTTCACCAGAAATAAAAGGATCTTTGATGATCTGAAGCGATTAAACCATAGTCAATAGAAAAGATTGTTTGGAAGAATATAATTCATTATATATTAGCAATTCTTGAATTGGCCAATTGTTCGTGTTGCGGATGAATAACTTTTCTAAAACGTTGCTATTGGTTAGTAAAGCGAGAACCTTATTTCTACATAAACCTGAACGAAAACATACAGTAGATAATGACTTGTATCGTAACTCCGACGAGTTTACAAACCCTCTCATAAACAGATATCTGAGAACGAGATTTTATTTCGTTCTGTTTATTTGAATGTTTTGCAGTGGACGGTGGATGGTACCGAGCTAAAATCATTAACATTCCCTCTCCAAATGAGGTGGAAGTGTGCTACATTGACTTTGGAAATTGCGAGCGTACAGCGTTACAGGACATCAAGAGTCTCGCCCCAGCCTTCTATCAACCAGCCGTGCAAGCTGTGAAATGTTGTCTGCTTGGAGCGAAGGAGAAATGGAACGCTAATGAGTGCGAGACGTTCGAGATCTTGGTGCTGGAACAACAGTTGGTTGTTGATGTCAAATCTGTCGGTAAGACAATTAGCTTCCTTTCCGCATGCAGTAACGCCTGGTTACCATTTGGTGGTAAGAGTATGTACGCCGATCTACACTTGATAGGGCTAATACAGCCGGTAGATACAAAGAGTAGATCTGGACTATATCACGTTGTCGAGCATGACTTTGCTGCGACAATTATGACCAAATGATAACCAGGCTGGATGGTCAAAAATAGTCATTTTGGCTCATCTTAATAAAAGAAGACACGCAGATATCATGATTACTTAAATTTCGTGTCCTTTAAACGTCTGAATTGAAACTCTGCTGTATGGTCAGCAAATCAAACAAGTGTGTGCATATTCCTATGGCATATTTTACAAATCTTGAAGTTAAAAAATGTGAACAAATCGCTTGCTTACATGACGGACCGTTTTTGATGCAAAACTAAAATGAGACAGTATATAAGAAATTAGAACGCGTCTCTTGCCAGCGTGTAAAACAAGGGTGTTGGGGTTAGGGTGTTTTGCAGGCGAGTAATCAATTTCGAGTTCATTACTTCTCAACCGAAGTTAAATTTGTGTAAAAATTCGACGAGAAAGTTGCGTTAATTACTGTGTTATAAAGGCAACGATATGTAAGATGATATGCACGGAGATGTCATCTGTGTTTTAGCTGCCGGACTGTTGTTGATTGCAACTGTAGTTGACATCACACGACGCTAGAAGTATGCACACTGACTTCTTATTGTATCAATTTTAGATTTAAACACACAAACTTTGACTGTTGAGCTGTTTGACACCCGTGGTTCGGATAACTTGAATATCCTCAATCTCCTCAATGAGAAAGCATCTGGAAAACCACCAAGAAGTCAAGAAAAACTACCAAAACTCGCGTCCTTACCGAAACTTCAACTCAAAGATGTGGAAAATGTTCTGGTTGAAAGTGCGGAATCTTTAGATAACTTCGTGTGTCAGTTTACAAGGTTCAACCAAGACATGGACACTCTGGCTGACATGATGTACGAGACCTACCACGAAGGAAAACCACCGGACTTTGTGACCACGCCTTTGCAAGTTGGTGACGTCGTAGCAGCTATGTTTACAGAAGATGACACGTGGTACCGGGCTTCTGTCTCGGGTCTAAACCCCGATGGTAGTGTCAATGTGATGTTCATCGATTACGGGAACTCTGAGACAATCTCCAAAGCTGATGTTAGCAAGAGAGTGCGACACCTTGGGAAAGAGTTGCTGCGATATCCAGTCATGAGGGGCGTGGTCTGCTCCTTGTCACGTGTCAGTACTGACGGCAAGCGGTATTCGTGGACTCCACGTGCGCACGAAGCTTTCGTTCGCTATGTTGTCGAGAAAGAGTTTCGAGCGAGGCTTAGCTCCGATAGCGAACCGTACAAGACAATCCTGGAAGAAAAATCCGGAAGTATTTACACGTGGTTGGCACGTGAGAAGCTCGTGAACAGCAGTGAAAGTAGTGAGCCAGAAGTTGTGCAAGATGATTTTTACGAACTAGAAGTGGAGGCAGGGACATTATGTGATGTCTACGTCACGTCTGTTGTAAATCCTGAACTATTTTTCGTACAACAAGCTGCCAACGCTGATGCCATTGATAAAGGTTTGTGGTTTTAGTACAAATTCTTGTTAGCTTACATTCTGCATGAGTTTGAAGATACATGTACAATCAAGGGAAAATTGCGCGTGCATTAAAATCCCGCGTATAACAACCGAAATCTTCAAGTTAGCCTAAACAGTTTGTTTCATAAAACCACGGTCAGCCGACAATTTAAGAAAATGTAAAAAAAAGCAAATTCCGAAAATATAAAGTCATCTTGCAATTTAAGATATAAATAAAAACAAGACAAACAATTGAAACAGTGAATTTTCGACTTTATTTCAAAGTCATCGTCAGACAGAAATAAAGTCGAAAATTCACAGTTTCAATCGTTTGTCTTGTTTTTATTTATACCCTGAATTGCAAGATGACTTTATTTTTCGGAATTTGTTTCTTTTTACAGGTTCTTATATAATTGTAGCATATTGTTCTTGTTAGGAGGCAGTTTTTGTCTCTTTATACGGTGGAAAACTGATTCCTGTGGAAAAAAACATGCATTCAATCTCTAATAGAGTCAATTTTGCATGTTCTGGGTTAAATATATGGCGAGGAAAACGTAATTATTGCCTAACAGGTTCTAAAAATGCATGTTCTTATATTTTGGGTTCTACTGTAAGTCGACTATCTTTGTATAGCTGATGGCAGGAATCGAACTTGAAACGTCGTGATATCCGGCCTGTACTCTAATTATATTACGAAGTTTCCGTAAATCTTAATGCAAAAGTTGAATTCTTTTCTGTTGTAGTGATGGACGAGCTAGGCGCCAGCTGTGCTCGTGGATCACGAGGAGCAATATTGGATGTCCATCAAGGCACCCTGTGTGCTGCTCAGTTCACTGCTGATGATGCTTGGTACCGAGCCAAAGTTGCACGGAAGACTGGACGAGACTTGTTTGAAGTAGTCTTTGTTGATTATGGTAACAGCGAAGTTCTTGCGAAAGAAAGGTAATTCTATATTGTAGCTACAGATTTGCCAGGCGGAAACCGAATTCTTATAATAAATATGAGAGCCCAACGTATAACTTTTAATAAAGCTATTAGACAGTAAGATTTAAAATAATAAATTGTATTGGTAACGTTTGGTCTTTAACTTAAGACATCATCTATTCCTTAATTTAGTTTGATGATGTCTTATGTTAAAGACGGAACGTTACTAATAAAATTTATTATTTTGAATCTTACTGTCTAATGGCTTTATTACAAGTTATACGTTGGGCTCTCATATTTATTATAAGAAAGGTAATTCTCGAGAGAAATGGTGAAGAGTTTTTAAGAAGACGAACTCAATTGGCATTATTTTTATTCATTTTTAGACTGGACAACTATTGCTTACTAGCGTAATTGAGCGGGCGACTAGGAGCTTTACTAACTACATTGTTTGTTTTCTTTTAAGAATAAAAGAATTAGATCCCAGCCTTCTAGAACTCCCCGCACAAGCTCTGCGCTGCGGTCTGCAGTTAAAACAACCGAAATCATGGAGTCCTGAAATCGTCGAAGAATTTGAAACGATTACCGCTGACAAGTGTTTAAGGATGACCGTAGTGCGATTACTGGATGGTAAACTGTTGGTGAATATCGTGGATGAAGATGGAGTATTAATCAATGATAAATATGAGAAGAAGCAGGATACAGTGAAGCCAGACTTGGACAAGGTAAAGAGCATTAGACATGTCTTACTTAATGCTTCAGAACGATGAAGTGATGTTTGATTATGTTTAAAGGGCAATAAGAATTTAATTCGTCTCATTTGAAGGAGATTCAAAAACAACATACAAGAGTCTATTACAAAATTTTTATATATGTTTCATTTCGGGAGATATTCTTGCCTAAATCAACGAACTGTCCGCCATCTTGGATTAATTTTTACTCTCATTAACTATGTTTTGGTGACGTCAAAACAGAGATAAACCATTCAAAGCCACTCCTAAATACCTACCAACAATCAAATATTGTTCGAAACCTTTTCACTCCGTGTTTTAGTCAAGAGCACGTACATGCGCTTATGTTTTGGAGACTCTTTCAAATGAGACGGTAAAAAGATTTGTCGCTATTTCACTTTAAAAGCTGGTTTATCAATGCCAAGGAAATTTCCCAGCAGCTTGTATAAACTTAAGACATTTCTTCAGAAATCTTGTCTGGATCAATACTTGTTTTAGCTTTCGAAGTTTTTAAGTAAACGGGCGTATAGAAATACTGAAACTAACGCAGTGTGTTGCCGTTCAAGCCAGAGTTAACGCTAACCGATCTTTAAACAACCGCTCCCAAATTGATTGTTTATTTTTGTGAATCTTGATAGGCTGTTAAAGTGCAACTATTACCATATCCTGTTACTGCAAATCAGACTGCGGAAGTATACATCAGTCACTCGAATGGTCCTGGAGACTTTTATTTGCAGTTTTCTTCAACGGAGGATGAACTCACTCGTTTGACTGAACTGTGCGAGGTTTACGACGGTACAGAAAATGAGAAATATAAAATAAATAATCCACAGAAGGTATTTTTTTATTGTTTTATTTTAACTTGAAACCAGGGATAATTAAATGCCTTAGTAGCCAGTATTTACTTTAAAAAAACAGTATTTGCTTGTAATCAAGTGTGATTTTTGTTAAGTTTTTGCTTTTTTACTTCGTTACTTTTGCTGTACTTTGGCGAAGTGAAAAATGTTATTATTCTCAAGCGAAGTCAGCAGTGGGCAGACTAGTGAGAATATGCTTGGCTCAGTCAGGGGCTATGGCTCAGGGCTGTTACCTGCAGTTTAGTACAACCCAAATACAGTAAATGTTTCGCTGAATTCTATTTCAGTTGTAATTTCACTTAAGTATATATTTCCCAGTACTTTTCGATATACTCAAGTAAATTTTCCAAGCAATACTTGTACGTTTTCTTAAGTAAAATTTCCAGTCAGTACTTTGACTTCTTAGTAACACTGATCGTATACATTCAAGATTGTGTTGTTTTGTGTTATTCTTAAAATATTATCTTAAATTTTTAGGGCATGTATTGCTGTGCTCGTTATTCTGATGATAATTCTTGGTATCGCGCTCGAGTCATTGATGTTGATTTACCTAAACAAACAGCGACAGTCTGCTTTGTTGACCATGGCAATACTGACGTAGTGAATCTCTTATCTGACCTCCAGCAACTATCCGCTGACCTTTCAGTATCGCCTTGTCAAGCTATACCATGCAGCCTTGCGCGTCGACCTTGGTCTGCTGAACAATGTGCAAGTTTTGAGGATGCCACGGTTGATAAACCACTTCAAGCCACCTTTAATGAATTACTGGATAACGCTTGGCTGGTCAACCTTAAGGACGGTGATGTTTCTCTTAATGACTCCCTCATCCTTTGCGAGGGAACACATTCTGTGAAACAACCGGGTCTTTGCATCGGAGATGAGCCTGCTGTTTATATCGTCAGCGTTAACTCGCCAGATGACGTCGTACTTCAGTTAAGCAGTTACGTGGAAGACTTGGAAGCATTAATGGCCGACATCGCCAGCACCCCGCCTGGACGGAGTTTACCAGTCACTGCAAAGCAATGTGGATCGTATTGTCTCGCACAGTTTACTGAAGACGATGCCTGGTACCGAGCTAAGGTAAGACTCTACATATGTAATACACCATACATTTTTATGTTTTCCTAAACCCTGATTCGTGTTGTCCATGGTTAGTCTTTTATATTTCAAGCAAAAATCATCAATTTTTCACCTCAAAAATTCCCAGTTATTGCAAATTCCATTAGATTGATCCTTTGCTCTAAAAATGTTTCGATGACACCATATGTAGAAACGCAAACAAGTTGATAAAGATAAGATTTCGGCGTTCTCGACCAGGTGGTCTTATCGCTATCTGAAACGTTATAAACAGAATACGATAGTAGTTTCTTGACAAAGGACCTTCGGTGGAAACATCGAATTTTACTTCATCATGTCAGGTATTAAAAGATCTTTCCATATATTATTAACTGCACTGCCCTACACTGGTAATGTTAGTTCAAGATATTTTTGTGTACGTATTATGCTTCTCCGCTGTTCATGTATCATCAAGACCAACAGTTAATTCGACATTATTAGTTCGTCTATGTTATGCGACATCTATACGGTTTCGTTTTCGGGCATTTTCGTTCCGGATAGTCTCAGGAATCTTCCGACTTGTTGAGATAATTTAATGAAAAGCAGACTACACCTCATCTAAGGACAAAAACTAAGTACTTCACGTGATGAGTTCATGTCGTTTTATAGTTGATGTCGTTTTCATTTTGACTGCTGTAAAAACGCTCGGAAACGACCTCGTGTTCACATGCAGCCTTAGTTTTACTTCCAAACTGTGCAGTCTCTTACGTTTTATGTCATTTCAGGTGTTAGAATTGGATGGAGACAAAACGAAGGTTCTTTATGTAGACCATGGTAACGAAGAATGGGTCAGTAGTGATCGCCTCGCTCCAATCTCTCAAAGATTTACTCATTTACTTCAAGTTTGTCTCCGCTGTTCATTGGATCTATCTTCGCTTCGTGCTGAGTGGAATGAAGACGTTGGAGAGAAGTTGATTAAAATCTACGGCGAACATGAACTTTGTTGTAAAATTATATCGGAAACTGACGGTTGTTTTTCAGTAAAGCTATTCTGTGATGAAGAGGATGTTTTAACAAAACTTCTAACCTCATCTGCAACTCCGACCACTTTGCCTGCTGAAGAAGACTTAAGTTCTGCTGAGTCACCGAGTGCTGATGGCGATCAGAGCTCTCGTGGTTATGAAACAAAACAGCTGAAGAAAGGTGACAGAAAGGATGTTCTATGTTCTCATATTGAAACCCCTCACAAACTGTGGTTACAGTTTGTCGAGGATCAAGAAACTTTGGATGATCTTATGGACCGTTTAAATGAAGTATACAATGCACTTGGCGACGATGGACTGCCGCTCAAAACTCGTGATATTGGCTCGCCTTGTTGCGGACAGTTTCTTGAAGATGATGGTTGGTACCGTGCAGAAATACTTGCCGTGCAAGATCAAGGTAACGCCATAAGTTTCTTTCAGGCATTTCCCTTGCGTCCGGTTCCTGCGGGGAAGATTGAGTTTAGGTAAACTGCAGTGAGTCTCAAGCAGCTGTCCTCTAATAGTAGTTGAGACGGAGGGGAATTATTTGAAATGAAAAGAGCAAGTGCAGGTCTTTGATTAAGACTATCACTAGAATACGTTGTTTTTCTTGTGTTGTGAAATTATTTTCAGTATTTGTTCTTAATTCTTAGGTTTCCACCTAAAAGTAATTTTATTCGTGACAAATTTAACTCGAATAACTTCACTCTAACTGCACTGAGAAGATTATGTTTCAAATCTCTATTCAAGATTGAGTATTTTGCGCTGTTTCATTGTGCTAAAAATATCATCAAACAAACCCTGCTTTGTCATTTGTATTTAGTCTATAGCCGGTTCAGCTTTACGTCTTTACAGATTTCAAAGCGCACCGAATAAAATTCGTTGTTAGTGAGTGGGCCAGCACGTAATAATTGGGGCATTTATTTACGCCTAAATTGTCCCATTGTGTCCCCTGTATTGGCTGGTCTTTGATGGTAATGTTGCTCTTTGTCTTAAGGTCTTTTAGTACGATATGTTGATTATGGAAATGAGGAAGTATTACCTAGTTCAAGATTACGAAGTTTAAAAGCTGAGTTTTACACAACTCCACGCAAAGCCGTTAGCTGTTCACTGAAAGATATCAAAGCCAGCGGCGATGAATGGAGCCCCGATGCTGTGGCGTTAGTCGAAAATTTTACTTCTGAAAGGTTTGTATTTAAAATAATCCTCTACGATGATCAATCGGGTTTCGTACAAAACTTGAATGCCCTTAAATGTCCTTGAATTTAAAAACAAAAATTCAAGGCCTTAAAAGTCCTAGAATACATAAGAGAGTGCATGAAAATCCTTAAATTAATCCTGCTTTAGTTTGTGGGCATCGCTTTAACCTTGTGGTGTTTCATGAATTTTTAAATAATATGTTTCGAATTCGTTTAAACTGCAGTTAGAGCATTATTTAAACCTCTTTTGGTCCTTGAATTTCCTGATAAAATATGGCCTTGAAAGTCCTTAAAACGTCCTTGAATTTTAATCGTATTTACATGTACGAACCCTGGATGAAGGGCTAATCATTTGCTTAGATATATAAAACGACATTTTTTTCACGACATTTTTGATGTTTGTCTTTTTTCAGGTCTCTCTCGGTAGAAATATTGTCTGTTGATGAGCTGACAGTTACCGGCCTTGTTTACGGAAGTTTAGAAGATGAAGAAATATCATTGTGGGATCTTCTTATTGAGAAATCGTTTGCCGTCAGTATTTCACCGGAAGCGCCAGGAACACAGGACAGTGTTTTGTCTTACACAAACATTCCCGTCGAAATCGGTGACAAAATTAATTTCTTCTACGTTACGGCCGAGTCTCCCGCGAGTATTTGGTGTCAGTTATCGGATTCTGAAGCTGACTTGCTGGATCTCATGGAGCAACTGGGAGGATTTTATGGAGGCTTAGGTGAAGGTGATTCGACAGTAGAAGAACCAGTCATAGGAATGCCGGTATGTGCGCAGTTTACTGAAGATGATTCCTGGTATCGCGCTGAAATACTACAAACAGGCACGGATATTCTAGTCCACTTTGTTGATTACGGCAATGACGAGGAATTGCCTCGCTCCAGAATCAAACGCTTAAAGCAAGATTTTATGGCTCTTCCCAAACAAGCTTTCTCCCTATCATTGTCTGGCGTCTCGCCACAAACACTTCAAGAATGGACGGAAGAAAAACAAGATGCAATGGAAGAGTTATGTTCCGAGAAATGTTATGTCGGAGAAGTTCTTGGAATCACTGACATTTCATTAGTAGTTTCCCTACAACACCAAGATTCCGATGTTGTGCTGTTGGATGAATTGTGCGAAGCCGATGTTATTACAAAATCGGTGGATGTACTAGCTAAGACACCTGTGGGCACCAACGAACAATCTGTAGACGATACACTGATATTGGAGGAGAAAGACAGTGAGAATAAATCGCCTTCAGAAAAACAGATATCAGAGGATGCTGTGGCTTTTGAAGAAAAGAAATCAGAGAATAATGCAGATTTAGAAGATCACACACCAGAGAATGACGCGGCTTTAAAAGAACAGACATCAGAGGATTCTACGGCTTTAGAAGAACAGACACCAGAGAATAATGCAGCCTTAGAAGAAGAAATACCAAAGGATACTACAGCCTTAGAAAAAAAGACATTAGAGAATGATGCAGATTTAGAAGATCAGACATCAGAGAATGACGCGGCTTTAGAAGAAGAGACATCAGAGGATACTACAGCTTTAGGAGAACAAACATTAGAGAATAATGGAGTTTTAGAAGATCAGATATTAGAGAATGATGTAGCTTTGGAAGAACAGACATCAGAGAATGATGTAGCTTTAGAAGAAGATACGTCAGAGGATACTACAGCTTTAGAAGAACAGACATCAGAGAATAATGCAGCTTCAGAAGATCAGACACCAGAGAATGACGCGGCTTTAGAAGAAGAGACGTCAGAGGATTCTACAGCTTTAGAAGATCAGACACCAGAGAATAATACAGCTTTAGAAGAACAGACGTTAGAGAATGATGTAGCTTTGGAAGAACAGACATCAGAGAATGACGCGGCTTTAGAAGAAGATACGTCAGAGGATACTACAACTTTAGAAGAACAGACATTAGAGAATGATGTAGCTTTCGAAGATCAGACATCAGAGGATACTGAGGACACTGTGGCTTTAGAAGAACGGACATTAGAGGATACTTCGGCTTTGCAAGAACAGATAGCAGCGGTAGAAGAAAAATCATTAAAAGAACAACCAATAAACAATGCACCGGAGTTAAAAGAGCATTCGGTAGATACAACATTGGTAGTTGAAGAATCTCCCGTACACGACCCTTCCTTAGAAGAAGAGTTAGTAGATAAAACAACGGCAATGGAAGAAATGCTTCGAAACGATGCAGCAGTGTTAGAAGAAAATGAAGCAGACGCTCCATCTGATTTTGAAGAACCAGTCCCGGAAGAACGCCCCTCTGTCGGAAAACAAGACAACGATATCGTATCTGACACTATTGTTAATAATAACGAAGATGATGAAATCAAAAGAGCAACTTCTCCTGGTGACGAGGAAGACCTAGATGACGCCGAAGCTGTTTGTCATGCCATCGACTGCTTGCTTACTGAGATTGACGCTCGCACTGATGGAGAAGGTCGCATTACGACGCCAGAAATGAGCGATACAGAGCTTGCTTCCCTTGGCGTTGACGGAATCCGTGTTAAAACTGAACATGAAGAAGCTGTTGCCATTATACCGAATGAAGAAGCCTCCGACGAGAAGGTAAAACATGACTTGACGTGACTTCTGTACTCCACGTTACTTTTCCTTACCTTACCTTACCTTACCTCACGTTAGTTTTCCTTTCCTTGCCATACCATACCATACCATACCATACCATACCATACCATACCATACCATACCATACCATACCATACCATACCATACCATACCATACCATACCATACCATACCATACCATACCATACCATACCATACCATACCATACCATACCATACCATACCATACCATACCATACCATACCATACCATACCTTACCTTACCTTACCTCACGATACTTTGCCTTACCTTGCTTTGCTTTGCCTTACCTTGCTTTGCTTTGCTTTGCCTTGCCTTAACTTCACTTACCTTACTCCCGTCTCATTTTAGACACTGGTAAAGTCTGCATCATCCACGGTAACTGAAGGACAACAAGATGACGTCTTTGACAACGCTGAAAATACCGACAGCAAACTAGAACCAGCTAGAGCTGAAGAACCTGAAGAAGATGGAATTGATTCAGAAGAAAAGACTTCGGTACTTCTAGATGCTTGTGAGACGTCAAATGAATCGTCAGAAATTTCCAGTCCAGTTTCAGAGCTGCGTGAAGATGAGAGTAATTCTACTGTAAGCAGCAGCAATCCCACTCCTTACCTAACAGATGAAAATCCAAGCGATGGGACAAGTACATATCTGACGCCACCGGATGAACTTATTCCAGAGACAACGAATCAAGAAATAGGAGTTATGTCTTCCCCTGAATCTGACAGAGATGATAATCGTAGAAGATACGCTCACCCAGAAATTGCTCGTGGTGATATTTACAAGGTGAAGTAAATCACTATTTTTCTGGTTGAACGATGGCGTGACTGGTAAAAAATCTGGCTTGACATAGACGATTGCTTTATTCTTTCTGTATTGTACTTCATAATAATAATAATATTATAATAATAATATTTAAAATTTATATTGTGCATATTCTATCACTATTACATAAATCGTTTGTTTTTCTTTCAATTCATCGAGTTCATCTAAATAATGTGTTTGTATTACAAATATGCTTTTACATTCAGGTTAAAATCTCTCACATCGTATCGCCGTCTAGTTTTTACTGTCAGTTGTCGAGAACTGAGACTGAGTTTTGCCATCTCATGGAAACCATTCAAACGAAATACAACGACGATGGCGACGAGATTTATGACCTTGATTCTCCCTCTGTTGGCCTTCCTTGTTGTGCCCAGTCCCCCGAGGACGGGACGTGGTACCGTGCCCTTGTCAAAAATATCGAAAATGATGATTATGTCACTGTCATGCTCGTCGACCTGGGAAAACGACTTTCGATTCCTGTCGAAAGACTCAAAACCATTAGCGATGTATTAGTTACCAGTCTTCCACGCCAAGCTGTCCATTGTTCCTTGGTAGACCTTGAGCCTGCGGATGCAGAATGGTCTGCGGATGCTGTCACAAAGATGAGCGAAGTGTGCGGTGAGAAATCATTGGAAGGTGAATTCATATCGCGTCGTAACAAGATCTACAATATATTTCTCCGTGATCCCGAAAACGCTACTTCAGACTTCATCAACAGACTTCTGGTGGATCTGAAATTGGCTACAGTAACTGGGAGATATTCGCCAGACTCAGGGGAGGTAAGACTCTCTTGTCGGTATTTTGATGTGTTGAAAACACATGTAGTAATTTTGTCCCCGATTGTTTTTACAGGGAGCGGATTCGACTGAAAACGGTGAAGTGGAGCAAGGTATGTCATCGGACTTTGTTTTGCAAAAACACCTTGCGGTGTACAGCCAGAATTCGAAACGTGCAAGTTGCAGCGAGTCTGCTGCAGGCTGTTGCCTTGCTATCATCGAGACGATATTGGAATGCTCATTTCACTGCTCCGGCGTGATGATAACAAGTCTGCTGCAAGTTGTCAACAGGCTTGATGCAAGTTGATTGTGAAGACCTTTTATTGACAAGCTTCATGCAAGAGCAAGTGTACAGACATCAAGTTGCATCTAGTCTGATTTTCACAGATAAATGGACCTTTTAGACGAAATTTTGAAAAAAAAGCGAAATAGGAAAAAATATTACCACAGCTTGAAAGAGCATCCTAAACTTAGTAAAATTACAGAGTTTGGTTGTAAAATGTCGTAAACTATAGAAAATATATAGCCTTACGAAGTTGGCAAATTTTATGTAGTTTTGTATTATGCGTGAGAAATGAATACCCAAGGGGATCAACTGGGTATTATTTTCCAGCCGTAGTAATGTATAGTTTTGTATACAAAATTTGCCAAATTTGCAAGGCTATATTTTCTATATAGTTTACAACATTTTAAAACTAAACTTTGCAATTTTACTAAGTTTAGGATGCCCTTTCAAGCTGTGGTAATATTTTTTCCTATTTCGATTTTTTTTCAAAATGTTGTCTAAAACAGTAAAAGGTGTTAAAGATCTATTGACAGGCTTGATGCAACTTGATCACAAACGTCTTTCAAGCTGGTAGAACCCCCACTTGCATTGAGTCTGTGGCGTTTCTGGATATGTAGCTTAGGATAATTCGTACATTTAACTCCACTTATGGTATAGCAAAGTTGCATATAGTAGTATGTTGGAAATGCAATGCACCGACGAGTGCTTGAGGGAATGCACTCAATCGGTCTGCGCCGTTTCCTAAAGTAATAATGGTGATTTTCTGATGGTTGTACTTCAGATCTGCACAGCCATTCGTTCCATTACCAACAATATTATCAAACAACTGACAATGTTTTACAAATGCTCCTCCGCTAAGGCCCTGTCAAACGAGGTTTTGTTGACAGGTTTTGCTGTTTTTCAACGTAAAAGCTCTTGGAAAACAGAACAAAAGTACTGAATCTTGCAGTTAATCTCGTATCAAGCTTTTCAGACTAAAATTTGATTGTACAGCATTGAAACTTATTCAGACCAGAAATGTATTAATAGTAAAGCGAGATTTAGTTCAAACACCAAGCTACTAGTGAACTCTCACACTCCCCGGAAGGGCTGTTCAGTGACTTCAAACAACATCGGCCACAAACTGAGTATTTTAAAATTTCAGGATTAAAAGCAGAAGAAAGCGCAAATGACGAGAAACTATCAAGTGGTTCAACGAATATTGACAGTCATCAGGTGAACAAATAGATACCGCAGTTTTATGGAAAAAATACCTATTTATTTGCCTAATATTTGCGGCTTAAATTGATATAGTTTTGAGAGTTTATAGTTAAATGTATCAAGTGACATTGCTTCATATTGAAATGAATTTAATAACAGCAACTAGTAAAATAGGCATACATCAAACTCGACATAACCAAACTCGATTTTAAACATAACTAACTTACGTTTTGTTCAACTAAAATCATGCTAACCTTACATAATGTCTTCTGCAGCAATTTGTACTATTTGTAGCGCTTTGAATTGAAAACTAATTTATACTAATATTTAGATATTATATTATTTTTGTTTACTAATTGTGTTGTCTGTTTATATTACTAATCGTATTGTCCTAGCTTGGTTGTGTCAAGGTTTTTTACTAACATATCGTAAACTAATTCACAGTATTTTGGTAAGTTTGAATATTTTTGTTTTTTTGGAACTGTATGTTTAATATTTGTATATAATGTCAATGAGCAATCCACTTGTAATTATTGCTCATATGTATGTTGTATTCGTGCAGTGTGTGTTGCAAGTAATTGCAACGTTAGTTTAAGTTTGCAAGGATCTATCTTTTTTAATTGTAGTCTGAATTGGGTAGAAGAGACAACACCGAATGTGTGGAAGAAATTATAGAGTTCTTATTAGAGCAAGTTGAAAACGAGGCTAAAGATGAAGTAGAAATGTTTGATGAAGTTCCAGCTGGTCATTCCGAGCAAAATCATGTCAATATAGATGACAACACTGAAGAAGGTGAACTAGATAGATCAACAAATGAAGGTAATGGCGGTCTTGATAAAGAGTTGTTTGTCGATGAACCGAGTGGAAAGATTTGTGAAGAAGAACGCGACACATGTAATGCTCTGCAAGATCTGATGTTTGAAAAGAAAGAAGCGAAACTTCTGGAAGGTGAACCGGACGAACAGATTACGGAAGACGAAGAGCTGGAGGGTTCGTCCGAGGAAAATACAGACGTAATCTCAGGTGAGATTGAGGATGACGACGTAAAGAAGTCTGTTCTATCTGATGAAACGCTACCAGAGGGAATTCTTGATCAGAATGGTGATACAAACGTTGACATATCAAGTGAACATCTTTCAATGAAAATGAATGATAAAATTGGCGTTGAGGAGGCTCTTGAGAGCGTTGTGGAAATGATTGAAGAAGCGGAGAACAGTGATTGCATAGTTGATTGCGAAAAACCACCAGACGATGAACAAGCATCTAATGAAAACCTAAACACTGCAACCAGCGATATCTCCTTCGAGGAATTGTCAAAAGTGGAAATCCTAAGTGACGGCAATGTTGATGACTTTGATGTCGATTAACTGACCATGTAGAAAGACTTGTTTTCGTTGAAAATTTCGTTGGGATGTTATTGAAAACTTTAAAAAAAACTATTACAAAGAAACTATATTTAGTTGTGTTGAAATTTGAACATCGTATTTTATCAAGAAATTGCAATGATGTCATTATTTTTTTATTAAAAAGTTGTATGTAATTTTGGTTGTTAAAAAGAATTGCACCAAGAACTAACAGCAAAAAATGAATGTACAGTATTAAAGGGGGGAAGGGAAGGGGGGCTTGTTCAGGTGGTGTATAGAGTCTTCTCCAGCTATTGGTTAGAGATCAGTGGGAACCGAGAAGAGGGGGCCTGGGGGCGGAGCGCCGGGTTCGAATTTTAAAATTTTCATGTTGAAGAAAGTTTCAAGACGAATTTCTTTATAATTTGCGGTTAAACCGTTAAAAATGAATGGGAATTCACCACAAGATATATTAACAAAGGTAAGTTCTGTATTTTGCTCTTTTGTTCTGTACAAAAGTATGTGAAACTTTGGTCAAAATTGTGCAAATATTTTCCCGCCATGGCCTGAATGGACCCAAGCGTTCAGAATGTTTATCGTTGAATAATGTAGAACATATTCAGAAAAGAGCAATAGAAAAGTTATTTCGTAATTCATGATGCATTTAAACCGTTTGAAGGCAGCATTGTCCGCCATTTTGCTATGACCAGTACAAAAGTTACAAAACTTAAAACATATTTTGAAGGCTTTTAAATTCATGGATTGACATTGCTTCAGCTTCTGGTATTTTTAATACCTGTATTTGTGCTGCAGTCAATTTAAATCCCCACACCCCCAGAGCTGGGCTAGCAGGGTATTAGCAGTGGATTAGGTCATTAGCAAAGCCAATGACTGCTATTCCCTGGGGGTGCAGGCATTCATCTTCAGTGCTGGGTTTATAATTGTTTCAAGCTGATTCAAACTGTTCAGAGTCCTCAAATACTGCTTAGCACACATTTTTTGAAATCATGTAAAACTTAGTATAAACTATCGAATGGGCCTTCTTTGGTGGAAAAAGTCATTTTGATTGACTTGAACTCCTTTTGCAAGTTTTTAAAATTTCACCAGATGGTAACCTGAGAGAGTGTGTGGCATCTGGGAATAATTAAATTTTGCAAGTTGATATGCCTTAAAGTCACTTGAAACATGGTGCAAATAATTGAATTGATACTTTGATGGGGGGAAAAATACTTCCATCACCCAAAACATGTTCTAAAAGGTTGTACAGGATGTGTATATATAGCCTTGATTGTGCATGAATATTTCTCTAAAACTACTTAATTTTTTTTTAATATTAAATCTGAATAGTTAGGTGGCTGAGATGCTACCGTGCTAAAATAAATGTAAATAATAATAATAATAATAAATGCCTGTAAAATTTTGAGTGGAAAAAGACCTAACTATAACAGATACAGTCATTGTTTGTGATTTAAGCTTTGGTTAATTTTGTTTACATGCATCATCGATTTATTCATGATGCATGACTGGGCAAATAATTCTGGTGATTTTTAAAGAGATTGAGACTAAAAGATTACAGATGGTTTGAATTAAAATAACACAAAATATCAACACCTTTGAGACATGAATACTCTGGCCAAGTTGACACAATGTATTAACAATGTAATTATGGTATGCAATCACACCAAGGAATATTTCAATACTTAGCCATTGCAAGCTCTTTTTCAGACAGTGTAAGTAGCTTGAACCATGATGATTTGGCAGGTAAAAATATTTCCAGACGTGTTATTTCATTGACAAAAACATCACCATTCTTTTTGTAAGGTCAATTCATTATCAATTTCATTTTTTTTGTAATCTGTCACCAAAAGTTGGGGGCTTTTGTTGTAATTTCCTCAAGTTCTAGACACAATAGGATTAAGGATGGACTGTAATTCTGCCTTTCAACTGACGTCATAAATTTCACTGGGGGTCAACTAGATACACAGTCATTGGAGGGAAATATTTTTTCACTGTATGTGGTGTTGGCCTTTTGTTTGGCAGCAAATGTGTCCAATTTCATAAGATTTGTTCACTCAGTACAATATAATCATCAATACATTTTGGATTGACCCCCACTCAGATTTACTGCAAAATGCCCAAGTGAAACCCAAGAATTGGAGTGAAATTCAATCGGAAGTACATTGGTTTCTATATAGTCTGATATGTGACCCTGTCATTTCATGTGTTGCTACCCAGCTAAAACAGGCAACTTTCAAACAACCCTACTGATGGAAAATCTATTCTGCTTTTCCAAAACAGCCTTGAATTCAAACTAAGAAAGTCGATGGCATCTCAAAAATCTGGTACAACATATGCTTGTATTTTATTGCCTTTTAGTCTGACATTGAGAACACTGGTTTAAACTCCAGATCTTGCTCCTCCATGCCAGGTTATTGTGCTTCAAGGGCTTGTCAAACATTTGCTGTTCTTTGTTCACATTGTATGGCATTGTCTCCAAAAGTTTGGAAAGAGTCCAAGATTGTCTAGGATGAACGTAAACTTGTAGTTAAACTTAAACGCAGTAAAAAGCTAAAAATATTAAAATTATCTTTGTCAAAGTATTTGGAATGTATCCTCCTCACGTGAGGTGCGTGGCAGCAATATTCCTCCCGTTTTTTCCAGACAGTGGGCTGTACCCTTCCTCCTACACTGTCGAAGGTGCAGCTCAATTTCTTTGTGATGATGATCAATATCCCCTCCCCTTCAATTCTGCCAGACATGCAAGAACTCTGCCATTGGCAAAAAGAAGGAATTTAGTGAAGATCTTTTGCTGAAACGTGCCTGTTTAAGAAGTTGGCGTCATTGTGAGATTGAGTGTCTACAATATTGACTTTATCTTCACGCTTTGTTTGTCGCTTTAATCTCATGAGATAGAAAACAGCGTTCCCCTTTATCTGCTTTTCCTGCGTTATTTGGAAGATTCACCGCAGTATTCTACTCGTATATGGAACAAAAAATGTTCTGTTTCACAGCGATCTGGCTTCGTTAGAAAACAGCATTTCTTTAATGCTGGCGTCCTTGCTGACATAATATGTTGACAGGGTGTGGGTTAAGATTAGGCCCTAATTAACCCTTCAACCTCGTGGTCTGGCACGCGCCATAAAAACCTGTCTGTTTGGCGTCCTTGAAAAAACCCTGACTGACACGTACTGCTTTGATATAACTTAAGATAACGAAGTTCTGCCTCGCAAAATTTCGAATGAATAAGTCAATAAACGATGCCCTAAATAAAATGTTATGACGTTTTTTTGTTATATAACGAATTAATAGTGTTCACTCCGTGTATATTCCCACAGCTATGACGCTTCATTAACTGGTGGAATTTTATAATTATACACTGTGGAAAAAGACAACAAGTATGGGGATGTTAATATGGCATGACCGAAATTCCTGGTGAGAGTTTGATTTTCTGAAGGCGTATCAAAATGACACTTTCCGCTATCTTTCCACTAAATTACATGAGTTAGGTAGGAGGAAAAAATCGCATCTGAAAACGGAAATCTACCTTCGTTCAACTTTCGTGTTGTTAAATCAGTTAGCTGGGTCTATGTAGGTTGTTTGCTCCAAATATCGACCACGCAGCACGAAAAGCCTTGTTTTTTAGTTTAATTGATCTGAAATATTTGAAGTCTAGACGGTCAAATTGCCAAATAAGTTTCTTTTAACTCGCCTGGATAAAGACCCTTTAAGGGTTCGCACGTCATAACCAATGATAAATATTTCCTAAATTAGAATAATTATTTAGTTCTATAACTTTGAGACAAGGAAAAATTGGCGACAGAATCTGACTTATTGCAGCAATTAAACTATTGACTGTTCACTGTGGCTGAACCGTGTGCTTAAGCTAGATGCCCCATCTTACATCAAAGAACGAAGCATAATTAATAATATATCCATATCCCTCTACATTACCAAACATATCTAATGCATATTTGCATTGCAGTTCCTTTAATATGCGTGAATCATATCATGTTACATTCAAATATGTGTATTTTAACTACATTTTTTCGTACATTAACTTTGTTTCCTCATCGTTACGTGCTATATCAATATTTGTGTCTGGTTTTCCTTTTAAATATTTACACAGACGATCTGTGTCAAATGAACTTTGTTCAGACTTGCTTGCTTAAACAACGGAGCCGACAGTTTGTTTAACTACTGCAAGGTAGCCAAAAAAGCTAAACTTAGTAGCATTACGAGTTATTTATGACATGACACGCGGAAATAAAGTTCTCCACATGCAAGGGTTTGTTTACTCTCATCTCTTTGAACAGAAATATTTGGGGGATGTTTCATACTTTGGTTTTTTAGCTAGAAATTTTGTTTACTAAGGCACGATCATCTTTTCAATGAAGAAAGACTCTCTTCAATAGCGAGGGCGTGGGAGATACAACAGATGATCAATGTACAATGTTGTCTGGAAAAATACAAGTATAGACTCAGGAAGTTGACAACCGCAAAGCATGTATGGATGGCATGTATGGGCGGGTAACGAACTTTAAAAGCTAAAATTTGTGAGAAACAAGATATGAGGTGCCTCATTATTCCTAAACAAACTTGTGCTGTTCGTTCCAAAATCTCACGACTTCTCTCTATTTTACTGTGTCTTCAAACAATCCATGCGTATGCTTTGCGATCTGAGTTAGAAAATGCCTAATATAAACTCTCTCCTAATATAATCTCTTTTTCTCTCTTATATATATATCATATGCAGACGTTCAAGGGTGTTTAGGGTTTGGATGTGATGGACGATATGTTATTAATGATATCATCCTTTTGATTATCTTACAATATGTTCTAGCGTATGTAGGCATGTCAGCGGTATATATAATGCTCTTGAGTTCTTGTCGTACATCAAAATACAATTATGACAATGAAAAACAAAAGCATGGAGCATAATTGATTGTAGTGACGTCATACAATAAAGTTGGTCGTATAAAACCAGCCTAAATAACAATTCCAAGTTGTTAACAATACTTTTACTCTATTCAAAATTTGAAAAAGCAACTAAAAGCGAGTTTTACAGGCAGGATTAAAACTTTGCGTGACTGTACTTGCGTCACACAATCTAACATGTCGGACAACCTAGTGGTTCGAGTCAAAATATCTCAACAATTAAAAATTTAATAGTGAAAAAGCTTTTTATGAAATGTATTGTCATCGAATGCACGTTTCAAGTCGAGTTTTAACATAGCATTGGATTTAGCACCTTCAACAGCCTTGGCTGAGAGACATGTTGTTGACAAAGCTTGCACATTTCATGTATGAATTGTTTACAAAGCCTAGCCAATATCAAGACGTAATATCCTTTCAATATGTAGACCGTCTGCGAAGGACTGTCGCTGTTTACATAGCTATTGTTAAAATCTCTTTGTCTCATGCTCGTCATTAACTTACTCACGATCACATCTCACTCTAATGAAACATCTGCTATCTCTGCGCGGGAGAGTGCAATTGTTAAATTCATTTTCTTACTTTCAACTATTTGTATTTTCTTCTTTCCTATTTTCTTCTTAGTCCTTTTTTACTGAAGTATCTATTAGTTGAGTTAAGCGTGCTCGATATAACATGCATACATTTTAAATACTCTAGCAACAATCAGTCTATATTAAACAGTAGTTATGAAAGGGTATACGTTTTCTATGCAGACCAAATTGTTTGTAAGCTAGACATTTGTTTCTGATCAAAACAGTCAATTAATAAAATGACACTGTCCCTTAAGAGCTGGGAGTTTTGTATTGTTTAAAATGTGAAATTACGTTTGGGAAGTGTCAGAATTAAACTAGAGACTTATTTTCTCTCATATCCTGAGTAATATCTGAAAACTCTATGGATCCTCTTTTTTTAGATTAAAGAGATGTCGATCTGTCTTCTATCTTCAAATCTGAAAAGCAATCATCAGACACAGACATTCTTAAGATATTAAAATACGCAAATTACTTATCCTAGCATCTTCAGCTTTTTTCGTGGCAAACCTTACTAAGAAATATTTCTTGTGAGAAATATCATTGAAAAAAAATCAAAACAAATGACCGGATATTTTGCAATCAATGGAGGATGTTCTAACACTCTATTCCCAAGTTACGGTTTTCCTTGTATAAGATCCCCTTGCGTGAAAAGGTCGTTCTGAAGTGTTAGGGAAGGAAGGAAGATCGAGTTTGGAGACGATAAGGAACGTTTGTTTGTTAAATACATTAGAAGGAATTATAATTGATGTTTTGGATGTGATGATGTGGTGCAAATCCAGAATTAGCAGATCTGTTTACATTTACAATGGCTGTTGTGACTTTATCAGTTAATCTTGCATGTGACGACTAAATAAGTTAGAATACATTCTATCGGCATTCCTAACTCATTCACCACTTGCATCCGTCGAATTGTAGCAAGAAAATACAAAAGGTTTAAAATTAATTGGATGTTTCCAGTTCGTGTTTCATAATGCATGTGTTGGCGACCTAAGAGGCGTGGCCAACAAGCTGGGAGTCATTGACTGTCGCGTGATAATGATCACTTGATAGATCGTTGGCCTGGCGATGAAAGCTCTTGTAAAAACGATCGCAATTATGTCTATACACTGAATATTTAACTATATATAATTGCAGACATAGATTGCATTTTTAAGTATATATAATTGCACTCCTTAGCACACTGTCTAATTCTACTGTCTGCAACATGATATCGCGTTCACATCACGAAAATAGAAACTGTAAATTGCTTCATAAAAATGTTTTCATCTCAAAAGTTCGAAAGAAAGGATGTTGCAAATGAAGCAGTCTAGAGTCTATTCCATTCTAGATCATTTTGAAACGAAAGAGAATGCACTAGACCAGTCGCACAATATCCCCTTTGCCTATGCTATGCCAATTTTCAAATGCAAAACTCGACTATAAATATAGGTAACTTAAAATTGTAAAAAAATTATATACACAATTTAGCCATGCTTCGATATTTTCAGGTTTTCCCATGGCAGTTTTGGTTCACTAGCAAAATGAGTCGAAGCAATATTGTTCCAGCAGGGATAATTATAACATACCTAAAAGTACCTAAAGTGAAAGGCAAAACGAGATAACAGCTTTTATATAAAGGTAGGTTCAAAAACAGGCTTTTCAATGACAGGAGTGGATGTTCTACACGTAAATGTATGTCCGGTAGCTTACTGAAGAACATTGTCAAAGATTGATGGCTGCTTTCATTATCACAGTTAATGTGATAAAATAAGCTTTTAACTGTCTTGCTCCTCTCAGTCATATAATGCGATGCAGCGTTGGAAGAGTTTGGAGAGACTGAAAAAAAACTTTCTTTGTTGTCTCAGATGTAAATGAGATCATTAAGAACACAAAGCGATGCAAATGATATAAAAGCAAAACTGCATGAATAACAAGCCAACTTTGGCGTTTGATACGAATGATTTAAACATATATAATTAATGCATAGTCTGATAGTCACACACGATATGAAGAATATTCAAAAACGAAGCAAACGTTTTAACTATTAGTTCAACTCTGAAACGTTCCTCGAAAATTAAGCATAAGCTTTAAATTCGATGTTATAGTGTAAACTTGGCCAAAATGTCTTGTGTTTCTACTCGTAAAATTTATTGCATGAGAACTGAATGGTCTAGAAATATCAATATTTTCCAGTCTCTCTTTGTTCAGCAAAGATAATGGAATAATTTGTGGTGAGAAAATTTAATAAAATGACTGGCATTTTTGGTCCACCACACTATTTGTTTTGTCTTGAAAGAAACTCAGTTGCTGCACGAATATGCTAGATGTTTGCTATTGCTCTAAATAATTATATTTTATTGATGAAACATCCAAATATATACAGCCAAAACAATTTTAGTGTCGTAACTTCCAACGTAATATATAAACTAGTAAAAAGAAGGTCTTTGATGTGGGTGGTGTAAAATTAAATCATAGTGTCAAAACAAAGATATAGAAAATACATACAATGCTACATGCAGTCTACATGAGTAATGACACATCTAGCTATACTTAGCTACATGAGTAATGACAGGTCTAGCTATAGTTAATTTCTTCAACTGAACGTTTTTGCTATCTCATGTTGAGAAAAAAACTAACTAATTATCTGTCCAAAATATTATTAACATTCACCATGAAGGGTTAAAGTTTTAAACTTTGCAAAACAAGTTAATTTCTAAGTTTATTTTTCAAAACCGTTCTCATAGTTTGCCTCACTTCGTGCTACAACTGATTGACATTAAAAATTAAACTTGTATCTATTTTTCATTAGTATGGCGGCAAGGGGGCTGGTTCTGTTTAATTTTAGAATAACATGTAATAAAATGAAATGATATTGAGTTTTGTTTCATTGTTAACTCGTATTACTGAAATTTCATTTGTACCACATAAACCATATATTCATGTCCATACAGACCCTTAATGCATTTGCAGCAAATATACAGTTTAAGGATGTAACACTGAGAAACAAATTTGGCAATCCGTAATGTTGATATGTGTTCGAAAAACTGCATAGTTTCCCAGACCTCAAGATCTAGTGCCTGTAAAGCTCCTTACAATTTCCATGCTGGATTTTTAATTTTTCCCAACGTTTATATGCCTGCTTGTTTAAATCAGTCAGTGTAATATATGTTCATGATAACTTTATTAACTATATGGCCATGCATATCTATACTAATAAAAAATAGGAATTCCAGGGCAGAGGAGTTTAAATATACATCTGAGACAAGGAACAGGAAATTATTGCCCTGCTAAGGCAATTTTTTTTACATTTTCTGCAACTTCATGTGTTAACTGCAAGTGTCCAACAGATGTACCTGACAATAACCAGGAAATTGGAGTATTTTTCTTCGAGGCGTTCTGCTATATTTTGAGAAACATCACATTTTTGTCTGGGAAGAAGCGCCGACTCCCTGAAGTTTGACTAGGCTTATTTTGATTGATATTAAAATGGGGGTAGGATGATCACAGTTGGAAAAAACTACACGACATTTATCCTTTCTCACAAGTCCCCCGCATGTACACTGTTTGTATTATATCTCTGACATTGAAGAATCACTAAGATAATTTCTGTTGAAGTTTATCAGTACTGCAGAACAGAAGAAGCTATTTTATAATATATAAAATTTGCGACGCATAAATTTAGTCTAGAACATAAGGCGTGTACATTGAGTATTTTTATCATTTTAATATGTGAAGTATCGTAATCTATTAAACTAATTCCAATACCATCTTGTAGGTGGCTTGATTATTGCGGTGTAGCATGAGGGCACAAAATTTTACGGTTTTATATATGTCAATTTTACTGAATGATACAATGAAGGATTTATTCAATATTAAACACAAATAAAAATATATTTAGTATATGGTATAGTCATCTTTCATGTAACATTTTTCTCGATGCGAAAGAACATGTTGGACTGAAGGTCTGATACTGTGCTAAAAACGTATTGCCCTCTACTCAATCGCTTTCAAGACGTAGTCAATACATCATTCGCCGTACTGTTTGCGATTTAATATTTATTTAGTCTGTGTTTGCCTACCAACAGCAACCTATTTTTTTTCATCAAAACATTTATACGAATTTTTTTCTGTTTTTCATCCTGTGACAACTGAAGGGTTTGTGCAAAAGGAAATGACAAGAATTCGGAAACGAAATACACAGTGAATTAGAAAATAGAATTTATTAGTGTACTAGCTGTGCCTGACCTAATTTTGTTTTGTTATGTATACAAAATGATTTTAATTTGAGAATGTTTAATAAATCAATTTTAACATTTTCACCTGATATAAGTCGCACAAAGTAAGACTGTTTTCCCAATAAAATGTGTAGTCATAACACAATTATCGAGAATGTATACAAGTCACTCTTGTAAGCTTGTATGCGCATTGACAAAAGAAACAACTAAAATTTTGATACCGCATACACAAATTGACAATTTCTAATCCTAAACATGGATAATCTGTCTAATACGAACATTACACCCAACTTGACTGAACTCAAGATTTGAATATTTTATTAATTTTCCCATGGATGTCTATGGTCATGAGTCATCTCGGGATCCAAAAAGAACAAAATGATTCTTCTTCTTCAAAATGATTCAAATAAGTAAATGTGATTGATGTAGGGTTGATTTTATTCCCCCAAATTTGTATATTGTGTTTGTTTAAATGCTCTGCCCTCCTCGGCTGTCCTGGCGTTTTCACGCTGATCGCAATAAAATACCAATTGGTTCTGTAGTCAAAACTATCATACATTTGAATATATCATTAATTGCTGGCACACCGGCATCTGTCAAGGTTTATATGCTTTGACAGTAAGCTGGGGGTAAAACACAGCATGCCTAAACTGCATGGGACTTCTCCTGGGCGCATAATTGATAAATCATACACAACCTGCCCCGGCTGCCCATATATTGGAGCTGTATGATTGCGATGTAGATGGATTATAGCTTGTATGCGTTGAATGTATGAATGACTTTCGCACGAACTGCATGCATCAACGAAACATAAGAAACAAGCAATTAACTGTTGTAGCAACATGTGACCACAGAACTCGTTTTGTTCCATATATAGAGAGTCATATTTAGGCGAAGATTCGAAAGTTTACCTTTACTTTTCTTTCTAAAAAGAATAATGAATTGTCTCATGGATATGATCAACTGACTGCAAGAACGTACTGACAACTATGTTATTGGTCTCACTACTCATCCAAGCCGAAGCATTTATAATTTGATTTGAAATATGACCACAAGCAATAATGAAATTATGCTGACAATTATATGGCTCGTGGCAGACAACTGACTGTAGATGTTTGTAAAAAATGAGGAAAAAATTGTCGGTTTCCATAGAAAAATGAGTGTGCTCTTGATGAGTGTAGAAACAAACTTTCTCATGCATTATATTCTTGATGGTTGGGGGTCGCTTCCAATGTCGCTGATATTCCCTAATATACCCCAGACGTAGGCTTTAGTGCACTAAAGATAGTCATCCAATATATATGTTAAACTGCGAATAACCTGAGAAGAATCGCATCGAAAATTTGGTCCGAAACTGAGCCGTTGAACGGACGTTGCTGATGGATGATTATCATGGAAGAATTGCTCGTTGCCCTTGGGGCGTTTTTAATCTTTGTCGATCGTTTAGACACGCAGACTGTCTCGAATTAATAATAATTTGCCTTTTCATTTATGACAAAAATCCTTTGCCGTGAAAAGAATTGAAATGCATATAACAGCTCTATAAATAACCCCAATACAAATAGTCCCACCTGCTGCGAAAAGCTTGTCTAGACCAACCTTGCATCATATCGACCATTTATAAAATCAAACTGAAAAAACATGGAACTTTTCATATGTTTGGCGAGTGCAATATTTGTGCGATTTGGAAACACACTTAATCTAACAACCCCCCGAGTTCTAATCACACGAATTAATTAACGTTTTGTGTCCACACAGATAGTCATTGGACCCAGTCAATCTTAATAAATCGTTGTGGTTTGCAATTTAAACCAACGCTATTTCTGCTTGACATTGATTTAGAAACTTGTCTTTTTCAATTTTCTTTGAATTTTCCTCAAATTTGTGCTTAAAATCTCAAGCATTTCTGTTGAATTTGTCGTCCTAATTCCTGTATCCTATCCATTGCTATTAATCCAAGTGATTATGGACCGTCACTTGTTTGGTGTTGACAAGTTTTCTCTTCGTTTTCCTAGCTTCGACACATTTGGTTTACATTATAATGTGATTATTTGTTTAATGTTACTATCGTTATTATTCTGCAATATGGATATTATCCCTGATAATAATTGTTCCTTTATGGTTCTGCAGTAAGTCGATATGCTCCTATTTCGAGGCGGTTTATGTAACTTTGTGGAAACACGTTACATTGTTTCCACGCGTGTAACTAGAAACGCGAGCTTATTCTTATCTTGTGAAAAGAGTCATGCGATGCGAAATGTGGATTTCGTGACTTCGCTCTCGATGAATTTTAATGAAGTCTGGATGCAATGTTGTTATTTAATATGTAGGATTGAGCACCGTGTGTGAGCAGACGTAATTGTTGACTTAGTTGCTAGACGTATAGTTATTCAAATGACTTCTTCCTATGGGGGTAACATTATTTCTGTCGCAAAACATCGCCCATCAAAAATACATCGAAGCGAAAATAAACGATCCTCGCTGGGCCGCTCGTTGGTTTGCTTTCTAGCCACAATACAACCGACTAATCAATTTAAATGTTCTTTTATGGCTGTGTCTGCTGTCCTTGAGTTTCTAAGGTTAACCAAAACTCTGATGTCATGTATTTCATGCCACTTCCATTAGAACACGGGGGCGTAGATTAACGATAGTATAGATATTAGACAATGTATTATATTCATAACATTAAAACATAGAGCTAGCATCAAGGCAAAAAGAGTCTTCAAGGCCAGTGGGAAATTGTATGTTATTCAGAATGTTTCAAAAGCAAAGATCCTACCCCCTGAGCTAAGACAGGTGTACGCAGACAGCTCAGTCGCTCAGAAGGACTAATGTAATTACGAGGATTTTGAACAGGTCGAGGCCAAAATTACCATGATCCTCCAGTGAACTTTCAAGCACTGCAACGCCAACTATAAACCTCACTTTACATGCAATCAAGCACTTGGATCAGTGTTTAATTAAAGACGAACCGTACAAGGTCATTTTATAAGCCATTCTATTTCGTATAGAAATTCTAGAGATAGTTGTGTTGCTTCGAGATGATAGATGAGATGTTTAAACATGAAAATTAATGACATAATTATATTTTATGCAACTTGCTCGCGGTTCTCATCAAAAAAAGAAAAACGTTTGCGACTTAACTTGGGCGTTCATTTCGGGCAGTGTTGCTTGTGCGCATGCTCACATCTCCTGTGTGGCGTACCCATGCCTTGCGACAAGCATGTTGCTTCAGCAAACACAGACAGAAATATTTTAGCATTTAATGAAAACCGTACGACGTAGCCAGATGTTGCGATGTGTGTTTTGAATTACCGTGGTTTAAGCGGTGTCTAGCTTTTAAACCAAAATAACTAATGCGAGCGAAAAAACGCATCTTAATTTTCACGCCATAAATACAGTAAGTTTATAGCAAAGGCGAAAAATGCGACATATATTAGTATTCTTTTATGAGCATATCATATACCACTGGCTCATACAGATGGCGGGGTGGACAAGTTGACCCTTTTGTGCATAATAGATAAACGTATTGAAAATTATGATCCACCTTCACAACAAGATAACGTGTCTCTCGCGTTAATCACAAGAAATTTTTCACTGCTTTGGTATTGAGCTCTGGTAGTTTTAACAAATGTATAAATGCTGTCTTCCTTCTTATCATATTTCGACCTGTATTTTTAGTTTAATATTTTCCGTTTAAAATCCCCTGAAACGCGGGATTATTGCTAAGCATAGAGATATAGCCAAATACATTTCGCGATGAAATTGAGTTCTTTGAAATCATATATCTTGGCTTGGAGTTTCGGGTTTTTTTCCCCACAAAATTATAGTGGCAATTTCGTTTTAATTTTCGTTAGGTATACTTTCGTATACAGGCTCGCCTCGATCCTCTAGCAAT
This sequence comes from Muricea muricata, assembly GCA_963855995.1. Lineage (NCBI taxonomy): Eukaryota > Metazoa > Cnidaria > Anthozoa > Malacalcyonacea > Plexauridae > Muricea > Muricea muricata. The sequence continues at coordinate 12,151,315 of OY979730.1, read as the reverse complement.
TATCCCGATGATTCATCCAAGGCAGCGAGACACCTTGAAATCTCAAGATGTTGCGCAAATAGATTACAAACCGTTAAACCGTCTGCGATTTACCGCAATGATTTATTTCAAAGGCGTCTAGTTATGATAACGTCTTCCATGCGCATTGTAGGATGTGTTCTCTATATAGGCGGAGAAAAAAACAAAGTCAATTGGTCACCCTTTAATTTCCAATCTGACGGGAAAATTTAGGCAATTCAAGAATGTGATATGAAGAATTTACCAGAAATTGCAGCGATATAGATATGTGCATTTAAATATCACAATATAACATTGTCGGCTTGTAAACTCAGGAATATTACGAGAAAATTTGAACTGCTCGTTGCACTTGTAAGATCTGTAGACCAGACGAATGATTGTCTAGAAGTTCAGATGTTTGACAATGTGTTTCTCGCAGCGACAGTGATTCAAAACACTCGTTGATTTTCGTGCGGAAAATACTGCGCAATCTTACCGGAACGAGAGGTATGACAGGCCACAATTCTGCGATATTCGCCAATGACGTAAAGCCATGCGACTTCAGACGGTTTGCGGAAACTAAAGCTTTTAACGAGCTTGACTTGTAAGTGGGTTCTTGTCTCATTCTCTGTGTCTGTCGCCCCTGTGACAAATATCACTTGTTGACTTCATCACAGATAGTTGGGAATGAATTGAAACTTATCAATAATTTACGCCATCGTACAAACGACGATCATATATTGTTGCCCAAGCTTGCATATGCATTGTGTCTGCCTGTCAGTTGACATTTGCCCTGTGGCTATCTTAATCCTTTCTACTTGAGAATAAATTTTGGTATGCATGCAATGTCCTTGCCGGTGCAAACCAAATTCTATGCGCTGTGATAAGTCTGAAACCAATTTCTATAAAGTCTCAATCACCTTGAAGGGTTAAAAAAATTCGATCAAAAATACGTTTTACCCACTCTAAAATTTTTTAGGTAACGAAACTGCCAAACATTTCTTCATGTCTTCTTCAAAAACATTTTTTCTTTTCTCTTCAACGCGCTTCTTTTTACTACGATTAGCGCACATATAAACATTGAAGTAACAAATATTAATCTTATGCATTTACCATCAGAAAGTATTTATAACTGACCTAAAAGGCCAATGAGACACAATTGATATAAATTTAAGACTTAGTCATACCATATGGTGTTCACAGTTAATGACCAACCATTTCATAGTCTCTCGCCTTTTTGTTTTCAGAAATTTACGAAACACTGAATAACCTGCATTCCTACTGCGGTACATCTATTAATAAAGGTAAGATCGCCCTATTCACAATTTCATTTTAATAATTCTGTAAGAAATTGCGCGATGACAGCTATGAATCAGGTTATGAGAAACATAAAGAAAGCTGCTCCCTATCAGCTATTTCTGAAAAGATTAAAATGAGAAAGTATGGAAAGTTAAGATTAACACGTTTTCCATATGATCCTATCACATTGTATGCATATCAATGATACATCAAGTTTATTTGTCAAGAGATTTTATTTCTTTCTTTTCAAAGCCTTCATTGTCTTCTTACAGTGTAGATTTTCGTGTTATGAATCTATGTCTGGACTATACAGTCTAACTATTATATGTCTCTATTGGAGACCAAGTAAAAGATCTTGATAAATGAACAGTATACCGTAACTGTATACACAGGATCCTGTCTAATCACATGTGATTCTGGTTATGTGACTATATATGTTGCATTAATCAAAACCTTATGCGTGGAATCTTGCCTCACATTTTCCAAAGGAGGTTCCTCGGTGCTTCTTATAAATAGCTCGCCATTACACATACGTAAAAGGCTGGGCCAGTTAGCTAGAACATTTTCCATTCCTTGCTATTGTGGTGTCTATCACGATTTAGGTAAAGTGAAGAAGAGTTCAACCCAACATGGGCAGTTCATGATTGTCTGTCTTTTATAACCTCTGCCGAAACCTTTGACAAAACTTACTCGCAAACAATGCTGCTCCTCGCGCCTTTTATCCAAACTTTGTCTCGTTGAGACATTAGAATTACAGTCAAATACCTTCAGACCATAACCACTTGGCAGTTTATCAACGCGCGGCGTGTCTGTGTGGTATAGTATTTGTAAGAGTTCCCCGTTTAGAAACACGGGCGAGTCAGATTTGTTGTAAATCCATATGCTGCCGTTTTCGAGGCTGACTTGTATTCCATCCCCGATATTTCTAAACGCAATCTTAGTGTTGTCATTCATTTCACAAGTTCTATTCAGGTCTTTCAAACATAATCCTTGTCTGTGACCTTTCGATTTGCTCTCGTAAATGTTTATAGTATTTTCGTAGCCATGGTACATATTGCCAACTCTTTGGTCACGCTCCCAGTAAGCCAACGTTAGCCACGGTCGTTTCCTTGATTGATCCTCTTTCGTATAACTTGAAACTGCAACAAAAGACATCCATTTTAGTTTCAGAAGCGCGCTCAATTTTCGTGACAACATTGTTGTCTGGTTGTGATCCTTCTCTCTGCGCGGGGTAATGTTACTGCGTGTGTTGTTGGCAATAAACACTAGTCTTTTAAGGGCTTAGATATTACTCATTAGGCAGCAAGAGGAAACAGCTTAGAAAAAGCAGACAAAAAGCTAGCCAAAATAATCGCTAATGCTTCCTTAGGAACTAGACAAAGTTTGTACTTCGCCCGGATTGCACTAAACTATATTTATACTTTCTACAAAGTCGGCGACATAATTGTATTAATAATCTATGCATTTTCCCAAGGACATTCGCTCTAGCTTACCACAATTGCGCAAAGAATCTTTAGTGTAATAAAAGAAACGATTTTGCCTCGGTGAAGATGAGAGGTTATGAGTTGCTATTTCATGCATTAAAACTCTCTTATCTCTTGTTGTCTTGTGTGCTCTCAATAGCTTTTGAAATCAGTTCGTTTGAGGATATTGTGCTGTATAATTGAGTTGTCCAAAATGCAAACAGCCTCAACGGCTTCGTCGGATATTCAATATTAAAAGAAACGTACACAAGCGCTATGTCAAATCGTGTATATCCTAATATTTTGCTAAATATTCATTGCCCATTGTTCATGGTGTTTGCAAAAACGAGATTTTCTTTCAAAGTTTTCTACCTCGCTAGACATTTCTATATTGGGTACAGCAGAGAGATGCGACGCAAAGATTGAGCAATCTTGCGCACGAACTGTTAGCGTTCGCTTTTGTATGTCAGGTAACGGCGTCCTCTGATTGTCGTGTCTAGCTCAACTCGTACACAACAGGGAGAAGCGGCAGGGACGCGAAGTGCAAAACAAAAATAACACCGTAGTCAAAGCAGACTAGCATCATATCTTAGTTAGATTTCCGCGAGTTCTAATATATATGAAAGGATGAGACAAGGCGAGGCCAAGCACTTCAGACAAATCCGGTCCGATGTTGGACCTGTAGAAAATCTATTTCGGAAACGCTTTCTGTAATCAGTGACACTGTCGGCTTGAGAAGATCAAACAAAGAGTAAATCTGTAAACCTCTATCTTTCTTACCTTCACAACTTCTTGCTTTCTGAGTACTCGCAGTCTCACAACTCCCACATGAGAGGCCTAGAATGGAGGCAATGATATACTTGAGTCTATATGACATCCTTAGACACTTTCGTACGGCCGTACAGTCAGCATTTGAATACCCGAGCACCCCTCAAATGCAAATTTATAAATTCTCTTGGCGATTTATGGCATTTTATTATTTCCGCTCAGAAAGTACTCTTCGCAGGCGTATATTTATATATTCTCACCTGAATCGCCCTGGCTCGCCGTGCTCGACTTGGTTAGTTCGCGAAGGCCTCGATACGGTATTTCTGCAAAATAAAGCATTTATTTTAGCATAGCCGTAGCTTTCTTGGTCTCGGGCGGTGTGCGGAGAGACACAAAGCTCGGCTCATAATAAACACGTTGCACTTACCGCGTTTACTTATCCTCGAGAAATGGAACGGGTTTACGCACAAACAATCTCCCATTCCGGCCTCGTCCTCCTCGCCGCTACTCTCTTCTATATGCTTCAACACACTGCCGTCTTTCAGGTCAGGCCAGCGCCAGACTCGTGAAATTAAATATCGTTGCGTTTGGACACAAGATTGTGTCGTATTGAGCTCGTCTATATTCAGACAAACTTCTGAATTCTCTCCGCTGACAATCTTTGCCAAGAGACGCAGCGACGCAAGGTCCAAGCCACGAAGGAAGGTATGAACAGCCTCTTTTAAGAAACAAAATGCTTTAGCGGACACTTGATCGCCTATACAAATCTCTCTGGCGCTCCAAATTTTTTGAACCAGATATCTCCGCTGTAGTCCGAACATCAACAAACGTAAGACACTTTGTGTGCTTTAGAATGAATGGGAGATGGTCGCTGGTTGAATAAAATGCCTCTTATCCACGTTTTCCTTGAGTACAAGCAAGCAGCGTTTCGACAGTTTGATTGTCTAGACCTGTAGTATGAAATTAAATGAAGGCCTGTTCTTTCATGATAGTTGGCTATTTGGAATATGTTAAACGTAGACACTTGATTGGATAATCTTCGTCACATGACTGTCTAGACACAGTCAGCAGGGTGCTTGATTTATTTGAATAGTATCTAGACACAAACATTTCTTCAATATTGCATATGATTGGTCGAAAGTATTTTGTATGCTTTAGATAACAACTGCCGTTCATCTGTGTGTTGAATTGAAATATAAAAATTTAAAGCTTGTTCGATTATCTTTACACGGAATTCAGCTAAACACAACTTCTTGCGGGAGATGAACGAGGTTTGGTCGATAAACAACCTTCCTTCTTTCTCTGTTTATTCCCGATTTGAAAAAGGATTAAAAAACGCTTTAGAAGATTACGTATTGCATTTGATGAGGAATATGATGTCGCGACAGCGAGATTAAATTTAGGCCAAAATAAATTCCCATGCGTGACATTTTGACGTAACTTAAATAATATATATTAAGTAGCGTCTGCCTGCTTCGACTTGTAATGAGAGACAATAGGTAATGAACGTTTTCGACAAAGCACTTAGGAATCAAGTTGGAAATTTACACTTTATAAAATTCATTGTGACAGAACTAAAGAAATATATATTAAGATTTAAGTAGTGTCTTTCCCTGTCGTCTTGCATTTATTAATAATACGAAACTGAAAAATATACTAAGTCATTCACTAAACATATAAACACGAAATGAAAGTTTATAATATGAAATTTCTGTGCGTTCGTGAAAGTGAACCATACAACGAAATACTTATATTTAAACTTGTATGTGGGCAGCTTGCGTGCGATAAGTCTCTTTCAGAATAGAAAATGATGCAATTATTAAATAATTTTCCCACTCATTGTGTTTCTAGAGTTAGTCTCCGATTCTGGCCGGCATATTGTATCTTTTGACAATTTAAATGCGATTTATTACTCCATAGTTACAGTTTTCAGGTCATTTTGAGGGCGTATGATTTAAGTATTGAAAAGCATCATTTCACAGTTGCTTTAGTGAAGAAGTCACAAAACAAATATTGATGTGGCGTGATGTACAAAATAGATACTTTTTGTTGGAAATTTTTTTTGGTGCACTGAATTTTATATATATTTTCCAGCTAATCTAAAGGTCATATTTTGCTCATTTTTGTAATTTTTGTGTCTCAAAAATATTTGACTCGAACGAATAAATTGGAGCAAATTTCCTGTAATATTGATTTCACAATCCTAGCTGAGCTGGGGGTAGCTTTTTCAACAATCTTATTTTCAATATAGAGCAGTCGTATCATTCGACTCATCCATATCAAGAATTCTCTCAATATTGATTTCATGATCCACGGGAGGTGCTTTTCTTAATCATCTCTCAATTAATTGTTTTGCCTTTCTCGAATATTTATGTATTTGGCAATACTTTCCATTCTTGAACCTGGACACCCAAACAAGCTGCATGAATATCTACTTCTTCACATTAATACTGCGCTGTTTCAGGTGGACAAGCAAATTGATTGCTGTCTAGCTTATTTTATTTTCGCTATATAAATAAAACCTTCCTATGTAGAATTTGTAAAAATTTTATTTCCTTGTCTGAGTTTTGGCAGTGTAATAGATTCCGGTAGGCGTTGAGCCACTCGATTGTTCCTGTCTAGATGGGTTAGGATCTGGCATGGATTCCATTTTGTACTGTTGAATTTATCCTTGAGATCATAAGCTCAAACCCAAAACTTCTTTGATTTATTGTCCTACAGAATATCCCCTTATATGACTGATGGGTAAATACGTGTTGATTGCCGGTCGACAAAAGGACAGAGCTCTCTTGGTGGAAACCGGCTTAAGGTATACTTATAAGATTAATCTTCATAAAATAGATGTTTTTATTTTGGACACATGCGCCTAGAATCCTCCAATGTGGTCTCACATGTTTATTTAGAGATTGCTGCATGGATGTACACTTACGTGTATAAATCTCCAGATGTCGAGATATAAAATACACATTTCCTCATGTAAATGGAGGAGACTTGTTTTGACATAAAGACGTGTTTACTGCCTACTACATGACTGGCTTGTTTACTCATCTGGTAGAAACTTATCGTAAATATCACACAAGCTATTCTATATTAGCTACATTTAATCTCATATGAGGTCATTAGGTTTCGTATGCTAAAGTACAAGATGACGTTTTCAAAGCAACCGCCCTGGTCTATTTGACCGGTTTATTGACCTGCATGTCGAAAGATTATCTCGTGTGATTCACTTTAGTGATTGCAATGAGCTTTACTTGGAACCAGGAACAGACAATCATTATTTGAGCCAGTCCATTGCTCAAAGAGTACCTTGTATTCCTTGATACTTCATGTACTTCGTAAGCAATACTTAAAGGAGCGGTAAACCTTGTTGCGAAATAAGCAATTCTTTCTCTATCGACAATATCTTATAATTAATTATCTATGACAAGTTTTGTTATGTATGGTAGCTTGCCAGCACTTGTGACTTGACCTTGACAGTAAAATGCAGACATTCTTTCAGGCAGCACTAGCATGACGACAGATTTTTTCTTATTGTTTCATTCTGGTGAAAATAGATGAAACTTTGCTGTAAACTGCTTAATCGATGATTGTAATTGTTCGGTCATAATCCATATCCCATGCTGGATAATTTTAGGACGTGCTTAAATTAACAAAGGTAATTTTTTTCTCTATTTTTTGAAATGAATTCTTAATATTTACCCTTAAGAATGTAGGTTTGGCAGCTCTTCTATATCCCTCTTGTGGTTTTGAGGTTAACGTGCTAAGAACAAGGATTTTCCCCCTCTACTGTGCAATGACGTTAGAATAGAAAACGGAAGCCTTCTTGAGATATTTACCATCAAGACATGCATACGTTACATCACAACTCAGGTCACGAAAATCTATTATAATTTTAGTGAATGATCAAAATAAGACAAAAGCTTGGTGTTTATTGCTGTGCCGTATTGCTGTGTCATGGTCCTTGACAAATTCTAGAGGTTACTTAAAGTAAGTGTAAGACGTTAGTGACGTCATTACAACCTCAGCAAGTTAATTAGCTTCATTAAGAATTAATTAACGAGAGTGGAAATTAAGATCTTTTAGTAAATATATTTCAACACTGCAGCTCTATGTTAAAAATTTACAAAAAAAATTAATGAATGTTGATTTTAACATGAGACAAATCATTTCCAGTTCTTGTGTTCTGTTTCTCAACGGAGTAGTTTTGAGATGGTTAGGATTTTGAACTGCGGAATAGTTCCTTTTTGTGGTGAACTCCTGTGATAAATACAGCTTGTATGCTGTCTAAAGTTCTCGTGTGAAATTTGAGAGGACGAGAAGAGAACACAAGGTCCTTACGGCGAGACTCAAGCACTTATGCATCTGTCAACAACACTACCCCATCATCAACAAGATTCCAGACACCTGAATATTAACAAATATGGGGTGCGCGGCACAACACTAAAACAAAATAAACTTCTCATGCTAAACATTAATTTTATGATGAGCGCTTCGGACAGGACAGACATCCTTGAAAGGGTGAATGTTCCGCCATTGCGGTGGACACTAACCATGTTAGAGCGAAATAATTTCGTCAAAGAATGTTTTTTGGACCCTTATCCTGTTTATAAAAAGACTATGGTCACAGAAAGTTCAGTTGTTAAGGGGGAAGACGAAATTAAGTCGATATGTCTGATGAAAAAAGAACAAAAAATGCTAAAAAAGAACAAAAAATTCTTTTGTCGTACCTTGTTTTGTTTGTCTATCCTGGGCAATCTTCTCAACCCGTGGGTGTAGCAGTGAATTAATTTTCCTGCAAACAACACACCCTTTATCTATTTCGGAAAATTGCGTCGAAGTAAAATCGGTTTCGAATTCAGACAAACGATATCAATCGATCAAAAGTGACACAAACTATTTCCTCGTATTATGAAGCGACTAGCAAAAGATATCATCTATTCTTTGTTTTCTTGATGGAATATTGAAATGACATTTCCTCTGCGAATGACGCATGCTGCTTCAGACGGGCAATATCCTTTCTCCAAGTTTCGATCCTTTTGAAGGAGACAAAAATAAGACTAAAGTTTGATCGAGGTGTATAATCTAATTTGTAAAACAGGCAGCTGTCAGGCAGCTGAATCTTGATTTCAGATTTGTTTTGGAGGATGCAAGACAAATATCTTTCAACATTATTCACATCAGGAGCAAAGTAGCAGTAAAAGAGTGACAGTAGAACAATGAAAGTAGAAAATACGACTGTTGATTAGGAATATGTGTGGAGTGGGAACAGTTCGCGGGGGCAGAGGTGGGCTTGGCTATAGAATTACCCCACCCCCCATACCAGATAAATAAATAACTAAAAGGGAAAATTTTCCTTTGGGAAACTTTGTATTATGTAAGTACCTGAATTGTTTGTCTTGAATATTTGTGACTTTTGAGATGGATGTTTGTCATATTTTACAGTCATATTTACATTTTATTACAATATTTTACAATTTAGAACTAGTATTTAATATAAAATTTCAAATGAAAAGTGAAATTTAAATATAGGAAGTTTATGGCATTGCACGACTTCCTCTTTTGTGGCAGAAAAGTATTTTTTTAGCCAAAACATAATATATACAAAATAAAAACTTTGACCACATCATTGCCTATAGTTAGACTAGATTTTGCTGCTAGCCTAAACATAGGATATCCTTGTTTAATTAGTTATCAAATTCTTTTTGAGACGTTTACCGTGGCTAAGGCCCGTAAGGGCTTGCTGTTAGGGAGCTGTGGAGGTTGTGATCAAATTGTTTTTCGAGTATAGACAGTCAGTGTAATTCTGTGGTTTGGGAAGAAATTCATCGATCTGTCTTCACACACTCCAATCAGTCGAATCTCTCATTTATTAGAAAATGAAGTGACTGACAAGTAAGTTAGTTTATTAAATTAGATATAAACATTAAGTGGCATCCATTTGGGGCGCATCGTAGCAATTCCCGCATCTTTTATACGACTTTGCTTAAGATGAACCACGAAACCAACTGACGTCTGTCTGAACACGGTCGAGAATTAAGTGCTAGATACTTTAGTGTGCAGTTAGTGTTACGAACAAACATTTTCAACCGCATTATGCAATAATGTCACGTAGCATTCTGTATACGTAAGTTGAAAGAGTTGAGTCAGACTGGTCCTTCTCGAACTGCGCATATGGCTAATTCAATAAAGGTTGTCCTTCCAAAAGCGTAAACTGTAAACTATGAGCGCGCAATGGAGGACGGATTATTGCTTATTTTCACCTCTATTCTCAGAACAATAGAAAACGTACGGCGGCATATTTACTTGCTACAAAGTTAATTCCCTGAGTATCAGGTGAAATAAACAATAATCCATGAACCGTTGCGCGCTTATAGTCCACAGTTTGGGAAGACAAGCTCAACTGAATTAGCTCTATTAATTGTCTTGATGTCCCTCTCCACCTGTTCTGCCCTTGCGTGCAATAATCCCTGCTAGAGTATGGCAAGAGTAGTAGATTACTAAGAGACTGGAATACAATTCATCAACATCTCTATTCAGATTGTCACAAAAAGAAATCTCTATGATATTTTCCCTGTGTCTTTTACCCGAACATGGAACACCCTTCTTTAGATGACGTAAGTTGGCTTAACGTCACCTCTTCGTGTTCATGTCCTAGAGGTTTAGAAAACAACCGTGCAACGGAAGTCCAGTAAGTTTGTAATCGAACTTTAAGGGAATATTCTTTTATAGTCTTTGGGAATTTTCTTGCATGTTCATGACGGGAGATATTAAATATCAACAGATTCATACAGTCTGTAACCTTGAACCTTATCTTATGATATTGTGTGTGTGTCTGCAGGCTGTAAAAAAATATCTTAGTATATCTATAACAGGTCAAGGATGGCTTGTAGATATATCGTTTATTTTTAAGCTATGTGCGTTTTTTGCAGGAATTCAAATAAATTTTTTGACTGAATGAAATGTTTAATCGCTAATTGCAAAAGGCTGGGCTAATCCGTTTCTATTACTATAAGATTACATTTATGCAAACTTTACTTAAATTTCTGTTAGATTTCGAAAGTGCGCATATGATATAGTTGATGCAGAATATCATAGCTCTGTCTCGAATTTTCAAGTGCAATCGCAGACACGAGTGTATTGGCAGGGTCAAGGTAGGAATTGCTTCCGGAAGATACTGAGATCATGGTTTCATTCTTATTCGCACATGCTTAGCCGAATAAAAACATTTAATGCACAACAAGCTTTAGGATTGGGTCCACGCCACAAGGTGCGTGCCCTTATTTCAAATTTAATTATTTGGTGAGTAATGTATTGTTAAATTTACGACAGATTTTCTTTTCTCTATATAAATCTAAAGACAAAAATGTAAACAACGTATTCAGAGTGAAGAAAAAAAGGAGTACCACCCAGGCAAAACGACACTACTGCATATTGTATACCTTGAAGAGACGTTGGAATGCGACACACCTACTCATGCATAACACACACAATACACCTGTACGCACGTGGTATACTCCTGTAATAAATTCATTTATCATATAAATACGTTATGACCAACGGTTTTGAACAATATTTGTCCAATGATTTTGTACTAAGTACTTTATAAAATGCGTGGTATTTGGGCGTGTTGTGCGCTCTCGTCATTACGTGCTCTTGTCTCGTAATCGCGTGCTCACGTCTTGTAATTGCACACTCTGGTCTTGTAACTGCGTGCTGAGATACTGTCACTACGTGCTCTGCTCTGTTGATCCTTTGTTGATCCTAGCTAACTTGATCCAAGTTTACTCTCCCGACTGCGTGCTCATATTTGATTTCTTAACTGTGTTATTGTTGTATTTGCATGCCATATTCAAATCTGGCACGTGTTGACTACATTATACTACTGGTGGCATTCTGATGTCAGACATAACATTTTGTTGTGTAATTAATCTCAAAGATATATATAACCTGTTGTTGTGTTTATCTGGCGAGGAATTTACTCAAATAGTTGATGATACCTTCACCAATATGTGTTTCAATAACTTCTTTATTTTGTTCTTGGAAAAAACCTGATCCAAGCAAAACAATAACCCACGGTCGTTAGACTGATGTTTCCGAAGTAAGGAATCTCAAAAACAATCTGTACATTAGATGCACGAAATTTCGCATATGTTTTGCTTTGCTTGACCAAAAATGTGTCTAAAGTGTTAATTTTTAAACGTAAGTTGACTCTATTCGTGCATTTTAGCCTTTGTTCTTCTCTTCTGCATACTTGATTGAGAAAACTTTCATCTTTTCCCTAATAGCGAAAAAAACATCCAATCTTTAATGTAGTCTAAATATCAAAAAGTTTCCACGATGATTTTGCTTTTTTTGTTTCCGTTTTAAATGATATTTTCATCAGTTTTGTAATTCCATCCGTAATTCCATCCCGTATTTAGTCTTAGAGGTGGCAACTTGTCCTGGCCATCATCTAAATACAGATACACTCTTAACAATCAGATATAATTAGATTTGGACTTTCAACCATGTATCGACTACTGGAATACTTACCTTCTAATGGAGTGGGGTCTTTTCCCAGTTGGGAACTGTTTGATCAAGTGTAAGAGAGAGAAATTTTTTGTGTTCCTCGTTCTTGGGTGGGCAGATTTACTCAACAGGCTATTGCCAAATTGATAGGAAATCCCAGTTACTTATCCGCTTAAGTCCTTATCCGAGAAACGCGAAGGACTTAGCATTTACTGGTGTCATAGGCAAACCTTTCTCCCCAATTGTTTTAAAATGGAGGCTCGACGACCAAGACTTTAACCCTAAGCCTCCTAGTTTACTGGAATTGCCAAGTTGATAAGGAATCCATGGTACTTACGCATTTTATGTGCGTATTTGAGAGGGCAAGAAAGGCTCGCCATTTACTGATGTCAATGTAAAGGCAGCCTTTTCTCCTCAGTTCAAGACTATGAATGGAGGCCCGACGATCAAGGCTTGAGCCATGGCCTCTCAACTTATTGGAAGACAAGAGTTGTGACAACAACACGTCACGTGATAGTCACGAGAGCGATGAATGTATGTATATCAGACTAAGATACATCCCTTTTACATGAGTCAACTCCAGGAAAGAATTTCCTTGGGTGAAAACTTGGGGACTCCTTTAAAGATATAATGTGTTCAATTTTTTGTTTCTAGCAGTTGGAAATTAATTGAGGCAACGTCTCTAAACACTTTACCCCATTCGCTCAAAATACCTTCAAAATATCCTGTTTTGGCTGTCATTTCACATTTGAACCAAGATCTATTAATATATAAGCTTACATCACTTAGCCTGTATCACTGCTACTTCCTCCGCAGGCCTTTCCGTGCCGGCGGCTCGTTGCGGGCGGGAGTAATTTGCAGGTGTGAAATTTGAGAATCAGGTAAATTACGATAGAAGATAGTAGTTTACCCTAACCCACCCGCAAACTTTTTTCTCGCCCGCAGGTAGCGCCAGCCTTTAAAATTTCCGCGCGCATTTAAAACGCCTGCGGAGGAGGTTGGTATCACTGCAATGTAGCGTGGCAAACTGGTGTATTTCTTTTGACGAGGCGCACACAAACTGCTTTTTATTTCCTGAGAAAAACTTGTATATATAAAGTGTTTTTGAAACGAAATTTTTTCCCTAATTTTTTTTATTGCATTTGGAATGATCAGTTAACATCACAGTATAACTCCTTTGATAGAATTTTTGTATCTGCCTTACTTTTCGACAATTTTATTACCATAAGATACCTAGGCCTGGATGTTAAACATATCCTACACATATACAAGTATAGTTTCTGTTAGTTTTTCATTATTATATCGTACAGAATAAGAAATGTAACAGACGCTCACTGATGGTTATGTTATGTGCATATCCTATGAACTATCTCGATAAGGAAGGGAGTTACAAAATTTTACCGAAGAAATGATACTGTAATTTTAACTGATCTTCCCAATGCAATCAACAAAATGTTGGACAAAATTTCGTCTCACAAACACTTTAAAGCAAATTAATTATCATGTACGGATTAACAAGCCGGCAAATCAGAAAATCTGGTACGAGAATTCTTCGTCCAATCAAATGATTCAAACTAGGTTTACTGCTATGGGACTATTCAGTTACAATAAAACATTGGAGTTTTGCAAGACTGTATTATGTCAGTATAACTGTCCAACATGTAGCTAATGAGTTCGCGAACATGCTCAGTAATGGTTGTTATACATCTCATTAGCACGCATATCTTTCGACTGGTCAACTTTGGAAATTATGCGGTGCACCTATAAACTTTGTCAAGTACGATATCGGTAAGCATTCCAATTAATTGTCCATAAAATGTGATGAATGCCAGACTTTTGAAATGACTAGCATAGCTGAAAATTTCGAGATCCATACTAGACCGCGCCTAATTGACGAGAAGCCTTTCAATTCCTGTCTAAGAATTTGCTAGACTTGCTTCCGAGGATTACCTTCGTTTCAAAACCTTCGAAATTCAATCTAAAGCAACGTGATCCTCATGTAGATTATTCATAGTAAATAAAATCATAATACATATTGGTTTAAAGGCTCACTTGCAAAATAACATACACCTCGTTATCTATGTTATTCAGTCCAGGTTTATCAAAATCGGTATCTATACACATCACGTGCCTGTCGTATTTTCGCGTAAACAACCAACAGCTGAATTTTGGACGCAACCTTAATGTCACTATTGATTGATTCGATGTAAATACAATAGAAAAAGACGAGATACGACCCATATTGTGTTGTTTTTGTCAAGTCTCCAAACCACGCATTTCATGAACTGCGATTGATTCCACCAATTAATATCTAGGTAGGAATGTTCGTAAGAATATGGTCATGGCTAAAGGGGATAAACGAGAGGTAGGTTTTCAAGATGACGGCTGTTTTTCAAGATCCTTAAAACGAGAACGAATCAACAACCAGACATTTATGGCATTCCTAAAGCTTACCCTAACCGTAAACCTAACCACAATTTAGGAATGCTATAAATGTCTGGTTGTTGATTCGTCCTCGTTTTAAGAATCTTGAAAAATAGCCGCCATCTTGAAAACCTACCTCTCGTCCATCCCCTTCAGCCATGACCGTAAGAACATCTATAGGTACATACCTTCCGGACCTAGCCTGAGTGCAGAAAGTGGTAAAAGTCGGCCTGTGCGCAGGCTATGCCGACCAAGCTTTATTTTCAATAATATGATTTGATAGATTTTAATCTGCTCTTTTATAAAGTCAATAAATGCGTCGTAATTTCTTCCAACGGGGATATACACTTTTGTAGAGAAAAATGATGGTGTGGGATACGTTATTCACAGCAACTTCAAAATAATTTCGGACGTTCAAAACCGTTACGCCGTCTTTATAGGGAAACTGGGGCCAAAAGCTATCAAAATTAGAACTGTCATCTCCTACTTTCCTTGGGACGAGCTGTATGATTGTGTTTACACCAGCAAAAATAATCTCTCGTCAAATATTACCACTCATGCTTATTTTCTCTTAATTTTCCTCAGTGCGCGGTAAACCCCGAGCGGACTTTTAAATCTTTGCATTTCATACAGGCAGCGGTAGGCTTCTATATATATATATATTACTCGTGGTGTCCTGATAGGAGCCGTGCTAGTATGAATGTACAGTGAATGACCAGTAAACAGTATCCTCGTACCCAGGCGCTTTATGTGCTTACAATACAGTTGTATATATAAAGATCAGCTACAAAAGTAGCGGTCATGGCTTTATAGGATACCCTAAAGGTCGAAATGTCGAGAGAGCACTGGGACCGAGTTGCCCCTGTGTTTTGTGTATTTCTCACTCACTGGGACTGTGTTTACTTCACCAAACTTAGCTAAAGAAGGAGCGCGTAGCGCGACAATAGGCGTACTGTTTCGCTATATTAAAACTATTCTCACTCACTGGGACTGTATCTACTTTACCAAATTTAGCTAAAGCGCAAGCCCGAAGGGCGAGTAATGATTGTCGCGCTACGCGCTCCCTCTTTAGCTAAGTTTGGTGAAGTAGATACAGTCCCAGTGAGTGAGAAATGTGACAACCCAAGAATGACTCGATATTGATAGTTATTATATGTATGGGGATACACAAAACACAGGGCAACTCGGTCCCCGTGCTCTCTCGACATTTCGACCTTTAGGGTATCCTATAAAGCCATGACCTAAAAGTAGCAGGCGCGGGGGTGCTTGGAAAGGTTTTGTATTGACTTATCTTTATATACGTAACTGTATTATAAGCGCATAAAACGCCTGGGTACGAGGATGAGTAAACAGCTCTTTAGAAGGACTAAGATTACGTGCACACGAGGTCGTTTTCTAGCGTTTTCACAACAGGACTCTAATCGCATGAAGTTTGTAGTTTTTGTCCGTAGGTTTATGCTGGTTTTCATTTAGTAGCGTTCTTTTGTGTCCCTACCATACATAGAAATGCTGCATTACACTTTTGGTCATTGAAATGAGTAAAAGTTGAGCCTCGATAGATCATTTCCGCACACCAGAGTCAGAGGCGTTCCAAAGGGAGGGAGGGGATGACCCCCTCATTTTGCAAACTTCGTTTTAAAAACAGTTTGTTGGTAAGACTTGTTTGTAAAATGATTAGAAATTGTCAGTAAATTTATCAACAGAATTGATCAGTATGGTCGTTGAAAAAATGTCTGTAGCCCACCTTCCTCCCCCGAAGAAAGAACGCTTAACCCTTGATGTTGCAATGTCACCACCGTTCCTTCTCCTTAGGGTATATAAAGCCCCGTTTCCATTTGGTCGTAACCGTCGTAGGGAAAGTCATTCTCGACGATGTGATATATCACTTTTTTGTAGATGGACGAACATATTCTATCACATCGGTTACTCTAATATATTCACGGCCAAATGGAAAGGAGGCTTAAAAGATTACAACTTTGAACAGAATATTCGTGACACCGTAACAACCTGAATCAGTACATCCCTGACCACAATGACAATCAAGGTTTAGGTCCTTGAATGTGATGCATTTAAAACTTATTTTATTATCTTCTGCTTTTAATGCACAACAAGCTGTTTCTTGATTTGAAAAAGCAACCCTGTTCAGAATTCAGTCATTATGGTTTTAATTAAAAATGTTCTTTCCTAGATGCCATTGAAGTATTTTGATACTAGCCAGCAATCGAGCACTTCAGCCTGTACCCTGGTATCACCTAGTCGTCATTGATTTTTGGTAATCAGCAATGCACCCTTCTCTCCCTGGTCGAGATGGTTGTTCGTTCGCATGAATGTATTTCCACGAAATCATGGATTGAAAGGTATAGTAAAGAACACAACAACAATTAGTAATATTGGTTATTCTTAGAACACAATATGTATGTACAAGTTGTTTTTTCTCTAAATTTGAATACTAAATAACCTGAAGAAAATTCTTAGATTCTCTATACAAACATTTGACTTCAGTCACTACCGTTCTTCACACATCAGAGTTTGATAAGCATTCTTACCACAAGTTAAGATGCTGCAAATGACACACATGAAAATCGGTAGAGCAAATCCGATCTAAAATACTACTCTCTCACTTTAACTATCTATAATAAGAACATGAATTTAGCAAGAAACACGAAAGCAATACTGCAATACACAACTCATTCATTCTAGCTAAGTATGAGTCTGTGTTTACGGTTGCTCAGGCTTATGTATACTGGAGGAAATATAATACACCCGTTTTCAAAACAACGTGACCGAGTCGAAAGTAATCTTGAGTAGCAAATTTCAACCGCTACAAATGGCAACCAAGAACGTAAACAAATTTATATGAAGTCGTGCTTTTGCAATAATTATCAATAAAATTTCTTGAGGAAACATCTGTTTACAAAGCATACAAAGCTCATACATTGATATTAAACCATAAATCCAAAACTTTGAAAAAATTTGAGCTTTGTGATTGTGTAAGATAGAACATGACATGCCAGTCTATCTATTTTCGGCTCAGTCTCGGTAATTTTGGAAGAGGGTGTAAATTTTCATGACTGGAACGAGCATCATAAAATAACTCTAGAAATCTCATGGCCATGTACATTAAAATTACAGTCAACATTTGAAGCTAGTTTAGTGATGGTTGGTGACCATTTGGTATGTCTTTCAGTTGTACTCTGTTGCAAGGATACCATGATATTTTCTTACCCAAGCTGCTCGCGGTCATCACAATAAACACTATCACAATGTATGTGTTTATTTACCATCATGACCAAGTATTTTCACAACTTCTGCTATGACCAACGGACTTCATTACCATGCTAACATGCAATCGAACTGTACCCTCCGTGGTTTCCATGGTGATAATGACGTGGCCTTATGACATAGATGAGCATATACCATTTGGGCTTCCCATCTGTATAAGAACTTTATCTAACCATTGCAGTGGACCGTTGAGATGAACTTCAACCCAACATGGCGTACTTGTAATTGTCTGTCTTCGATACTCTGCCCCCCAACCTTTAACAAAACTCATTCTGATCATGCACATCTGAGAGAGTCGATAAACCGCTTCGAATCCTTGATTTACTGACTGTGACAGTAATTGAGCAAATTCTTGATTGTTGAATATCTTCAGGTTACACCCCGGAGGAATCTTGCAGACTGTTGATGGATGCCAGCCGTAACGTCGATTACAGTTCGGACTTTGAACAAAAATACTGCTGTCACTCAAGCACTCAGCAAACACTTCTCCACCAATATAATACAGTCGGACACCTTTGCCTATATGACGCCTGGTCGTTTCAACTGTTGGATTTCTGTTGATGTTCGATAATATTCCCAGACAGAAACGGTCTGCGCTCGATGGATCTGTGAAACCATCTACAGTAACACTCGGAGCTGACGCATTAAATTGATCCCCTACACGGTAGCTCATTTCATAATACGAAATCGCACACCAATATTGCGGTTCTTGGTACTGAACTGGTTGAGTTTCTGGCAAGACAAAAC
Organism: Muricea muricata; assembly: GCA_963855995.1. Classification (NCBI taxonomy): domain Eukaryota; kingdom Metazoa; phylum Cnidaria; class Anthozoa; order Malacalcyonacea; family Plexauridae; genus Muricea; species Muricea muricata. Next base: position 12,132,827 of record OY979730.1, on the reverse strand, counting down.
AATGTATTATATTAGAAGAAAACACAAAAAAATCATGAGCGTGTCCGCGTAAAGGAGTCTGTGTATGTGATACAGAATTCTCTTGAACATTAGCTTTGATTTTCTCGTCTTACACAAAATGTATTTTTAAAATTGCTTCCCAACTTTCATTGACACTCACCTACAGGCATTGCAGGTTCTGGTGATAGCTGACCTGATTCTAGAGAAGGAAATTTATTCATTTTTAATAAATCTATTCTTGTTTAGATGGTGCGGAGAGTTGACGGTAACAATGTAAGCCAAAAATGGCATGGTTCGGGTCTTGTTACAGACAGCAAATCCTTGTTAAAATGCTTGGTTTTGTAAATTTTCTTGGTAAACTGTAGTCTCTATAGGCCATGACATCATTACTGGGCACATACTTCACTATCCTTTGTAATCCTATATCGTACCTGCTATACTATCGCTAGTTATCCCATATCGGGACTGCCCTACTATTCCTTGTTATCCCATATCGTTCCTTCCCTACTATTCCACTATTGTACCTACCTTGTGGCATACCCACCACACTGGAATCTTCTGACATGCCATCATCCGACATGTACGGCATCATAGAAGTGTCTATTCCAAAGAGTAGCAAAATATCGTGAGATTTTGTACATTATTACAACCTAAAGACGATGTTACAATATGCAACTTGTGCCGCAACTTGTCTCGCGATTTTGTTGCGACACAATTTGCAAGCCAAATGTGACATGCCTCGCAAGCATAACGACAGGCAACATCTTTGTTGCAAGAAGCATTGCACGAAGTAGAATCAAGTTCTACTTTTCGTAACGATTGCCGTAATGCTCCGACGCAATTTCTAGCCATTATACATTGAAACATCCCTCTTGCAACTTGTCTCGCGATATTTCTGTTGAGCAGCCAATAGAAACTCGCCGTTTAAAAATAGGTCCCAGCCTCTGCTGAGATTGCGAGACAAGTTGCAAGCCAAATTGCAAGGTGTGACATGCCTCGCAAGCATAAAGACAGGCAACATCTTTGTTGCAAGAAGCATTGCACGAAGTAGAATCACGTTCTACTTTTCGTGACGATTGCCGCAATGCTGCGACGCAATTTCTAGCCATTGTTAGGGTTGGGCGATATTTCGATATCTTGATTAATCGTGATATTTCCAATCGCGATTATCGTATCGAAGCTAAAAACTTGAGTGATGATTTATCGAAATTATCGTCATGTTCCATGAATATCGTGATATTGCTTGGAAATATGTATATAACTTGCAGAATCCTATAAAAAAGTAGGAAGCATCTTTGCATTCCAGCAACAAATATACTCTAAGTGTATTGACAAGGCAAATTGTAATTGCTTTTTGTAGTAGTTGTACTGCATGTTCATAATTTAGTTTTCCTTCCACAAAACATAGAATAAAATTGAACAGTACGCATTATATTACAACAGTTATGAACAGTAAATATTAGAGAAAGAAAAGCCTTCATATTACTTTAATCTGTTGTTGATATGTCTTTAATATAAGATTATAGCTATACAAGTTTATTCATGCTTTGATATTAATTGCACTTGAAAACAATGGTCATTTTTTCCATTTCATTAATCGCGATATTATCGATTATCGCGATATTTTTCAGAACAATAATCGTGAGTTAATTTTTTAAATATCGCCCAACCCTAGCCATCGTCCAGTGCAACATCCCTCTTGCAACTTGTCTCGCGATATTTCTGTTGAGCTGCCAATAGAAACTCGCCGTTTAAAAATAGATCCCAGCCTCTGCTGAGACTGCGAGACAAGTTGCAAGAAACGTTTCGACCTGTCACATCCCTGATCGTGAAACTCGAATTTTTAAAATAAATTCGTTGCGAGAGAGGTTGCATAGTGTAACTAACAGCACCTCAACTTTCTCTTAGGTCCATTTCTTCACTGAACTTACCTGGCGAGTATGGGGATATTACTGGAGGTTCCGTGGTTGGCAAGTCCGTATTCACAGGATTGAAAAATTCGTCAAGTGTTAGTTTTTCCCGGGATATTGGACGCTGTTCCAGTGGATGAATGGGAACCAACACTGGCGCTAATGCTAAATAAGTCAGAACTGAGGTAAGAACGAGCATTCATCGAACTATATCAGGTAGTTATAGACGTGACCACGTATAGCAAAAAAACAGTAGCGCCAGTCAGCTGTGCAACATGCCCCCCCCCCTATTTTTATGCGATTGTGTGGCCAGAATAATGGTGGATCAACCAGTTCTATTGCCCAGAAAAGGAAACTGACTGGCCAGAACCTGTGTAATGAACATGCGCAATGCGTCACGCGCGGCTACCTAAACTTCAAAAGATCTGACTTGACTGAACCTTCTGTTTATTTTCTCTTCTGTGAATATGGATATGTGGTACTCCGTGACAAAAACTCCCTTGAACTTTCCAGGCGTCCGTTATACGAAAGCTGGATGGCGCTATCCACCATGATTTTCTCAATTGTCGCAGAAAGCAATAAAAAGCAATGACACCAGGGTTATTGAACTCCCAAAGAATAAACAGACTTTAACTTGAAAATGCAGAACTTTAATATGGGTTTTACCAGTTACCGAACATGCTTGGAAAGTTTGAGAAAATCACTATCGGGTGGATAGCGCTACACAGCTTCAGTATAACCGAGCCCAATGCACAATGGTGTATGTTTTGCTTGCATGCACGCACTTGTGTAATTTCGTTTCCTGCTTTTACCATAATTCATGAATGAGGGGAGGGGTAAACGTTTTTCAATATTAGTTCAAAACAATATCCAGTAAAATTGACAAACTTCTGATAAGAGAATGTCCTGGAGCTTTAGTTTGATATTATCACTCTATTACAACATCATCTTTTCAACAAAACAAGTTAGCGTGCAGAATTTGTGAAGTGTTTTTATTACATCAAGGTATTACATGAAGTTATTGAGATGTATGGACACTTGCCAGTTCTTGAGTATTTAATGACAATCTACAGGATTAACTGCTTGTATGAAGTGTTCCTCAAGGACGAGTATTGGACACCAACATTACTGATTATCAACCTGGTAAAGCATAGGAGGGGCTGGCCTTAACCCCCAAGAACTATGATTGTACTATGTTGGGATGGTGAAATCCATAGGCAAAAAAAATTTCAATGATCATTCTTCAAAATCATCTCTCTCTCTCAGAACATGAGAAATTAAAGACTTCTAGGAAATTTTGGGGATTGAAAAGTTATCTGTACCTCTTTCTGTGCATGTACATGATTTATGAATTCCAGGAAATCATTTACAACATTTCTTTACGGCTCTGTTAAATGGCTTTAAAAGCACACCCCCCCCCCCAAGTGTGGTTGTTAATGTGCGATGTTTGGTTGGTCATAAGAGATGTTAAAAGCATTTTATAAGGATCATGCCAGGGCACAACAAAGTGACCTTCAACAGAGACATTCTTATAAAAGATATTAGAAAGGTAAGGAATTGTTCAACTGCATTTCTGTTTTAAACAGTACATAACAAATAGGATTATAAAATGAATCATTTCCGTTAAACCCATTGACTTAACATGAAAGATTTGCTATGTATTCTAAGATTAATGTCACTGACGTCATCCTAATTTCCAATGTGTTTTTTTTTTCAGGAAACGAGGTTAAAATTCAAAAATCAATCCAATTCTGACAATAATGAGCAGGATTAAGGTTGTATGTGATGTGTGCTTAATGGAACTCGGTGATGTGTGCTTTAATCTTCATGTATTCTGAAGTAAACCAATTATGCTGGTGGTTTTGGCATTCACTCATTAATATAATGTTTTGGTTTCAATAACAAGCCAGTCATAAGTTGAATTTGCATGAACCCTCAAAACAATTTGCTGCTTGTTTGTAAAGAGAACTATCAGGCTGAAGCCAAATGTTAAAACAATGCAAATTCTAAGAAAATATTTGATTGTTGTGCCATTACATATATATTAATACAGTTACAATGAACACCTTGTAATCTAATGTCTTGTATTTGGGGACATGAGGATATATTGGGGGTATGAGGATATTTTTGGTTTCATTTCTATGGCACACAGTCCTGAAATATAGTTAACTAAGCACATGGGGTCTGGGATTGGATCTGACATTGCATCATTGGATGTTGTGAAAATTATTTTCTCACATGTAACATAAAAAAGTAGCTGTGAACATGTTTGTAACTTTTAGGGTCATGAAATTGCACTGGATTTCATCACATTATTTTGTCACATAACACCCACCTACATATACAACATTAATCCATAGCAAAAAATTCGTTGAGATTTTCAATAGAATGGTACAGATATTCAACGTGAATGTGAACGCAGAAGTTTTAATATATCAGAGCAAGCAAATCAAAAAGAAAACAATGACTTATTTAACGAGTGCCACTTCAAAATATGAATTTTCCAATGGGAGTTTCGAGAAGCGAGCTTAAATGCGGCGAAATTGTGTCGTTCGTTTAGAAAATAATCCTTAATCAATGCGATTACATCCACACAGAATGGGTTAATTGTCGAGGAAATTTTTTCTACTATAAATTGAGATGTGGAATGTGACTTATGAATGATTCAATCACGCCGACATTAGTATTTTGCTTGTTCATTTCAAAATCCCTTGCATTATCTTCTTGAGGAATTCAGGAAGTTATTTTGTATTTGTAATACACATTGTGTTCTTGTATTCGACCCATGCATCCGTATAAATATTTTTAAAAAGCAAATAGCTCCCGTGTGATTGTGTACAATACTTAGCCCCATTTGACCACCAACAATGTCCAAAACTACGTACTTCACACATCACCTCGAAACCTATCAGTTCATGCCATCACGACATTTACTCGTTCTAATTAAGTTCGAGTTTCTAATATGTTCTTAAATTGATACATTTTGTCACACGGTGAGTGTTCGAATGCTATAGCTGCAGTAAATAACCTCTGCCTTATTGTAATGCTTGGCGAGAATTTATCGCGAAGACAGACCACATGCAAGAAAGAACAACACGCATGTACTACAACATAAAACAACATAACAAAATAACTCCCCCTTCGTTCATGTAACTATTTCGAACAATAACAGCGAGTGCCCATGCGTGCTTGCTAGTTCTTAGCGTTCTCGCGAGCGTCTATCGAAATATGAGATGAACGAAAGAGGACGCCAGTTCTGTATAATAGCAGTCGCTGTATGGACTAGAAACAACAAGCATTCGGATGTACATTTTGATACAAAGCTATTGTGTGTGTATTTCGTCGTTTACCTGGAGTTTCTACACGCTGATAGTGAAATGGATTGACGCAGACTTCGTCTTTCTTAAGGCTAAACGCAAACTCACAACAATCGACAGGTCGTAATTCGTGATGACTCTGTAGGTCAGGCCATCGCCATAACCGACAATATATAACATGTGGCAATCCTTTACGATGCGACACTTGGAGCCGGCCGTCCAAGCTTCGCGGTATTGTCACGCATTTCGTTGGCAATCCTGGGTTAGTTATTGCTCTTTCGAGCTCTTCTAGGCCTCCGGTTTTCTTTAATTTTTTCACCAAACTCTTGACCGCTTTCTCAGCCCACTTATCTTCGTCGTTCTCTTCGCCTTTCTTCCAGCCCAAAAGTCGTTTAACAATTGGCGGTGTAAAAGGCAACAACGAAGTCATTGCAGCATGTAAACACTCGCACACAAACGATGGTACAAAACGTGACCAAGATATCTGAAATATCCCTTGGGAATTGTTGTCTAATTTCTACGCTCACACAACTTTACTTGCTATGATTGACAAGCAAGCATTGTTTTTGCCCCTTGTAAGCGTCATGTGATGTGATTGTAAACATCTGATTGGTTCAGAGAAATCGGGTTTTCGTGTAGACCAAATAGACGTCATTAAGCGCGGATGATCAAAGACAAATCTCATAATGTTATTGGTTCATTTTCGCCTATCTTTTCCGTTTGCTATTGAATTACGTTTTCCGGTAAGATTATTATCTCGAGCTTGAGGCAAGCCGACACTCCATCAAATAATTCGAAAGCCGTTTGTCTTTCTTAATTTGTTTTTATTTGAAACTTCATGCAAACGAACGTGATAAACTGTGCCTGAGTGCACTTTAGTTGTTTCTCCTGCATCAAACTTGCTGGGGCAATTCGCAAAATCACAATGTGGTGGCCCCACATTGAGACTGAAGTGTAGTAAACCTATTTAAGCTGTTTTACTATGTGTTTTTCTAACTAATAATGTCTAAGTCAACGTTAAAATAAAATCGCTAGACAGTGGGTGTTTTGTAAAATGCTGACGCTGTTGTAGTCCTTATCCTCGGCCTCCGGCATTCATGGTGTTTGTCTAGATCTCAGAACGCATAGATGGTACAAGTGGAAGGAGGCCATCGTTCATTTGTGACTGACATTCCTCAACATTTGAGTGCTCACTTCCTTCAACTTCTAGTTATAGAAAGTTTATCAATCAAACCCTTCAATCACGATCACAATACTCTATTGTTTAGCATATTGTTAATAATAGCAATTAAGATTTTCATTGTAAAAGCTTTGTGAACTATGCTGTATTTGTTTGTAATGCTTCATTCTCCAATTTAGTGCACCCTGGTATACACACACTGGCTCGGTGCGTGACTACATTCTGCAAAATTTGTAAGTAAAACCATACAGTTTTTCAAAACTTATTAAAGAGAGCGCAAGAAGCTATTCTTGCTATTCCTACCAAATATCACAGCCTGGTTAAGCCAATCACTTTTAGCTACATATTATTGATTTTCCTTAACAGAAACTGTGTGAAATTAAACCTTAAATTAAGCATGGTTGGGATAAATCAAGAAAGTTCGAGATTTTTACATTTTAATAATCAGTTTAACATTTTAGTACAACTTGCCCTATTTTGTATGTGGAGGATTAAAACTTAGGGAATTTAAAACCGACTTGTTGCCCTTTACAATCTGGTAAAACAAAGCCTTTATGATAAAAGAAACACACAGGACGGGAAACTCGTAAACTCGCCAAATGACCAACTTTTCATTGAAAATTAAAAAGCCGTTTACCAACATTACCGTAATCAGGAATGAAACTTACATATTGTAACTTTGCAACGTATGAGATTATTGTTCGCCATTGTCAAAGGATTTTACTTTTCAAGCACTAGTTGCTCAAATATGGTCATTGATTCCACAATTTTTGAATTGCATCACGAGTTTCTCAACAGTATTGCAGCAAGAAAATATTACTGCTGATAAAACACCATATGACCTGTGTATTCACTGGAGCGCTACTGTTTCTGTTTTAAGATGTGAGCAGGGGGTTTCCATCAAAATCTACATTTTCATATGAACGTCTTGCGTTTCGCGATGGTAAAGTTAAGTTCTCGCTACGATTCATCTCGGTACGCCGTTGCAAGAACGGAGAATTAGGCACAGAATAATGTCCATTCTTTGGTTTAACCTGTAGAGAGTTTTCGTAGATTTCTCCATCGTCATTATCCTTTTTAGGAGGAACATCATAAGTTTCTTCTTGCTCATCATTGCTCCTATCTGTACCTATAAGAGGCTGTTTTTGTGAGCTTGGAGGGACATCATACGTCTCTTGAGGTTCATCGGGGTAATCCTGTAATTTAGGAGGAACATCGTATGTCCCTTGGGGTCCATCAGGGTATTCGTGTGATTTAGGAGGGACATCGTATGTTTCTTGGGATTCATCTTCGTGTTGTGGAGGGATATCATATGTCTCGTCGGGACTATCAGGATAGTCCTTGGATAAAGGAGGTGCATCACATGTTTTCTTGGGTTGGCGTAGTACTGGTGGCACAGAATACGTTTCTTCATCATCCTCTTGATTTGGAGGGACATCGTAGGTTTCTTGTGAATCATTGCTGTTATCATATGGATCAACATTGCCATATATCGGTGCAGAATCATCGTCATATGAACCTGGAGCAATATCTGGGGGTGGTATGTGGTCGTGGATTGCTCGAGGAGCCTCGACTTCATTTCGCTCGTTTGCGGGCTCATTATCATTGGATAACATTACCACACCATCGTAATTTAATTTCTTACCAGTTGCCAATGTATTGCTCGGATGTTTTACATAATGACCTTCAGGCTTCATTGTGATTGGTTCAGGCGGCAATCTATCAATGTTGATTGGTGGTTCATCGTGGGCACTGCAACTTTTGTTGCTCAAACCAAGTGATGTGTCGTTGCCCGTTTTTGCGGAATTCGAAAGAGAACGAGCTAAAGACAATAAAACAACACCAGTGTAAAGCCAGGGCTATTACATGCTAGAAACAACAATCTATTGTCTACCTTTGAAATTTTCATGAATTTGATCTTCTTGTGCTTCAAAACGCTCTCCGAAATCATCCAATGAACACAGGTCGTTAATTATTTCCGGGAAAAGAGCACGTTTTTCAGGATTAGGATCCCAACATTTCATCATAATGTCATACACAGGACTGGGACATCCGTCAGGCTTGGAAAGAAGCTTACCCTGCAAAAAAAAACAATGTTTAACGATTTCCTAGAATGTAGTCATTAAGTAGGATTTCCGCAAACTACTCTCAATTTCGTCTAGTCCAACTCTAGTTCCCTCAAAATTTTTTGTTTTTATCCAAACTTGAATAGAAAGAATGGCAATATTTTCTGACCTCTAGAATTAATTCCATAGTTTTATTATTGTCGTGGTCTTCATATGGTAACTTTGCAAATGTAAAAATCTCCCAAAGCAATATACCGTACGAGTAGACGTCGGAATATGTCGTAAACTTGCCGTCAACGAACGCCTCCGGTGGAAGCCAACGTACTGGCAGCATTCTTGTCTTGTCCATCTAAACAATGGAACGTACTGTGAGCTTTTGAAGAAAGTGCCCTCTGGGTAAAAAAACATACCTGGTGCTTTAAACCAGAATAATTTCTCACGATAATTGGATCTCATATTTATATATTCGTGTTCTGCACAATTAATTTCTTTTGAAATCGATTGTATTCATCGGTGTTTGTAGTTTTAACTACTCACTAACTTGATCTTCATCATTGATCAACTTTCATTTTTGCTCGTGTAACCGTGGAATCGTCCTGCGTTTCTCAACAATGTTAAACACTCACCCTGTAGTATTCTGAAGCATACACGTCACGTGATAAGCCAAAGTCAGATATTTTCACCACCAGTCCTCGGCCAACAAGACAGTTTCGCGCGGCCAAATCTCGATGCACACATCGTATTGAAGATATGTATTTCATACCGGACGCCGCCTGTACCGCCATTGATAACTGATCCGTGATTGATAACTTAGGATAGGCAGAGGTGTCATCTTCTGCTAACTCCTCACAATTTCTCAGAAAACTCGCCAGATCGCCAAATTCCACGAACTCGAATATCATACAGTAAGGTTCGCCAGCTAAAGACACACCGATCTAAACCACGAAAGATTTCATTTATCAACACGTCAGCCTGATTTCAGGCGCTTGCCTGCTTGGTGCCTGGTTTCCATGCTTGTTTTCCAGACATTCCTAGGCATAGAGTAACCTGGTATGCAGCCTACTTTCCTAGGTACAGCATAATCTCGTTCCAAGGCTACCTTCCTGATACAGGGTAGCAGGAAGTTGATTATCGATATAGAAAACAGTTTCAAAATCATGTCAGTGACATGATTATCAAATTGTACAGTGTGAAGTAATATTTTGCTTTCACTTGCGCAAACATTCAAACTTATATTGAAGTTCAAAGTGAGAAATGGAAATGTATTCGGACTTCAAGAATCAATTCTATAGTTTTATTATGGAGCGGAATTAGAATTGTGAAGAAATAAATAATTCGGAGGGAAGAAAGGCTGTATTTACATTCTCACCAGTTTAACGACGTTAGGATGACTAAACGTTGACATAATGTTTACTTCTTGACAGAATTCTTTAATGGCGTCTGGGGAAGAACCTTCTCTTAATGTTTTCACAGCAACAACACGAGATGTTTCACCTTCGATGTCTTCATTGACCTTGCCTTGAAATACTAAACCATACTGACCCGAACCAAGGTCCTTGAGATATTCTGAGAGAAGAAAATGAAAGATGGTTTATTGAGTTCTTTCTTTACGAGAAACATAGTTATAAAAATCTTTCCTGGTTCCCCCCCCCCTCCCTCCCGAGAATCATAGCTAGAAAACAATGTTCGCCGTTTCAAAAGTGCATTTTAATTTGAAACACCAGAGAATCCAAAATTTAAATGTATTTTTTTTATAAGAAAACGATAGTTGATTACCAATATTATCGACTGGAATATCAAGTACTCCTCTTGACTTGCAAATATCGACAAGTTCCACCATTTCTGAAGGCGCCACTTTCCACTCACGAATACGATCTCTCATAGACACAACGTTCGATAAGCGATCGTGTTTTTTCCCCGTCTCATCTCCGCCTTGCTCGTAACGAATTGAATGCAATTTTGCTTTCTTAGACATGCGACGGTGGTGAAGACCACAGAGGATCAGTATGAAGACGGTGAAAGGAATAAGAACGGCGAGAACAATAATCACGCCTTTGTCTACGGACGAATCGCTGTCCATCTTTGGTGGAATGTCTGAAAAGGTAAGATTACATTAAGGTACGGTGTGTTGTGTTGAAGAAGGTAGACCCTGTACTGAGGGGGAAGTGTATTTCAGGCAGGGTCGTCCCTGTACTGGCACTACGATGGAAGGGGGTATATCAATTACCTGTCAATCTCTTGTATATATGTTTACTTGATTCAATAATAAAATTAGTCGTTGATTACATCGAGATTGAGTAACTTTGTAGTGGTCTCAATAACATTAGTAAGTTACAAAAGTAGTCAGGTGATGTAGGTTGATGGGAAGTTGCTATCATGCATTATTACCCTTTCAATGAAATCTATCAGCTCCATTCTACGGCACACGTGTCATATGCATGCGTTCATAACAATGTTTTTGGCTCATTTTCAAATTTGCCATTTCCGCCTTTGCGACGCTTTTCATTTAATTTTGAGTGTGCTTCATCGTTTACGGCGCAATATAGTTCAAGAGTTTCTACCTGACATGATTCGATTGAACACAAAAGTGAACAAAATTTGCTGTAGTTTGTTTAATCAATGTCTGAAGTATCATCTCATCAGAATACAAAACTTGTTTTACTCACCAAGAAACGGTAAATGTTTGCAAGTAATATTTCTTGACGTATCAGTCACACTTGGCAAATCACTGCATTCATCAAAACGAAATATCTTACTAGCTAGCGTTCCCCTTGTGATAAACTTCCCAGCTCCTACAATCTAAATACAAAACATGAGGAAATGAAAAGTTGAATACTTTTGGCCTAAAAAGAGTTTCCTTAAACAACATTGACAATTTCCGCATAATCTTAAAAATTCATTAACTTCACATACTTTGCCACTACAGTTGCTTCTGTTCTTGTTTTCAAAACTCTAAGGCCTCGAATAAGTCATATTTGAAATGGTCGTGACTTATTTCGTCATTGCTTGACGATTGTCTCGGCTTTCCTTGCAATGGCAAAGCTGACAGGTTCTTTACGAATACTTTGTTGTGTTTAAACTTATATGAGTACACGGAAAAGGAAACTTGGCCATATTTGGAATAACGATTGACGTTTTCCGCCTACTCTGACACTCTGACTTGATTCTCCTTAAGAAATATTTATGTGTTTACACAGTATTACTTTACTTGTCTAGTTTTTTCGTAGACTGAGTTTCAGTCCTGTATATCATACTAGACACGACAGAACCTTTGAGTTAAAATCATCCTGGTGTGGATATGAATATTCGTCTGAGTTTTGCGAGGGACAACACGTAAATTTAGTATTGCAAGAAACAACTGAACTTTTGTAGCATGAGTATAAGCTGCTTTAGTATCATTTCTATATTGTTATTCCACTCGAATGCTTTGCAAGAATCCTATTGAATATATGTCTTTCATATGTGCTGTCATGCTACTAAAACGACGCTTACTCGCTCAAAAATAGAAATGTAATCAGTAAAGTAAATGAAGTGTGGTTTGTGTTGGAACTACTGAGGTGTCTTTGCGTCCGCTTTTCTGCAATAGAACGAGTCGTGAATGAAAGTAGACGCCTAGTGCAGTCGGAAGTGGAAGCCTGGTGTAGAGAACTAACCTTGTTCAGATCTTCTCCGCAGATTTCAAAAAGGTACTCACAATCTTCACGACAATATTCGTATCTTTTTCCATCAGGCGAGCAATAAGGAAACAGAAAGAAACACGCGGTTTTCTCTAACGTCACTTGGCAAGTTTTACCTTTGCCTTTCTGGTTGTAAAGTTGTTTTAAAAATGCTAATATTTTTTTGGCTGTTTCCTTGGTTTTATTCAGACCAAGTGTTGTATTGATGTAGCGATGATCTGTCGAGTTGAGACGTGGACTGCACTCGCCATCATAATGTTGACATACACCAATAGACCGGTGCGACCTTGTGCAATGGAAGGAAACAAATTTCGTAATTTTTCAAAACAAATATAAATATGGAGAATACTAAGCAGATACTTTGCTTGCCATGCCTCTTATTTCACTCCAAGAGGGTCGACCATTAAGCAACAAGACTCTAAATTAATTACAGCAGCTGCTTCTAATGCTGCAAATTTTCGAATTGCAAAGGGTCCGCGGGCGTACACCGCGCCTTCATTTGACGTCATAATATTTCGATTGCGGCGCTTAATTTCCTGCATTTCAAGCCCGTTATTCTAATTTTTTAATTATCCATACAAATTTAAAGGTTTGGTCTTTGTGAAAGTAGGGAAGAATCTTGCTTTATAATTTGAAGGAGCTTTACTGTACGAGTATAAAATGGTTTACTGGAAAGATCAGTATTATCCTGGAGGTTTCCTTACCCAGAAGCTTGTCTTTCTTGTAACTCTAAAAATACAAAGAAATATGGACTTATAATTTGCCTGTCTTAGTACATCTTGGATTATCTTTCCAAGATTATTAGTGCAATTGTCAGGTGAAGAGTGGAAGCGAGCTGAGGTCACTAATAGACGCGGTCTTTCAAACTGTCCTGCACGTGTGAATCGATATCTGTGGCTCTGACCTGTATATATCAGTATGCCTTAGGCACTTCGATAAACTGCTGTATCAAATAACGACTTCGGACGAGTCTGGTTGAGCTATTGCGATGCGGGATTGGGTGTTGATAGCTTGAACCGATGAAGTTTGGTTTATGTCTTCATGTTATCATGATGTTCAGTTTACTTTGTCAAGATACCTGTTTGTATGCATTTTATATTAGGCTTCAATTTCAATCATTTCTCGAAATTTTATCAATGAATAGAGTTTGGAAAAAAAATTAATATTCATGGTAGAGCATCCGTATAATCTTTGCATAATCAGCTAAGCAAACGTTTCGTCATTTTTTTGCAACTGGCAAACAACCCACGCGCTATGTTGGCCTCGTGCCAATATTCTGATGCGAAATACAAACTTTGATTGATCACGTTTAATGCGAGACAGACCCAGATCTCGACCAACACAAGCAAAAGTAAGATGTTTCAAGATCTGAGATGACGACCCCCCAAAGGTTAATATTGTTGAGATTCCACCAATTCATCAGTAATACACTGCTGAGTTTATTTACCCGAGATAATCGGGATTCTTGGACAGTTTGCTGAGATGGGAGTCTAATCAAGGGGCACTAAAGAAGATGAGCACAGTTTAAGGCTTGAAACAAGCGGCGGGAATGGGAATACATATCTAGCTCATTGGAAACAGATAACTTGAAAACTTTGGTCGTTTTGCTCGTGACGGTTTGACATGCATTGAAGTCTGACCAGTTTGAAAACACATTTGATTCGAAGGCTCCTGTGGACTTTGGAATCTGGAAGGTTGTTTAAGTTTAATTTACTAAATTTCCGAAATGGAATGTTTGTCTGATAATTATATCCATGTGTATATTTTGAAGTTATGAATATTTGCATAAGTTGCGTCAATAACATATCTTAACTCAAATTGCAACATATAGAACGAGTCCCACATTTACGCCGTTGTATCAAGCAGTGGTTCTGCCAGAAACCGAAACAAAACTAGAGTTACAATTGCCATAGACATGAGCTGTGCATGTGAACACAGTCCAAAGTACCAATACCCTAATCTAAAACGGAAACACGGTCATTTTCTTTCAGTAACCTCCGAAACGCACGTATTAAAATTGCGAATTATTTGTCTGTTTTCTTACATCAAACAGCGTCACAGTCAGTGGTCACTGTAGACAGTTTTCATCAGTTTGTCTCAGAGATTTCGATGTGCAAAGATTGGACGTAAACAGCGCATTTGAACAAATTATCAGTTAAACTTGACCTTGTTTAGATTTTCGAGCAGGACGAAACTTAATTCTAAGATCAACGTAATCTCCGAATTTGATAGTTCATGTCATTCACAATGAACTATACCAGTATGCTCATAAATAAATCATGAAACATCACCAAGATCTTCACACAATTCTGAACACTTACAATATGGGGTTATAAGTATCGGGTTAAAAAATCTTACTGGAGCACACAAGCTGTGGTGACATTTCTACAAGCACGTACGCACCAAGGTTAATTAAACTTACACTGCCATTATTGCTTGTAAACTACCACATAACACTATCGATACACTTGTCAAAACTTTACACACATTTGAACTAAACATCTGTTGGGTAAGAGTTTATACACGGAAAAAAAACTAAAAAATATCTTTTCGGTCAAATTACAAACATTTTCCAGTATGTACTTTTGTCATGTTTCTCGGCATTCTGTAAGGCATATCTTAATTCCTACATTTCTATTCCTATTCATGTCTCATAAGCATTCTTGAATTGTAAACAGACGAGTTAGGCCAATAATCCCCAAAATCAAAACCGTAAGGCATTAATATGACTTGACTTACCAATGACTGTGTATAGAAATACCACTGAAAACCAAGCTTTGTATGATAATCTTATGCTGCCGACCATTTTTTCTGCCCCTCTCGTAACTAACGCAACGTACTTTAGACTTTAAAACACATCAAAAACCCGGCATTAAAATTAAGTGCTTTTGCGGAAGTAGGTGTAAGCTTGACATGCCACAAGTGTTTCTTTCGATGAGTATTGAGCCAAAGGCGAAGCGTGCGATCGTATTACGGTATGACATTCTACCCAAAATGGGGGGGGGGGGTAGATTGCGTCAGAAGTTAGGACGGGGGCAGCTTCTGAAGATTCCACACAATTTTGTACATAATAAAAAACATTTGGTATTACGTATACTATGTTAGAATTTACAATTCTTTACCAAACAATTTTGTCACAATTACGCCATACATTTTGATTATTTTCCAGATAAAAGTAATGTTTTTTTTTCTCATTCGCGATTTATGCAAATGCTGATTGCCGTGATTTTTAGTTGTCCGGGATGTTGAACGTTGTATGGCAAGCTTTCTCTACATCCTGAACGAAAAGAGGAGTGACTATCTCTTTAAACCTGAAATGAAAGAAAATATGGTTATTATGCGAGCGCAATTATGCAAGCGCAATAGTTAGGTCACAGGTGACTGTTCAGTGGGACAGCATCTATTACATAACATGTACATTATGTAATAGTGCTATCCCACTGAACGCTATATTAGAACTGTACGCATTCCGGGTGACCTGTGGTTAGGTACCGTCAAACATCGCATAATTTCACAAATTCTTACTGTGAAAATGGCAGCATTTCCGTGTTATATTTCTGGAATTTCATAATCTGAAAGACACCAGAAACATTAGAACATGAAGAATATAACAAACAATTTGATTATTTTAAGATGTCTCCGAGGTAATATACCTTTCCACAGTAAAGCAGGCGAACGTAGTGCTGACCGTTCTAAAAATACAAACAGATAGAAAAATTGAAGATATTTAAAGTAACTACACCTGATGGAGTAAATGAAATTATGACTAATTAATATTAGCGAAATAGCATACGCAGTGGAGCTAAGTCAGCTGAACAAACCTTATTTTCGTACAACTCTAGTGTAATATACGCGGCAAATGGTGGCCACTTCTCAAGCTTTATGTCGAACGCCGAAAACAGAGCTATCAACGTCGTGTCGTGAACAGAATACAAACACATTTTGTATTTGCTGAATAAGAAATAACGCAAAGTTACAGATGGTAAGAAATGAGTTTCAATGTTAAAACATCATGGGTACTTACTTCGTTTTTGCTACTTTTGATTTCATGTTTTCGTACAAATGTTGAAGCATTTCCCCACTTGACAATGGTAGAATTAAGCCTCTATATAAAACGGCAAACGTGTATAACTAGTAAGCTCATCTCTTTCAATCAAACATGATATCAAAGCAAACGAACAAGGCGTTTTCAGTTTTTCAATAACTTGTCTCGTTCTCCGGATATCCACTGTTTTAAAAGATGCAAATAGCTTGTAATGTCATCTTCTCTGGCATATGATAAATTCCAGATGGATCTTGGAAAACCAGGAATATCTTAGAAACTAAAAAGTTATTCGAACTTTACAAAAGTATAGGAATGTTGTCAGTGCATAAATGTGCAAAAGTTGCGTGAATTCTGATAGCTTGTTTTAGAGATATTCTTTCTTTACCAAGTCTCACTTCGAATGCGTGAGATGATGACGTCACAAATTAGCTTCAGTTTTCTGACGTTAAAAAGATGAATATCTCGAGAACAAGACAAGATATTAAGAAACTGAAAGCATCCTGAAGGTGTTACTCAAATCATGTCTGATTGAAACTAAAAGTAGACAGACGGGTTTTTTTCCGTCATAGTATCCCTTTAAACTTTCGAAACAAAACATGAAGTCTTAAGAACATATTCTCTCATTGAACTAAAGAAACTGTTAATACTGTAAACGCAATCTCATTCCTCACGTACTTTGTCCAAGGCGGAGAAGATAAGAAGGACTCAGATAATTGCTGTAATGCATGTTTTTCAACTACATGCATAAAATTCTTGATTTCTTCTGGATAAGCTTTGTTATGAGCCTGAAACAGAAATGAATCCATTTTTACTTCTTCTATTAAAGCATCTTGCAGACTTTTTCTTATCATTCTATTCCTTAGAATCCCAATATTATCAAGGCCTTTTCTCCTAATCCAATACTAATCCTGCCTGTCTTAACCATTGATATGTATTAAGACTGGATAGTGCATCGTAATACAAAAACGTCAATAAAATTGAAGCCGGAAACACGTCATATTTTGAGATCGACGCATGGCCCCACTCAAGGAGTGAATCGAAGTAGTTTCTGTTAGAAAACTGATTTCTTTGAAAGCTTTTGCCCTAAAATGTATTTTTTTTATTTCAAAGTAAAAACTATACATCCTGTAATAGAAATCTATAGCATCGCTGCTCAAGTGGGGTCATCCAACTTGGCCGCAATTCTAAAAATATGACGTACTTCCGGCTTCAAAACACAACAGCAGATGCGCCTATCCATCTTTAATACATACCAATGGTCTTAACCTTAACCTCTGATTTCTGACCACAACATATCTTGTAAATCTCTTAATCTCCTAAATCTGAACATTACACCACTCTATCTCACTTTGCGACAGTTTAAGTCATCATAAATATCAATAAATGTCTTCCTCTCCATAGGCTGGCCAACAATTTTGGAAAATCTGTCGAGGTCTTGTTGATATCCAGGTAGGCGATAGCCAGTTTTAAAACAGTATTTTATATACTGACGCAATGCTTTGCATGTCTGCCAGTTTGGAAACAGAAATTCCTCTGCTATGGGAATAGTCCAAAATATGACTGGTTCTAAACACAATGAAATTAACATCTTGGTTTGTTAATCAGTTTGTATTGAAACTTCTCAGACTTCTTTAGTGATAAAAATCATTTTAAGCCACACAAACTCCTTTTTTCGAAGCTTTCAAAATTTCAAAACTGTGTCAGTCTAGGTATCTTAAAGGTCAAATTTCAAGGGTTGACACAATAAGTTCCTTGTATGACTGCATGGTGAATATCAAATTAAAATATAATTTTGTGGAAACACCACGTAAGTTTATTATCGCAGAGCTTTCGATCGGTAAGCTCGGATCTCCATCAGTGCTAGTAATAATGCATTATTATTACCATTAATAATAATTATGCATTCTTATGCTTTAATAAATTAATTATTAATTAATTAATGCATTAATTAATTAATGCTTTATTATCATGCATTAATAATAATTATTATGCATTAATATTATTATTATGCATTAATATTATTATGCATTAATATTATTATGCATTAATATAAATGCATTATCATTATGCTAATAATAATGCATTATTATTAGCACTGATGAAGATCCGAGCTTACGAATCGAAAGCTCTGCGATAATAATCTTATGTGGTGTTTCCACAAAATTATAAGTTGTCACAATGTCTTGAAATTACTTGATAGTTGGCAAAAATGACCAAATAGGTGAATAAAAAATCATTTTGAGCCACTCCTAAAACTCCTTTTTGCAAGCTTTCAAAATTTTACCCATGGTAACCTGAGCCAGTCTGTATGGTATCAGGGATTACATTTGAATAGTTAACATATTGTGTCCAAATTGCTCCAAACTTTAAACAAATAACTGAATAGGTCTTCTCTCCAAGATGGAAAGCTTCACAGTAACATTAAATTAATATCTCACCCTTATTTACTTTAAACATTCCAGCCACAACACACCGTAACGACTCAATGGTTCTTTCAACATTAGTGGTGCGAAGACTAATCAAAAACCAGACATATCAACGTAAATACAAATTCATTCTGCTCTATGGTGCATTTATCCTGCTGCTCGTGAAAACAAGGAAACTTACAAGACAGTATTTGGATCAAATGCATCACCAATGAAACTCAAATTTTCAACATATAATTCCTTAAGTTCTCTTCCCAAATCAAATATCTGCTGTTGGCCCACTATTGTCATTTGGCCCATGAGACAACCTCCCTAACAAAAACAAATATGTACTTCATGGATGCTTCCTAAATGATAAAGAACTTATTTTACAATGGATTACATCTCCAGCTTTGATTTTAAACTGTTGTTTAATACACAGGCAAGTGCCACCTAAATAACCATACCTAACTGTTATTCTTGGGTTTCACTGGAACCTTTTTCAGTAATTCTGAGTGGGGTCAACCCAAAATGTATTGATGATTGTATAGCACTGGAGCAAGCAAATCTCACTAAATTGCACACATTTGCTGCCAAACACAAGGTCAACACATACAGTAAAATTTTTTTCAGTCTGATGGCAGTGTATCGATTTGGAGTTGACCCCCAGTTAAATTTATGACGTCACATGAAACCCAAGAATATGTAAAGGACATGGTCAAAAGGGGGGGATGCAATCACATGGAAAAAAGCGGTTTCACAGTTAACTAGTCCTAAAAACAGCAGCTTAACATCTCTCAAAGATATTTGTCTATAGTACAAGATATTTCTCTAGGTACAAGATTTGCAGTTGACTCGATCCATAGCCCATTGCAGCTTAATCAAGGTAATGGAATTATTGGAATATATAACCAGCCCACTGCGATTCTCGGAATATACGGTTAATTACTAATACTGGTAAATGACTAATTGCCAAATATAAAACCGGAAATCAGGCAACATACCCTCAATGGATTTCCAGTAAATGTTTCTTTTGGCAGCTCCCCTGATTTTAAATTTCTCACTTCATATTTCATCCTAGTATGTTGCAAATCATATCTGAGTTCATACTTGTTCCAAACAGTCTCCTCTAAACCAGGTATCAATTTTAGAGGAGTTCTGGCTCCGTGTCGAAATAATACTTGCACCAACTTTAACTCCTGATCTTTAGACTGCAAGCCGGAATCCTTTGCATTTAATAAATTTCGCTCTTCAAAATAATTTAGAGTCTTTGTGGAAATGAAAGAACCCAAGGCAGCACCGCAGACTACAGATAAAGACCGGAACATTACGAGTCTTGCCTTGCAACAACAGCCATTAGGGGAATTTTCAAAATGAAAGTGACTTTTAATGATGAACTTAACCCCCTCCGTATAAATTGCGAAAAAGCTACAGGAAATTATGTATTAAATGTATTACAAATGAATATTAAGTGTTTATTTTGGTAATAGTTCTATTCCATTATGAAAAAATTAAAAATAAATTTAATACCAACGATTTTATTTGTATTTATTCGAAAATGTGAAATGAAATTTCTTGAAATATTATTTTGGCGGAAAATTGCGCCATTTGGCGGCTTTTTGCGTCATTTTGCCGCCAAATTGTTTCCGAGGCGTATTTTATGTATTGCAATCTGAAAATAATTTTTAACATGATCACTCAACAGAAACGGAAAGAAATCAATCTATTTTACAGCGGAGGATTTTATTTTCCCTAGCATATTTAAAAAGAGGAAAGAACAAGAATGTACAAAAATAATTGAAATACCGAAGGCCGTGTATAATTTGTTACAATAACATGTGAATAGATCTTTGAAGTTTCGTTTTATTTAATACAATTTGACCATGGAGAAGAACCAGGAAAATACGGATAGCAGTAAAGATGAATGTAAGAGTGAGAACAGGGAGACAAAAGAGATAAACTCTCTTCCTGAAGAGCAGTCGAATGAGGTTACTAGCTGCAGCTCTAATGAACCAGTAGCATTGACAGGAAATGAAGAAATAGTCTCCCAACTCACAGATGGGTTCCTGGCTGAAGTTCAGCCACAGCTACTGGAACTGAGAGAAAAGACAAAAGAAATAACGTGAGTGTTCAAATAGTTTAGGAGCTGATTACATGGGATGGGCTCCTGGTTAACTGGCTGATTAATTTCTGGGTTTTCTGCTATACCTTCAATACTTGTTTAAAGTAAATTTTCAATTCATATTAGTTGTAGATATCTTGTTAGGCAATTAAGAGACATTTTTACACAAATTAGCCCAGTTAGTACCTAGTTAACTGGACTGGCAATCTCATGGCATGTTTGTGGCCCTAAGGATGGATTCCATCTTGTCATTTGGGCCCAACCATAAGACAACCCAACGTAAACACAGCTGTACAACATCTTTCTACCTGTAGGCTCTTTTCCACTCAACTGCTTGCATTCATTAAAATGAACTGACAAGCATTGTGTTTAGATTAACTTGCTCGAATCCACTATGTGCTATTTTATATCTAGAGCCATGCATCCTGTTATCTCATGAAGATTTAAATTTAGTACATTACAAATACATTGTTGCTTTCTGTCGTTTTCTACAGCATTTTTTTTATTTTTTTCCACAGCAAAAACCAGGGAATTTTAATTGAAACAATTCAACAAGAAAACAGGAAATATTCTGAGAACAAAGAAATTGAAGAGTTTACCCAAATGGTAAAATATGATGTACAGCAATACTGAGATTTTGAAATGTTTTTTAAAAGTCTCAGATAACAAAATAAAGCCACATTTATAATTCAGGTGTCTGTAGTACAATCGTATTACGTGAAATTAAAGAAGATAAAAAGTGACATGGATCACTTGGATGAACGACTTGGGAAATTAAAGGTAAAAATATATTAACGTTCAAAACATACACTGCTTGTATGTTAAACTTGCTATCTTTTTGTTTACGTAGAAAAGATCATTAAAATTGAAGGAAAAAAGACAGAAGAAAGATCATGATGAAGCACAAAAACGAGAACGTGAATTAGTTTTAGAACGAGAACTAACTGCCAAACCAGCTGGCACATAAACTATTATGTAATTATAATTATAATTATAGATACATAACTCATTGACTTTCATTCGCCAAGTGACAATAATCAGCATGAAAATTGAGGACTATCTGAATAAAACACCCTGACATAATTTCACCAGTGGTCATTAACAGAACTCTGTAATATAGCCACAATCTAAATTACTACTGTATACATATCTTATGGTAATGCTACATTATTCTTTATTATATTTTGTACAGGGAGTATATATCTGTTATAACTAACTATATCGTGCCTACATCTCGTGCGGTCTGTGTTCACTACTTGGCATTGCTGTCAACACTTCATCCAATAGCTGCAAGGCTCGATGGAGATGAATTTCAATCCAACATGGCGTGTCTTTGATACTTTTGCGAGGATAATCTGGTCCCCAACCTTTCACAAAACTCATACGTAGTATGCACAAACGACGTAGGTCATCAACACCAATACCTAATAAAACAAATATTTTGAATTTGTTGTTAGAATTTTCTGTGTATTAAACAAGCACATCTGTTGACCAGTTTCAAGCAGGGGGGGGAGGATTTAGGGCAATATTGTATTAGTAAGTGTTGCTTTTCTCACCTGTACCCAACTGGGAAATTGGCATGAGAGCTCCAGGCCCGACACCACTTGCCACAGCAGCTGCCTGCGCTGCAGCCGCTGACTGAGCTGCATGTGCTTGCTGGCGTATCTGTCGAAAACACTGACCAAGATCGAAGACCTTAATATAAGCACCTGGATAAATCTTGTGGACGGCATCTCCTGGGGAGCGACCAGACTCGCGATCCAAATAATAACTTTGCACAAACACACTGTGCTCACTCAGGCATCGTACCCACACATCACCTTCGCCACGCAACTCTAAGCTCACTCCTTTACCTGGTCAAATAAAAATTGCATTTATTTCATTGACGGCACAACAGTGAACTTTACAATTATACCTGGAAAGATAACTTGGTTGCCACCTTTGACCGCAATTTGAAGGCCGCAATTGATGACCAAGAGCCACAAAATTAGCCTGTTTTCAAATGCTGTTTTCAACCGTAGAATAATGCCCTTTTAACCCAGTTATAATGGTGGCCAAGCTCTATTGTTCTGGGTATAATTATATAGGGTTTACTGCAGTGCAATGAAAATATCCCACCATTACAGTGTTTCAACTTACCAATATGCAGTCTGGCCTTTTCACTTGTCTCTGTTCTGTGAACATTGGAAAGTTGACCCAAACAAAACCTGTGACCCCCAGACGGATCAACATAACCATCAATTGTAACAGAAGAACAATTTGATGGTACTTTGAATATTTCACCGACTTGTTGGTCCAACTCGAAATATGCTATTGAAGACCAGTGGTCGGGTGCTAAACAAAATATTAAAATAAAACAATTGCTGTACATATGGACAGCGAAACAACATGTTTTGCAGAACTTACGAGGATGCTTAGATATGGGTCCAGGCATCTCACATTCTGGCACTTGTTTCTGGTCCCCTAAAAAAGAGCAAAAATTATTGAGAAGAAATTTTTTGCAAGAAGCTGACATTTGAATGAAATGAAAACCTACAATATTGGATTGTACTTGATTGTTGTGGATAACTGGGTGTAGAAGGTTGTTGAGCTGGCCAGCCTAAAATTAAGTAGACATATTATTGTAAAATAGAAGATACCATATTATACCTCATTAAATTCTGGTCGTTTAATTGGTTGATTATGGTAACGTGATATAAATGAAAAGTTTTATTTTCCAAAAGTGCAATGGAAAACGTTCCATTGCACTCCCAGGAGGGCGTCAAAAAGCTCTTTGTACGGTCTTCGTAGTTTACTTTAGGCTGGTTTAGGTCTTGAGAGTAAATGCATGTTGTTTTAAATGTCAAATAAATTGGTTTTAAAAAACAATAGTCTGGCATTATATAAAACAAATAATGAATGTTTTTATTCGTGCAATAGTAAGAATATTTTCATTCGGTCAAAGATTGATTGTAAAAATATTCTTACCATTGCACTTATAAACATTATTTGTATATTGATGCATTGCAGTTTTTACATAATACCACATACCAAGCACTTGACCATTCATTGTCTTAACATCCACAGCTCCCGGGTGACCATCTTAGAAAAGGAAAAAAATAGTATACTGTATTGACATCAACATTTTGCAACGAGAGGAAGCTAAAACCATAGTTTCTTGTACAAGCTTAATTGTACCAGCCATTAAAACAATACTAGCTTGTTCAGTGTTTACAAAGTAGAATCTTACCAGGGTAATGGTGTATTTGTCTATCAGGATGCACATCTGGTGGGTGAAAATTTGAGTCTCCTAAAAAATGATAATTATCCTATAGTAAAGTAAATTTCCAGCTAAAATCCTGTCAAAAGGAGAGATACTGTCGCGGAATATTCCTACCTAACAATTTTAGGCTACTTTACCATGCTTGAGTAATAACACTATATTACAACATTCATTCTGATGGTTTAATTTTTGCTCCTTAATGGTCTGTTTTGGTTGTGCATGAATTTTGTGATTACTTGGTCATCGTAAAGAGTAAAATTTGCTATTTTATATGAGCTGATGATGTTTAACTACAATGATCATTACATGTCATCACAGTTCTTGATCATAATGAATATATAAAATAGAAATATGCTACGAATAATAGTTAGGCAGTTACCACATACCATGAGGAGTTAGCGAAAGGCCAAGGTCTGAAAACAAAACAGTTAGGTATGATGGTTAGTGCCGCTGACACCATTATGGGTTGGCTACAGGGAAGTCCACTGAAATTGTAGTGTCAATGGAGAATTTTGTTGAAAAGGGATTACTCTTGTTTTACAAAAAATCTGGGTGTTTCTGGCATGTCAATATTCATGTTGCCACAGATAATGTCCAATTGAGGTTTTGAGTGGGTGGGTTTTGTGTACACTTCTCAATGTTATCTCAATAATCTTGTGGCAACTTGACAAATTTATGTCCAAAGTTTGTACAAACACAATGCAGCTTTTGCATTTTCATTTATAAAAATATTATTATATGTATACAGATTTTGCTTTACATCTCGGATACTTACACTATATTTAGTTTAGAAAAGACAACACCAACATATTTCTATCATAAAAATATGCACCAATGACGGTATTAATAAAATAGAATAATTGTGTGTTTGTAACGATCGAACTGAATATAAACATTCAACATCATCTACGGTGGGTTGCGGAAATAATGTCAATTTAACGTTCTCAGGGGCAATATGAATATGGATGTGGCCCCCATCAGGGCAGAAATTGACTTGCTTATAACTAATGATTGACATCTCCTGAGGGCTTGTTCTTGAGAAATGTTGTAAGCTAGAGGTATGCATGAATTCCACTGCATATCTATTACAAGCCTGGGCATACAATTGCACAATTCATCATAGTGTAGAAATAAACATGGTTTTATTTTAAAAGATGACATAATCAGAACGCTGATGTATACAACAGAAGACAATAACTGTAACAATTATTGCCTAAACAAACACAACGTGGAACCCACTTTACCTGGTGACACAACCCTTTCGTAATGATAAGGATTCACACATACATTATCGCACTTTAAATCAAACGCAAAACAGCAAAACTGAACATGTTTTAGTTCGTTCTTATGTAGATCAGGCCAGCGCCATATTCTGGCATAAATAACATGAGGGAATCCCTTTCTTCCGGCGACTTGTAAACGGCCATCTAATGTTCTTTGTATTGTCACGCACTTAGAAGGATGGCTGCCGTTTGTCGTTATAGCTGTTATCAAGGACTCTAACTCGTCCCGTTTCTCTTTCAGTTTCTTCACTAAACTTTCTATAGCTCTCTTGGCAAATGCTTCGCTTTCGCCACCTTGTCTATGACACATTAAACTGTGAACAATACTCATGCACGCATCAGAACTCGTTGGAGCCAAAGCCATGTTTACTTGTTGAAATTTCAGCGAAGTTTTCACCGTTTAGAAAGATTGGACACTCTGGTCTCCTTGAAATTTACGCGTAAACGTCTCCCAACTTCATGCTTGACAATGTAGTGGAAAATCACGGCATATTTTCAAGTATGAACACTTGTACTTTTTGTAAGGTTCTTTTTCACGGAATTTGCAAGATATCAGTTTTATACGGTGCTTCCACGTTGATATTTAAGAAATATAAAACATTTTCCGTGTTGATAGGTTGATATACAATTATATCAACACGAGTGGAAATTGGAAAAACGAGAAATTGTATGGAAACACAACGCCCGCAGGGCGGCAACGAGGGCGGAGTGTTTTCACACAATTTCGAGTTTTTCCAATTTTCACGAGTGTTGATATAACTGTATATTAATACGGAAAAAATGTTTTATATTTCTTTTATAATATAGCGCAAAGAACTTTAACAGAAGAGTGGCGGGAAATTTTCCGTGTTGACATAGAGTTATATCAACACGGCTCTTAGCCAATCAGCGTTCAGAATTTACAAATGCTATATTATAACTACAATTTCTATTTTGAACACTGAGCTTTATCTCCAACTGGATGAATCACAGTGTAGCTCACTGCAGTGTCCACGTGTATAGCTCAGTTGGCAAACACGAGCAAGTTCAACAAGTTGGCGGGAATTCTTATAAAGCGTGCGAACGGTGTACAATATTATTGCTGTCTGTTAAAAAATCTCGTTAAAATGGGCCAGTTGTTCACATCAACAGCTAAAACAGTTTTCAGTGCTTTGTATCCAGCCACAGAACAGTTACCGCGTTCAATAATGTTTAGTAAACTCAGTCAGAAGGCGGTAGCTCCAAGCCGAGGGTCGACAGGAGCTGCTGGTTATGATCTGTACGCGGCACACGATATCACTTTACCAGCTCAAGGAAAAGCTCTTGTTAAAACTGATGTGGCAGTCGCATTGCCTGAAGGATGGTATGGTAGAGTCGCCCCTAGGTAAGTGGGAAATTTCAGCTGTTTCATTTTATATAGTCCCCCCCCCCCCAAAAAAAAGTATGAACTCTCTGTGAATAAAATATGGCACCAGTAATCGGAAACAGCTATTCATTAATTACATTTTTAAAGCTGATTGGTTAGCATGGTATTGATATGCAGCAACTAGTTTGCACCACAATATAGTGCGACTAATTATGCACTGAATTATATCCTAATATACCAGCAAATTTGCTGTTAAAGGGGCTATAAAGTCCATTTTGTGCATCAGTTCAAAAACAGTGTGTGCAGAAACACATGCCTAAATGTGTGCAAAAACACATGCCTAAATTTCATATATTATTTCCTATCACCCCCCCCCCCCCTCCCTTTTCTATGAGGTGGCACATATTCAAATGACGCCCCCTCTTGTATGCCCCCTCTACAATATGTCAGCAAATCAGTAATATTTACCGTTCATTCTCTCCTATACCATATAAATGGAGAAATTCTGGGCTTTATATTTACACTTTCAGATTTCAATGTAAATATATTTAAAATTAGCATGCTTCTGTCTCAAAATATAATTTGTTTCATTCAAAACTAACTAGATTGTGTTGTTCATTCATCACTACACTTTCATGACGAAGTTCCGAACATTGTTGAAATAATCAGTTAGCCTATCATATTTCTAAAGTGTGGAAGTTAAACATGTAAACAAAGTCTTTCTTTATGTTATGGATTTTACACCATCTTCAATGATGTGCTAATTTAGAGATTACAATAAAAAATTTCCACCTAGATCTGGTTTATCGTGGAAGCACCATCTTGATGTTGGAGCTGGTGTTATTGACTCTGATTACCGTGGTAATATTGGCGTCATTTTGTTCAACCTGAGTCACGTAGATTACGAGGTAAAGCAAGGAGATAGGATTGCACAGCTGATTATACAGAAGATATGTACACCAGCATTAAAAGAAGTTGAGGTAATTATGTTAAAATATTCATTATGCAATTAATATTAATAAAGTTGAGATAATTATGTTAAAATTTCTTTATGTTGTGAATATTATTAAGTTGAGGTAATTATGTTAAAGTATTCATTATGTTGTGAATATTAAATAAAGTTGAGGTAATTATGTTAAAGTAGTCATTATGTTGTTAATATTAAATAAAGTTGAGCTGATTATGTTACTATCTTTAATATTGAAATCTGCATTATAGTTCTAAACCAAAAGTAAAACAACGTATGATTTGCAAATCCAATTTGCCAAATTTCTTGATAGATTATCAGTAATTCTGTGATGTGACATTTTTGGTGGCAAAATTTACACCCCCCCCCCTGCTCATACAGCAAAGTCAGTGATTGATGGGGCCTATATGTTCTTAACAATTTAGAAGTTGCATGTTTCTATGCTCTATGAACGAAAATATGTAAATATGGGCTTCTCAATTACCAAGTTTGTTAATATGGTACTGTGTTCGTACCTTGATGATAAAACCAGTAAAAGTCTTTTATGTGAACAATCTACAGAGTCTTGACGAAACTGCTCGAGGAGCTGGTGGTTATGGATCAACAGGAACAAACTGAACTGTACAGACTAGAAATGAAGATTTTTAACCCGTGTGTGACAATCCACAAGTCACTTGTGAATTACTTGAAAACAGCGCTGACTGGAACATGCTCAAAGTCTCGAATAACATTCAAATAAAAAATAGAATACCCAGACAAAAACATTACATATATTTAGGAGGACACTGTTTTGTTTCATTGTGACTTGCAAGCATTCGCTGGGTAAATTATGTGAATAAATTAAACCTGCGAAGGTTTAGGGGGATCAAAAAGATTGTGTAAGAGTTTGCTGTAGAGTTCTACGATGCTATACCAGTAATAATGAAAGGATAGGCTTCTGTTATGATTGTCACAAAGCAGTCTAGTACGCCAACAAGGACAGCTATTTTTGCGTCATGTTCATGGCTATTGCAAAATGATTTCTATAAAAGCTAATGTTTTGCCTATTTATACTTGACTTGTTAATTTCGTAGTTAAGTTCATCTTCGCTGCTATATCGGAGAAAATTGGAAAAAATTTCCTTTGTTTGCAAGCCGTTAGATCCAATATAGCGGAAATATTTCGCCTGAAGTATGTGGCTAAAGATACATGTGTTGTTTCCGGCCGTTTTGATTCCGAACATTTCAAAAAGCTCCCTACTTGTTGATATAATTTAATGTAAACCTGCATAAGCCTCGTCTAAAGACAAAAAATACAAACTTCATGCAAAGAAAATTTTTATAGCTTATCGTTTTCATTTTAACTTGTGAAAACGCTCGGAAACGACCTCGTGTGTTTACGTAGTGTTTGTTAGAGTGTAGGAATTACGCGCGAATGGGAATGTCCTTTAATAAACAACGCTTTGATTTCCAAAGCAAATTTGCCTTGAGTCGTGAAGCGCGGAGTTGGAGAAAATAAGAAGATTGCGTCGTTTTTGTATTCCAAGTGCTTCCCGGAACATTTGCGGCATGCCGCACTGCAAAGTAAGTCTCCGACACTGCGGTCATGGTTGCATGCCGCGCTGAAAATACATCTGCCAGAATCGCTGGCACTTGCAAGAATTCACTGCTCTGGTAGAAAGGAAAAGAAGCCAGAATTTGATAAACTGAGACAAATGATTTAGCTTTAACCAGATTTAACAAGATTCTTCGATAAACTTTGTTGGATGACATGAGTGACAGGTACTCGGATGTAATTACCTTCAGTTGTGCAGTGAACTCGCTGGACCAATATAGTGAATGTTCCACGGAGCTAATGGAAGGGACTAGAATGACCAAAGCGACTGATAATGAGGGCAAGTACCCGCTTACGTCACATTACGTAAGGAATTGCATAATGTCACGCGTATCGCATTTCACCGGTCCAGCACAGTAAAGTGTAAACAAAGTGCAACTCATGGTGATTAATTAATCTTCAAGGATGGACGCAGAATTCTTGGCAGTTGAAGAGAGCATAAAAAATCCACCTACTATGACAGTGAACTCGCTGGCAGTGTTCACATGCCAGAATTGTGGCGATGCTTTTCGTTTGGAAAGAGAGTTATCCAAACATCGCCGGCTAGATTGCAAGAAGAAACCTTATGGTTGTCCTCAATGTGGCCAGCTCATGTCCCGGCGCGATTCGCTAAGACAACACTTGCAACGTCATGGCGGTGGCAAGAAATACCCGTGTAAATTCTGCGATAAAACGTTCGATCAGCAACAAAATTTAAAGGTTCATCTCAGAATTCACTCGGGTGAACGTCCTTATGAATGTCCTGAATGTGGGCGCCAGTTCAATCAATCACAGAACCTGACTACACATCTTCGTGTACACAGTGGTGTTAAACCTTATGCCTGTAAAATATGCGGAGCGACTTTTCGATTCTGCAGTGGATACAGAAGTCACATGTCTAGGTCGCACGACCCTTCAAAACCCGCTAGGAAACGTGGAAGACGCAAGGGCAAAGCTACTGAAGCGATGGAGGGCCAAGTTCATCGAGTAAGCGTAATTGCAAAGGTTTCTTCCGTAACAAACACTGATACTAACAGCTCGACTCAAAATGCTACATCGAGAATTTCTAGGGAACATCTAGAAGGTTCTGTCGACATCCCTTCGCCATTCAACGCAGGAATTTTGACTCGCTGAAGAAGCCTCTATCTGCTCTAAAAGCCGGTCGAGATTTTTCGCTCTTCAAAACATGTGCTCAAAAACAATAAATATTCAAATTACAATAAATGTTGAACAGCCCTGGCAGTTTTGCTTGGACTTGGTTGCTTTACTTAAAAAACAAAATCTATTCCCACAAATTCTACTGTTCTTAATTTTGCTTTAGTTTTACATGCAAGGTAAAACACGCTCATCAAATATATGTAGACATCTAGATAGATTAGTGTTGTTGTTTTTGTACAAGTAAGACAAGACTGTAGAGTTAAATACCTTCAGTTAATGTGTATATTAGTACGAGCAGTCTAACAATTTGATTTGTATTTTGTCATTTCCTAGAATGTATGATTTTAATTTGGACGTGTGCGATTCGAAGACATTAATATTGCAGCAGCTACATTCTCAATGATATCGTTCATGCTAAGGATTGTGTGGTTGAAATTAAGTACTAGTTTATTACTTGTGTATGTCTGGCCCTACTATAATTTTACTCTTACATTGCTATTTAGGAAGTACTTGTTGTTACTTCATCATTAACCATTACTACGTTTTAGAAGTCTACAAAGCTTGAACCATTTATATGCCGCAATATTTGTCTCGACCGGCATGCCATGCAAATTTTTGTAGAGTAGAGAAGAATGAATAGCATCTTCGTTACAAACTGTAAAAATTTCAAAATCTTCCAGCTTTTCCTTGGCTACGTTCTTGCTCCATTCCCTCATTTTTATCGGCCATATTCTTATTTCTCTGTATATTTCATAACATATGCCAACCTTCCCACCAGGTCGTATTTCTTGCATGTCTAGTGTTTTCCATGACATGGCTGATGGCCACATTTCATTTGTGTTAGTTCACAGCTTTTTTCGATCCTCAAACATTTCATATCTGACACATTTTCCCTTCAAATCGTTTCTTATATCATCAAAGATTTAAGGATCAGAGATGTTCGTTTGAGCCGAACTGTCAAAACGCTTTTTAAGGTTGTATGCTTGATTCAGGATTCAGCTCAGTGCACACTCGTGACAACTTACGTGAAAAACGCTCTCTACCAAAAACCGTGGATTTTTTCTGGGTAGACCATTATTAACAGATTGTGTTTGAATCACAGCTCGTCCATCCAGCTGGCTGAGCTGCGTCCTTCGTAATTCAGCTCTAATTAAGCAATCTCGCTGGCTCCAGTCAGGGTCTTCAAATATCAAATATTTCTTGTAATAATATCTTCACTAAGATAAACTCGGCTCAGGTTGCTGGACTCACCTTTGATTTTGATAAACTTGGGCTTTCACCGCGTGACATTGCTGATTTAAGACAAAAGCTATATGGACTTAAGAATGTAATATCTTCTTAGATGTTTAGTACTAAGAATATAAAGTCGTGACCAGTCTTTGTATCGATAGATCAGCACCGCGTTAGTATAAGTTTCACGAAGTGCCCCTTAAAAATGTGCTGTCAGAAACTCAGAATGGCACGAATGCTATTGCTCGCATTCAAATTTTATAAAACATTCGGCTTGTACCATTAAAAATTTCACATACCCCCCCCCCCTTAAAGAGCCTCTGCAGTCTCTGAATGAGGTTACCTTATGCTGCCACCTTGATGTTTGGAAGGGGGGAGTCTGTGCAATCGCAATCAGCCTTTCCCATCAGTAATCAAGAATTATTAACATTGCGCAGTAAAATCTTTTGGCTTTATCACTGTAGATGGATGTAAAGATCAGCAACTTTCACGTGTATAGATCACATGGTTAAGTGGTGTGCTGTAGAAGTTGATAGTTTATCTTGGTTGATTGATCAAGATTATAACGAGAGTTAAGAAGACCCGACGGGCATCATTTGTATCTAAGTCACCTCGAGAAACCATGAATTAACACTGAGTGCATTCTTCTTCAATTTTCGATGGTAAAAATAACAGACCTATGAGTATTTATATAACATTCCTGAAATTGGAGCTCGTAATCAAGTGAGTGAAAAAATCGAAGTAGGAAAATAATTCCACAGCTTGAAAGAGCATCCAAAAATTAGTAAAATTGCAAAGTTTGGTTTTAAAATGTTGCAAACTATAGAAAATTTAGCCTTGCGAAGTTGGCAAATTTTCTGTAGTTTTGTATAATTTGTCAGGAATAAATACCCAAGGGTATCACCTGCGTATTATTTTCCACCCGTAATACAAATGTATACAAAAAATTGCCAACTTCGCAAGGCTATATTTTCCATATTTTAGAACATTTCACAACCAAACTTTGCAGTTTTACTGAGTTTAGGATGCTCTTTAAAGATGTGGTAATATTTTAGCCTGTTTCGAATTTTTTCAAAATTTCGTCTAAAAGGTTAAAGGTCCAATGTCTGACCGCGATATTCACTCATTCTCAAAGATTTCCAAGATACTCAACTAAATGCCGACCACAGTGCGTATGGCGTGATCCGTTGGATTTGGAGATTAGAGCAATATTGCGAGGAATGAAATACCGAATGAATCACAGAAGAAAAATGTCAAACATCTGGAGAGAATATCAACGAAATTGCCCTGTAATCCCAGTGATGATCTTTATTTGAAAGTGAAAAAAAAAACAAAAACCTTAAAAAGAGCGTGAGTCTTACGAAGGAGCTTATAAACATTAATCAGTGACGTCATACGAATTAGAGGGAAATTTATGAGCTTGCAACTAATTCTACATTCCTCTGCAAGAATAATCACGAGCGGACCATTTGACTTTGGGAGTGACATTATGATAAACCAAAATTTAGTGTTGAGGGTATTCAACAGAAAAAAATATGTCCATAATTCCGTGAGGAACGTGTGAACGAAGTTCCGCATTCCAAGAATCAGTTTCATCTCCTGTTTCAGTTGCCATTTGACGTACGTTGCCAGCAAAAAACGACCTAACTGAAAAAAACCCCGAACAATTATCAGCAGTGGAGTTCGAGCAAGATATAAATAGGCAGATTCTAGATAGAGTAAAGAAACGTAAACTTATTAATAAAAAAAGCGAAAATTAAAAAAAAAATAAATTCTGGGTGGTGCAAGATATTACGAGAAATTTCATGCTCTTGAGATCATTTCAACCATCTTTCATCTTTACGCTCGTTGTTCACGTTTTTCACAGGCTCGTGATACTTGTGTTAAAAGATTTACTCGACACTTTATCCGGCAAATGACTTTTTGGTGAACCTGTATAATAACATTGCTCCCTTTCTTGTTGCACTGCTGGGCTGCTTAAACACGCGTAGTGCATTGAAATTATGATTTAACGAATAATATACTGCCTTTCTGGTAACGCTTATAGCCAGCGGGGCGATATTGAAGATGCGCCTTTTGATTTCGCCGACATGTTCAAGGCATGTTTATTTAACAATAGCGCTTGCCCTAAATGATGTGATATTTCAATCAACAGCGTAATTCACTTGATTTATTAAAAACAACGATTTAATTTTTACTTTTCTTCAACATCATCTATTATAAATCTAGCGTGTTCTCATGGAACGAAGCGAACAAAACTCCCCATATCTCTTGTGTATCTCGGTAGATTGCTTCGGAAATTGGAAGTTTAATAAGGCACTGCGTTTCCCCGGTTGGGTGTCGTTTTGACAAAACATATTTTATACTGCATTTCCTGACATTCTATATTTATTATACTCTACAATATCGACCAAAAAATACCAAAGCTATCACAAAACCTTATTATTTTTTTATAATTTCGTCATGTTCTTCTTGTGGTAATGTACTTAAATATAGTGACAGGAAATACTAACTTTGAACGCTTATTTTGAACAGTATAATTCCGCAAGGTTTGTATTGAAATATGACCGCATTCCCGCAGTGCATCGAAACCTCATTGGTCGGTTGCAATCATCTTAGTTCGTCACAATTTTGCATACTTTAAACGGTGTAGATGCGTGTATTTTTAAAGACAGAAAACAACCAATCTTGAAATCAAGATTGTCTGTGACAGTTTTGTGTTAAAGTAGATAATTTTCAGGAAAGCTTCAAGCCTGAGCTGAAAAGAGAGTAGTGAATAATCTCCATTTAGCGTATGTTTTTACGTCTCGCGCATCACATAACCTCGCGCGACCTCCACGCAAATACTGTTCTTGTTTGAAGTATTTGGAAAGTTGACAAGCATGGGGTTGTTTGGGGATTAATGCACCAAAGCGACCAGCATTTTCTTGAAATTTATATGGAAAACAGAGGCAGAATGAAACACTCTATCGTTGCTCTCATCTATATTACGTTTGTGCCTATTTCGGGTAAGAAATTTACTAAATATTGATGCATATACTTAGTATAGTGCTTCACAATTGCAAGCCGCAATACGCGACCATTTCAATAGAAAACCCCAAATGTATTTACATAATAAATTGTACAATTGCAACAGTATAATCGTACCTACGTATCTTTTGATTTTATTGATATATAGACATACTTTATGGTTAATATGAAGGCGATGTATTAATTCTAATTAGTACATTTGTGGTATTATATGTTTTCCCGTCTGTCTGACTGACTGACAGAAGTATTAATGTTTGTTTAGTTAAGAAGAGCGGCTATATACTATAAGGGTTCTTGTGAAAAGGACAATTCGTTGACCTTTTTTGGCTTGAATGTTCTTAGTCGCGCTTCATTGTGTTCAGTAATATTTATGGTCAAGTACAATGATAGAAAATAGTGATTTATTTGAAGTGGGACGTTTTTATTATTCTGCATGTTTGACTGAACTTTTATTGCTTTAATGACAAAAGTAATGCGTAATTATGTAACGTGATTCCATATTTTCCAACGTGTTGATTGTTATCGCTTACAGATTGTTCAGCTTAAGATAAAACTCTATCTGTAGAGCATATGAATGGATTTTGAACTGATAAAACTGCTTTAATAGAATGCCTATATTTCCTTTCAAATGATAAATGACTTCCTGCAAGAATCGTGTCTCAATTGTCGTTTATCGTTTGGAATACAAAACAGAACAGGTTAAATTGTGATCAAACTTTATTAAAATCTGACAACAATGTATTTGTAAATGTATTTGTAACGCTTTATTAACTCCCTTAGTAAATTTCGTAAATTTCATTAACAAAAACAATGGAGTTATGACAATGTGTGGGGTTCCTTACACAGAGATAATGAAGAAGATTTGAGTCTAGTCTCAGAGGTGTTCTAGACATGCTGCTTCTGACATACAGGCCTTTTATAACCATGATTTTTGATTTATAACTTAATTATAAATTAAGGCAGACTTATTTGAAGGGCAGTAATCCATTAATTGTAGGCTAGGGACAGACCAACTGTTTCCAGATGTTAAGAGCAGAATCCCACGTTTTTTAAGGTTTCCCATATTGCCAGCTGTGGTTGTAGGTTCAGAGTTAATGATGTCCTTAAATTCAAGTTATAAATGTCAGGGGATAATGTCTATTTTATAGCCTGTGCACAATCTGCAAAACAGATTAAGATGGATGCCTTTTTATTCCCCATGTTCGTTCAATATCAGCAACCTTGATCACATTATTTTCTGTTCATATCAGAGTTTTTGGATATCCTTTCAATTTTCAACACCTTAGGAACAAAAATTCTATTGAATTAACACCTGAAAGCCTATCTATAGGATATGATTTATACTGTAAGATTGTCATTCTGGCATATAAAAATGAGTTCTGATACCAGACTGTTGCTAATGGCAAAGTTAAAAACATAATGTTTTTGTGTGTGTTCATTTTGTCACATACACCAAAAGAAGATATCGCAAATTGTGTTTTAAAACTTGCAGCACCTACCAAAGTTCTGGGGCTGAATTTATCAACGAATGCACAGTGATCCAAAAATCAATTAATTTTAAAATCAATTTTGTATTTACTGTAATTTAAGTTTGGTATTACTGTGCTGCAAATAATTATTTTGCTTGCAAAGACAATTTCGGACATTTTGTAATTCTTGTCGGCCATTTTTTGTAGACACAGTAAGTCTATACTCATATACTATAAACTAGACTATATAGTGCCATCAGTCACATATCAGGTCATAGAACAATTTCATCGCACAAGACTTCAAATTTGGTTGGTCAATTTGGTTGGTCATTGTCCAATGACTGACTAATTTGCAGCCTGTATCATACTGTCACTAAAGAATTTTTTTCATCTCAGCAACACGATATATAGAATTCAACAAAGAGCCCACAGACCAGGCTGTTCTGAGAAACAAGCCAGCCAGACTTCTATGTAATGTAACAGCAAGGAATAACGTGAATATTTCATGGCTAAAAGATGGTGCAGCCTTAGATCTCAGCAATGATACACGCAGGATGATACTTCCAGATGGATCATTGTACTTTCAAACAATTGTCAGGCAAAAGAAGCTTTCTCCTGATGCAGGAATATATAGATGCGTGGGCAAAACTGAGGTTAATGGAGTGCCTTTTAAAATAATTAGCCGGAGAGCAAGACTAACTGTTATAGGTAGGTAGGTTTATTAGATGTGCCATCTAGTTGTACCCTGCTCTATCATATAAACATCCAACTTATCATAATTTACTCCCCCTCCCTCAGCTTATCTTAGTGATATATATATTTTCTGTTAGGCATGTCAAAATCTTTTGCCATCACACCTCAAGACTTGACTGTATCTGAAGGCGAGACTGCCTTATTTGAGTGTGCTATCAAGCGAAGCCGTCCAGAAGCGACGATAACATGGAGTAAAGAGGGCAAGAACACAGACCTGACGCTGAATTTTAGATTTGTTGTTTTTCCTTCGGGAACATTGGAGATTCTCAGTGTAATGAAGAGCGATGGTGGAAGTTACATATGTAAAGCAACAAATAAAGACTTGGGAAAAAGTATCACAGCAAAAGCTACACTTACTATAACAGCAGGTAATTATATAATGTTAGCTATGAATAGTGATTTACATTTGTTTTAACTCAACTATATGCATCTGTTCTGTTTAGCATCAACAGCCCCTAAAGCCAAGAAGTTTTTAGTGAAACCAAGTGATTTGATGATCTTGCATAATGAGAATGCAATTCTTGAATGTATTGTTACTGGTTATCCCAAGCCTGAGGTTGACTGGTACAAGGATGGCACAAAGCTTGCGTTAACACAGTCAGGTCATTATTCTGAATATGGTGCCAGTAGTTTAATGGTGTCAACAGCAAAGGCTGCTGATAGCGGCAAGTATGAGTGTGTGATGGGGATTGAGAAAGCAGAAGCAAACCTTAAAGTTTTTGGTAAGAATTTAATGTCAAGAACAGTTTTGATATGGACCCTCTCTAATACAAATTCAAGCCATTCAAATACCAACACACCAGTATGCATGTTGTTGTAATATCTCTAAAACAGACATATTTAAAAAGCAGACATCTCTCTGACTCTCTAACACAGACATCTTTCTCTAACACAGACATCTGTAATACTTACACCTTTCTTTAAAACAGACATCTCTTTAATACAGATATCTCTCTAATAAAGACATCTCTCTAATACAAGCATCTCTCTTATACAGATATCTCTCTCTAATACAGACATCTCTCTAATACAGACATCTCTCTCTAATACAGACATCTCTCTCTAATACAGACATCTCCCTCTAATACAGACATCTCCCTCTAATACAGACATCTCCCTCTAATAAAGACATCTCTCTTTAATACAGACATCTCTCTTTAATAGAAACATTTCTCTCTAATACACACATTCTCTAATAGAAACATCGTTCTAATACAGACACCTCTCTCTAATACAGACATCTCTCTCGTTCTAATACAGGCATCTTTAATCATTAATTTCTGTGACAAAGACACCAATCATTGTTATTCTAGTTCCTCCACAATTTAAAAGTCTACCCAAGGACATTGAGACAGTTGAAAGAGTAGACATTAATATTCCATGTGAGGTGACAGGTGATCCAAAACCCAAAATAACATGGTACAAAAATGGCGAAGTTATCGATGAAGTTCAATTTGAACATATTGAAGTGAACGACGATGGAATCACTGTAATGGAAGCATTGGAAAGTGATGAAGGAATGTATCAATGTTTTGCAAAGAATGATGGCGGCGAAATAAAAGCTTCTGCACAACTCACTATAAAGCGTAAGTGCAAGTATTAAAATAATATGTTATTGCTTGATTTGGACTGTAGCGCGTATCAGACGATAGTTCAATCCAAGGTATCTTCATTTGCAGAATTTCTTACTCGTTTGAGTAAAGTCTCTAGTAAATTTCCCATTGACTTCGTCTGACGCCACAAACGGTCGGTTGTGGAGAGCCCTAGTCTGGATGATTAAAAATAATGGGTATTTATTTAGGTCCGCCAACAACTGCAGCATCAACAACGTTAGCCAGCACAACGTCCAGGAAATTTCTTGCTCCAAGCGCTCCAAAGAACGTGAGAGCCGCGGCACAAAGTACAACCGCGATTCGTGTATTTTGGACAGAACCTGATCAACCACATGGAAAGATAAAAAATTATACTGTGGTTACGAGCAAGCAGCAGCTTGGAGGAGGTAATTGTTAGTTTAGTTTCACATGAAAATCACGCATGATTTCAATAGACACTCCCATGATAGTCTAAATTTTGATCTGGGCAATGTGAACAAAATTTAAAAAGAGTACCTTAATTAAAATTAGTAACAATGCAAAAACGGTGTCGAAAAGTAAAATATGGAAAATATAGCCCCACGAAGTTTGCTGCGCATTTTGTGTATATTTGCATGACGCACGGGAAAGCCGTACCAAATTTTAGATGAATTTGGTAGCCTTTCCCGTACGTGTGTAATGCAAATACATATAAATTCGCAAACGTCGCGAAGCATGACGATATTTTCCGTTATGTACAACATTTTGCCACAAAATCTTGCGATTTTGCTAATTTCAGGATGCTTTTTCAGCTGTAGGGAAAGATGTTGTTTATATTGCCTCGTTCAATATTTAGTCTCTCCTGAAAATTATCTATTGCAAGGAAAGCTCGGAACGGCAGACGTTCATGTGTTTTGTTAGGAATTGATTCTCTTGTGTACCTTTAGGTCTAAATTGATATTGAAGCTTTGGAAATAATCCCTATGCTATCCCGATTGTGTCGTAACTTGTAGAGTAGAGTTTCAACACTACTTTTTTCTTCGTAGATTTTGTTTTTCAATCCATGCTGACAACACAAGACACTCATTTAGTAGTTGCAAACCTCCAACCTGGCACGCCATATGAATTTAGTGTTTATGCATTCAACGGATACAAGAGAGGTGCCCTCAGTACGTCTGTGTCGGAATCAACAATGAAAGGCAACACTCCGTCACTCGGTCCACCTCGGGATGTCAAAGTAACCGCTATAAGCTCGATGGCATTGACCGTTTCGTGGAAACCTCCTTTGAATACGTAAGTTCCAAGAAGTAACTACTTCATTTCTCAGATTGACACAATTCTCAGAATCTTTGAACGCAAATATATTTGCATGCCCGAGCACTATTCTTATTCTCTAACCACGTGTTTTGTATTTTAGCTTGCAAGTGATCAAGAACTACTCTATCGAATATCGTGATAATGAGCAAACCTCGTCATGGCGTACTCAGACATCGCTCAAACATGATCTGGTCCTTCTTAAACTTCAACCATACACTGAGTATTCGGTCAAAGTTACTGCACATACTGATCGCGGGCCTGGGCAAACGTCAACTGTAGTGTCGGCGCGAACCAGAAGCGGAAGTAAGTCTTCCTGATCATTTATGGCATAAATTCCTTGATACACTAGGAAAAGTTTCAGACACAGGTTTCCCCCATTAGAGCAATGTCCCATTTCTCAAACAACACTGGTCAACAAATAACCACTTAAATTTCAAGAAACAACGGCTATCTTGCCAAAAAAATTTGATAGGAAAATAGTTGGTCAATTTTTTATCGTAAATCTTGTTGGAGCTGTTTACATGTACTATATGTTTCATTAACTTGTTTAAGAAACTTTGTTCCGGAAACTTTCCCAGTGTTTCAAGGCCTTTAACGATCATTAACTGTAGTGTTGATATATTTTTAGAACCCAAAGGACCTCCGGAAAATGTGAGGTTTATTTCTACCAATGACATTCTATTGGCAACGTGGAATGCACCTTCAGATCCTAACGGTAACATTACAGGATACTTCATAGAATTGAAGAACGAAGATTCTGGAAAAGTCTCTAACTTCACGTCGAGGGTAGGTTAAGGCGAAATGGCAAAAAAATATTTTCAAGATGATGGATTAGCGAAAAAAATTGAAACATTGCTTCATAGCTCGTGAAGACGTTCCATGTAGCAAATCTCGAACTGCCAGTGTTGGTAGTGCATTCAAAAGCACACAAAAGGATACGGTCTTTCACTGCCTCGAGCGATATAAATATAATTTGACGTTTCTTCGAAGGATCACTACTAACGTCCCGATGAAGGCTCTTCGCTGGAAACATCAAATGCTGTTTATATCGTTTCCCGTATTGAAAGATTCTACAAAATTGTTTTTCCAGGAAATCTGCTATCTATCATCACGATGAGAAAACAATTATTTCTAAGTCTGAAATTTAGATGCTGAAGTTTGTATTTCTGTCAATTCTAGGAAACCAGTCGCATTTTTGTGAGCGTGGAAAAATCCGCGACCTACGCGTTCAGAGTGGCAGCAATAACCGAAGCGGGCGAAGGAGAATTTAGTCCATGGCTCAAAACAGACACACCTGCGCCACCTTCAACAGGTAGTTTGATTGGCTTATAAATATCAATCATTTTGTTTTGCAATGGCTTTGTCATACACAAGAACCTAGCGAAGATGCGGCACAGTAACTCTGTCTTAGTGTCCATTGGAAATCATATATACACAAGTCAAAATTCAAGTCGCGAGTAGTTGGGAAAACATCATAAACTGGGCGTCTTCAGGCAGGAATCCGACCGACGCCTTTGCAATGCCGTTGCAATGTTCTACCTTCGTAGCTGAATGGTTAGAGCATTGCATATCGCAAAGACGTAGGTAGAGGATCGCAGGACCTGTAGTTGATTAATGTTTCTTAACTGTGTCTGGCTCGCATTTTGACATGTATATGATTTCCACTAGAGACTAGGAGACATTATCCCCTTAGAGATTATCCAAGTGCCACAAAACCATACAATTCGTAGTACCTTTAACGTATCAGAACTAACAAGTCATTTTCTGTGTTCATCTTTAATAGAGGATTTAGTTCCAGGGCAACCAACTAACATGCGTATTCGTGTTGTCCTTGGAATGGTACAAGTGAGCTGGGATCCTCCAAAAGAAAGCCATATTGTTGTTCGAAATTATATCCTCAGTTATGGCAAGATGACTCCGGGCGACAACTTCAAAACTTTATCAAATACAACGACTACATACCTTGTCAAGAATCTACGTGAGTATAAATCCAATCACGAGCCAGCATAAATATCGATGGGACGAGACTTAGATTCGACGAACGTTCCAAC
Organism: Muricea muricata; assembly: GCA_963855995.1. Lineage (NCBI taxonomy): Eukaryota > Metazoa > Cnidaria > Anthozoa > Malacalcyonacea > Plexauridae > Muricea > Muricea muricata. Next base: position 12,091,097 of record OY979730.1, on the reverse strand, counting down.
AACAATGTGTTTGCAACGTGTGTTTTTTTTCAGAACCCGAGACCATCTACATTATTCGTGTTCGAGCGAAAAACCGCGAGGGACAAGGGTTAGAAGCATTGGAGAGAGTTACTATTCCACGATCAAGTAAGTCGTTTTACCAGTAACGTATTTATTGCAACACGTTCCAGTGATTACTTTAATCTCGCTACTTTTCGCTCTCAATTATAACTGTATTTATGTAGAGCATTGTTACTCCACCGAATTCTAATCATTGCTTTTTTCTCGTTACTTTACCTTCTCAAACAATTGTATTTATGTAGAGCAATCGTCAGGTATCCAGCATTTACAAGCCCTTCCGATCCAGAAAAGAACAATTCAACTTTCCTGGATTGATCCCGCGTTAAACGTGCGACCAAATGTTGGCTATGTTGTAAAATTTGAAAAGAGTAACTCTTGGTTGTATTTCAATGTGACGAAAGATACGTCTCTGATTGTGAAAGATCTTCGTCCAGGAATGATGTACACCTTCTATGTGAAGAGAAACGATGAAACGACGTTCACCCCAGTATCGAACAGGACAAGGGAGGAAGGTTGGAGTCATTGATTACCTTACATTACATTAAAATAATAGTTCTGAGAAAGCACGGCCAATATCGATCAACAAACTTGTTATCAACAAGCTAATATCAGGATACGTTCGTATGGCTTGTGACAGCTTGTTGACGACAAGTCTGTTGTTGCAAGTGGTCAACAGACTTGTTGCAAGTTGATTCTCAAAACTTGTTATCCACAGGCTTGCTGCAAGTTGCTTCAACAAGTTGTAACAAGTTTGCAAACGACAAGTTGTAACAAGCATGATTTTAACAGACTTGTTACAACTTGATGAAATTGACAAGTTTGTTGCACTTGTTGACAGGTGAATTGACAACTTCGTGCTTTTATACAATGTGAATGTATTTGTCAGATTTTCAATCGTGTATGACTGTCGTTTCAGTTCCAAGCGCACCAAAAGATGTGACGTTTTCGTTCTCGGAAGAGCAAGGGAAGGTAAATGTACATTGGAATACTCCAGATGAACCCAATGGTAAACTCACTAACTACAAGATATGCTGGAAACTCAAAGACAGTTATCAAAAGTATAACTGGACATGCAAGATGGTCAAGGCACACGTACTCAATGATAAAATAGCAAACATCAATCGGAGTCTGGAATATATTGTTAAAATACTGGCAAAGAATGGTGCTGGGGAAGGAGAATTTTCCAAACCGGTACCATTAGGTAATTAATTATTTTTACTATGCCAAATTCTAGCCATTAATTTAGCTTCATTTAAGCGTATCTATTGACATAATATAAAACTAGACAGTACCCCCAATCCCCCATGTCAATGTAGGGCACACGTTTCATATGACAGGCAAATAAATTCCCTCCACCACAAACTCACAGAATGTTCTCGTTTTTTTCTAGTTTCCGCGATACGTATTGGTAATACTCGTCCTACGAATGGTTGGTAATATTCGTATTAAGTTGCTTTCCCCCTGCTCAAATGACGTGATGATTCTTACTTCGAGGTCGTGTTGAGCATGATTACACAGTCGAGAATACTCTTGGGACCTCAAATTATTCATAGCTGTGTCTTCTATACAAATATTGTTTGTTTTTATGGCATGTTTGCCGCGTTCTGAAGCTTAAGTTTTCTAATAACTTTAAGTCCATCTCGTATTATTATTTTCACAGCATGCTCTCCTTCCTTTTATAGATCCCTCGATAATTAATGGCAAAATTGGACCTGCGAAAGGTTGATGATATTATTTCTTGTTAAGAATTTTCACACATGAGCTCAGTGGAATATCGAAGAAAGATCTCAAACAAACTCTCCGTGTTCGTCGTCCAACCTGTCGAATATGAAATAAATATTCTTACTTATATTTTATGTAGATCCGTCCAAAAATATCACACTGAGTCTCGTTCCTGGTGCCAATGATTCCATCAAATCCACTGGAGGTAAGAACTTCTTCGCTCTACTAAAATTATTTGACTTTTTTACACTTCTCAAATTTTCAAAACCAAAAGTATTTTAACTGTGCTGCAATTTTTACAGCGACTCCGACTGGATCAAACACGAAGAAGGCCGCAGGTATTTTGACGTAGGATTTTTTCTGCCTTTAAACTGCAACTCTGCTCTCAATAACTGTGTTATCCTGACTATTTCTAGCGAGTGGTGGTGAGAATCTGACGTTCAATGAGAAAACATTGTGGATAGTGATTGCTGTTATTGCCGCCATTACGTTGATAGCCATTGTTATTATAAGTATTGTTTTGTGCAGGAAACGATCACGTGGTACACCTGTTGTAAAAAGGTATGAATCAAGGTGTTGAATTTGATTTAACTTCAGTGTTGTAAAGTTTCTTTGATGAGTCGTCGTAGCATCTAATGTTTTCATATTACGTCAAGTGACGTCAATCATGCAATATAATGAGTTTTTCTCAATAGGAAACCGCCTCACGACCCATACAAAGCTGTTGCCAATGGCAACAGTAAGAAGAAGAATAACAAAGAGAACTATTGGATCAAACAAGATCAGATGGAGCTTGAACCTTGCGTGAAAAAAGATGATCTGCTTGTGTCTACGATACCTAGGTATTTGTATTCGATTTCGAGATTGTAGCAGATTACTAGCCCAGTGCCAGGCCATTTCGCTGGATCGGTTAAAACCCCTTGAAAAGTCTCGCGAAATTCACTGACTTGCTCTTATTTTGTAATTAAATGAACATCGAGGCATGAAATTAATTACATAAAGTAACCCTCGCATAAACATGCCAGTACATGTACTTCATAAGTCATGCAAAAGGAAGGCAAAAACAGTTTCAAGAAAGGCAGACTTGTGAGTTGTGCCAGGCTATCTCGCTTCCCGCGGCCTGCATGAAATTTGTTAACCTACAAACAATGTCAAAATGCTACCCTGAAATGCTAAGGTGGAAGCGAAAAGTCTGAGAAAGTAGATTACCAGATGAGTTTGCATCTTCTTTTCGTCACGATGTCATCACGATAGATGTGGCAATCCACAACTTGATATTTTACCACTCCAATAATCTGTATCTTTGTAAACAGCGACACCCGCCCTAAACAAAGTATCATCAATCGTTGTTATAGGAGTGCTGATGAGATGAAAGCTTTAGACAGTCCGTTCCAATCAAGAAAGGATCGTGATATTCTCGAGAATGATGACGACGAAGCGAACGAGGCTGGTACGTCTTCCCATATTTCTTAACAATCAGTACGAATTTACGTTTAAATCTGTAGTAATGACGAATTACTCTTCGAAATTTTGTAGACGATTATCCTGCCAGGAAATTCGCAGACGACCCTCCGTACAGACACAGAGAGGACTATCAACCTTTACCCATCATTCCTTCCAAACAGGACAACATAAATATCCAGAAATCACCATTCATGCCTGTAGACCCAGATGAGTTTCCTCCCCCACCTGAGGTAAGCCCCACCACCACCTGTACCCCTCCGCCACATTAAGTAATCTTCAATAACCATAACCTGTCCTAATCATTCATTAACTTTGTGAGTGATGGTGTTTTTAATGTTTTTGAATTGCAGTGTGTAGACGAGAATCAAGATGAAGAAGGACCATCAAGCGATTATGGTTCAGAAGAAATGGTCTCTCCTAAATGTGATCCTGATGAACCAACTTCAGTCACATACATGCCAAAGAATACACCCAATGGTTGTGTTAGTGTTGCACCCGATTATAATTACCCCATGAACAAGGTACATATTGACGTGTATTACCATTGTGTTAGAATCTCTTATCGTCGATTTCAGGTCGCTTTTCGCTGTAACATTCCGAACTTCGTTGGAAGTTCGGAGGTTCGTCGCGAAGTTCAAAAGTACATCTCAGAATTCGCAAGCCAGTTTGTAAACACAGCTGTGACTTGCCTCTAAACTCAAAGAAGCCAATCAAATGCTTAGAGAAAAGTAACCTGAAATCGACTGTAAGCGTTGTATCAAATGCTGTCTGCAATCGTAGGATACTAATATGAGTCATAGAGATCACGGAAGCTTTTCGCCACAAGAATATCTCCACATTGTGGGGAAAGGCTTTGTATTCATTTCAATATAACTGGAGAAGTGATCGTAATATGACTTCTTATTCGGCGTAGTCCTCACAAGCGCAAGCTAAAACAGTGGCGGATCCAGGGTAAGTCAAAGTAAATTATAGCAGCTCAATTTTAAATTCAAAATAACTTTATAACAATGTCATAGGTTATGAATTCCAAAAGAATAAAATTTAACCAATGAAGTTGCTTTGAAGGTATTTTAAAATGTAAATATATCCTAGAATGAGCTGTAGTAATTTATTTTGACTTACGCTAGATCCGCCACTGAGCTAAAACAAAAAGCAAAACAAAGCAATGTAGTGAAATTTGCCATATAAGCATCCCCATTAGCACAAGCATAAACTACGAGCATAAATTATGGTAGAACAAGAGCAAATTCAAAGGAAAATTTTTCTCTTGAAAATCCTGAGAGCAGTATTAAAGCTTTCTTTTCTTGCTTGCATGGCCAGAGTGAACCAGGCTTTAGTCTTTCTTCTCAAACAATGTCTACTTTATAACGATATCTTTGAAATGGTGGAGGAACACTTTCTAAGATCGAAAAGCAAAATAGATTGTATCCTAAAGAATTTTTGTCTTTAGCAACTCGTCGACGACATAGAAGCAAGCAATCTTGAAAATTTGATGAAAGATCTTGATGCCATTATGGCGAAGGAAGACCGCGTGTAACCAGTACAACAGGTTTGTAGGCGTACTGTTGGGTTAGTTTTCATTCCACGTTAAGTACCGACGTTTTAACACTGTTCACAGAACGAAGATGTAATCAGTTTAGCGAGTTCCACCGCACAGTGTGTTGTGTCATCAGAAGAATTGAGTATAAAAATACAAAGTGTTCTAAAAGTTGTGTTCACAATTTGAACAGTTCTATAGCAGTGAACAGTTTACCGCAAAGTATATTTTTCTATGATAATGTATATGTAACTTAGAATTATCAATTTTGAATAACTTGTATATATTGATAATAAACTGTGTGCAAGCGTGCAATGTTTGCTGGGATGATCTCAAAATATTCCTGAAGTCACAAATGTTGCCGTCTCTTTTCTTGTCCGTTTTCTTGTAATTGGAAAATTTTTAGTGTTGATAGTGTGTCATTGTGGCCTTGGGCACGGTTTTGCGAAGGCCTACCTTCGAAGAAAGGTAAAGCCAGAGAGATCATTAAAATTTCATCTCAACTACTAAATATTTTATTTAAAGCTTTGCAGGGGTCGTTAAATTGAAATTAAAAGAAAAAACAGCTAACAAAACAATGGTGTTGCATAGATTTAATTGGTCCAATATACAAATTTTCTTCCACTTAGGCTCGTGTGAACAAACTGTACAAAATAGCTATTCGTTTATTTTTCTTCACATTTAGTACGAATATTGCTTGGATGTACGACGGTATTAATGAACAATAAATTTTCAAATTGCTCCAGGCGGTGTTCGTTACAGTAATGCAATATACGACGTATTAAATGGATACAACCCACTAAATGTCGCCGCGTAGCATTTAAAATTACAGCAAAGCATAGCTTACTTTCGTCAAACCTTTCTACCAAAGCATACATAGTTCCTCCATAGTTTTCCTCAAAAAAAGCTCTCGTAATAACTGGACGGCGTTTTTTAACGTCTCATCCAGTTCAGCGCAGGTGGCATTGCGCCGTCGGTATCCGTCGTCTTCGAAAAATGATATTCTGTAATTATTGTCCTCTATAATCATTTGTCTTGTTTTTTCGACCATAATTTTCGCCTTCCTTTCATTGGGAGGTGGAGAGGGTGGATATACGTCGGCGTAGAGTCTTAATTCTTCGGGAATTGTACAAAATTGTGGAAAGGGAACCTCTGTATCATTGTAAACGTTCTCGTCTCTTACTGTCTCACTAATACTAGCATATATTGTATCAGACCCTATTGCAGCTAATGTTTCGCTACTTTTGTGTGTGCTAGGCAACTTCAAATTATCAGAGTTAGAAGTCTCGGTTATATTTTTATTTTCAACACATCTTTCCGCCAGCTTAGACTGAACACTGTCCGCCGGTTTATCGACAGGAATGCTCTCTGAATTTGTCTTCTCTGAACCGTCCGCTGACGTTTTAATTACGCTTTCATTGACAACAGGCAATTCTGAATTCGATACTTTCATTTCTTTCGATACATTTTCCAACTGTGTACTTTCTTGTAGTTTTTTAACTCTGGGTCGACGAGAAGAACGTTTGTTATTTCGTATACTACTTGGAGCAGAAGGGGCAATTGTTGCCGATGCAGCAGGCACAAACGTTTTCCCGATCGGAGGAAGTACTGTATATACACGAGGGAATGAGAATGCAGAATCCATCAAGTCTTCACTGCTCGTATCAGTTAATCTTCCCGCATTTTGCAACCCAATATGGGGGAAGTTATAATTCTGACTCGACTCCAAATCACTATTTCCATTCGAGTACCTGTCATTATTTCCGCCGTCGCCTTTGTAACTTGTAGCAATCGGTGGCAATTTCAACCTGCGGTTCACAAGAGAACTGACTTGTGTGTAGGAGGAGTTCGGATTCGGTCCGCTTTCCATCATATCGTGTAAAATCATGTAGAAGCGGTTTTAGAAGCGACGTGTGGGACTTGTGTCTTCTTTTCGTATAATTGTTCTTTAAAACTGTGAACTTTGCATCCCACTGTAATTAATTATCTTGCTTATGCATCTCGTTATAACTTAATCGTTCTACAAACGAATACTCGTGCCATTATTAACATTTTCATCAAACCAGGAATGAAACTCGCGTTATGTTATCGTCCCTTCAGAGCTTTCGCTTGTCGCTTGGGGACTTATTCGATGTTGCTATGTGAAATAAGACAACCTTTCTTCATTTCAGTGAGTGACAAGCCAAGATGGGAGGTAAACGCCTGTTAAAACACGAGCGCAAAGGTACATTAGGCTTATTAGAAAATTTCCATGCGGCTACAGAGGGACTGCGCGAGCAATCAGTATTGTATTTGGTGCAATTCTTCATGGCGCCCCCATCACATCATAAATGTTACTCGTTAAAAATTCATGAACAATTCGTTCAAAAATACACCTGGCATTAGATAAACTTGACAAATGCAAATTAGGTCAGCTTAAGTTGCCTCTCTCATTTCGCCCGATTCGGTGCAATTTTACCACCATAGCTTTCCTGGGGCCAGTTGTTCGAAGCCCGTTTAGCGTAAACGGTGGTTAAGCTCAAAATAGAAAGCAAGTTTAGAGATCCGTTCAACAACCAAACTAAGAGTTTTGAACCTTAATAGAATGATTATGCTTACAACTACATATTTACTGCAAAATACTTAAGCTAACTGTTTAACGAGCGATGTGAGAGTGTTATTTAATTTTGACTTATCCACCGTTTACGCTAAACGGGCTTCGAACAACCGGCCCCTGAATGTTTTTTTAACAGGCTGTTTAAAATTTTAGAAATATTATTTGTACTCTTGGGCGAATAAGCAACAAATGTCTATTTGCTTGTTGACTCGTCTGTCTATTCAAATTTGTAAACACATTTGTTAAAAAAAACCTCTGACATAACATGGAGTTTATTGCTTTGTCGCTAAAATCACTGAACACATTGGCTGTCGCTAGATTTACTGTTTTTAAGAATATCGTGCAAGGGAACTCGCGTATATTCTTTTGAGTTTTATTTTTTGTGGGAATATCGAAGGTTCTTTAAAAGAAGAGATACATCATTTCGGAAAAGTTGTCAATTTAACGTGAAACAATATTTCCTGCATCATCATCCAGTTGGCTCGTATGACGATGTACGCGCATGCGCCTTCACGCTACTTCAAAAGTCAAAACATTTATAAATTTGTTGTGAGAAGCGTAAACACCGATCAAAAGCACGAATCTGATATGAAAATAGAAACAGCGAGATCAAAAAGCACGGATCTGATATGTCAACAAGAAAAGCCATAGGTCATACATAAGTGAACTAAAGCTGGGGCTTAGTGTTATTTTTAGCAATATTTTCGATCGCTTACGTCAATCCAGCACTCGTAAAAGCACACATTCATGATATTGCCATAGTAATGATATTACACATTTTGAAATGTACACAGAACAAACCACGCTATTCACGGAACTAAAGCAGTTCTGGTCATGCATTTGTGGACTTCTTACATGTCTTATATAAACATCCATCTCTTTTGCCCCGATTGCAGTTTAGCGTGAGCGCGTCAAGGCTAATTTGCATAAGCAACGAGACTTCGAGTTTTGTACGACGGACACGTTTCAGCCTTAAAATACACAGTTAATAAAATACCTAAGACTTGCCTAAAAAGTTATGCATTTAAGACAACTTGTAATGTTGCTTACCTAATGTCTTAGTTCACCCAAATACCACACTGTCACACAGACGCTCTCTATTTTCATGTATTGTGTATTTGTGTATTCGATAATTAACATTTCCGCATTTGTTAGCCAGCGAACAATTTAGTACGCGGTAGAGGTGGGCGAATACTTTATGTTGGGAAAACTAAGTAGTCTTGACTAATATGATTGTATGGCGGAAGGTTGGGGGGGGGGGGGGCCGCGCCCAACTCCATTCAATTGATTAAACTAAACTAAGTTATTAACAGACTGTGCAGGAGAGCGACAACTAAATATAGCGGTGCCGTTCATGCTGTAGTGCATGACTTGGTCACGTGTCGTTGTCAATGAACTGCAAAAAAACCCGGTCAATTTGCATTCTGCTTATTAAAAACTTCCAGTTTTATATAGAATAGTCTGAAAAATAGCACTGAATCTATAAATATGCATATACAAATAAGCACTGTTGTGTTTGGCTTCTAGAATAAAAGAGAGTCGAGAGTCCAAACTACTTGTATTCTACTTGCCGCTGCTGCCATCTTGAATACTGCCTTTTGAGCTGATGGACACAAAACAAGCGGTAGAGTTGCAAACACCTGCTCCATATAATTGCGATAATCTCTAAATACCGAACAATAATTACCCTAACATCATTATACTACAGTTTACTGAACATTTCTCGCTGTACGCTTGACTTGTAAAAAAGGTATTTGTTTCCTTTGAATATTGGCATTCCGGATGCACCCTGATGGCTGATGGCCGGCACTTGGCATATTTTATCATTTCACGTTCAACTTATTGACGTCACGTGTGGCCAGGGCAAATCGCCGTGACGAGGGCTGCACGCCATAACATGTTGAACACGATCATAAACTGTCTGGCGTAAATAGTAGCGTATAATCCCGTCCTTTCCTCCGTTTACAGCGAACTACACAAGTTCAAGTTCTTCGCAGACGTATTCCTTTACGAAGAAAAAAGTATTTTGCCGTTTTAAAGAAGGTAAGTTAAAGAGATTCGTACAAATCTCAGTGAACTTTGTATTCATCAAAGGCATGTGTAATGTGTGCTTTTGTACATGAAACACAGACTTTGCCGTTCTTCAATCACTTCTGAAGCTTTTGACTCAATTTTAAAGGGCTTTTGGCTAAAACTAAAGGCAAATATGCGTTAAAAGCGATGTAACATGAGCATGATGCATTTTTACTGCACGTAAATAACTTTTTACGGTGATATTCCATATTTAGCTTGACAACGCAGTCGTGTTAGTGGGCACGTACTCCATACACACTAATCACTAACGACTTCGATGGCGCTGATAATAGAAATGAACAAAATGAACACAAACAACAAAGCCCTTTCAAATTGTAGCACGAAATTGGCATGCAACGTTTTTGCCAGCTTGTGTCTACGTGAAACGCTCGTGGCTTAATTTAACACTGTCATTAAGCCTTCTAAATTTCACCACTCGTCGCGCTCGAAAACAAGTTATAATACTTGGGGACTTTGCCGTGTGCATGTTTGAGTGAGTGGTCGGGTTTTTTCCCTCGGCAGAAAAGGCAAATATGGTAGGTTATGCGGTTTTGGAGACGGACTTGGGGCAAGTCTATATTTATGTATTCATAAGCGTGTTCGCAAATAGCGACGTCAAAGATTTGCAGTAAATGTTGCAATAAAAAACCCGACGTGCGTTGAGAAGCGCATTAAAAACCTGTCTCAAATGCATTGAGATATTTCTGCAACACTCGGGCCTTCAGTATGGGCTATATTTTTAATACAAGAATGACTGCGAATGATCTTAAAGTATACATTGTGCATATGTCTCGAGTTTTGCCGTCAAAGAAGACAATTTTTAGTGATTATGTTTTTTTTATATTTGTCTTGCGAGAGTTGTTTTCTTTGAATGAATTTCGAGGTAAGAAAAGGCTCGACTAACAGCTCTTGAGAGTTATATTAATTATAGTATGAATTATGCGTCACACAGTAAGATAAAAGCGAGAATGAATTGTATTATATTGCATGTTTTACCGGCAAGAAGAAAAAGTCTCAAAGCTGCAGATAATTTTATCACGCGCGAATTCGTCACATAATGTATTATACGTGTACTGCAGCTGTTCAAATATCTCTTTATATTTGCATTGAGTTGTAGAGTCATGACAAATATCTTATCCTCTCGCGCTCTGAACATATTCCAGTTAAGCATCATATCTGTCACGATGAGTACGGGGCTCTCTTCCTATCGACGTGCATCTTCCGAAGGCGAACATTTCGCAAGAGCCGTATTAGGTCACGAGATAAGACCTGGCCAGCAAAGCACGTAAGCAACGGGCACATCCCCAAGTATCAAGAACAATACAAAGTACTAGAATATTACAGAACAATCTAATTGTATCTTCATCAAACGACTGAAACTTAGTTCTAGAATGTAAATGCTTCGTCAACCACACAAGTACCTTCAAGCAACTAGTATGATTGATTCATCTATTCGTGACATAACACATGCACGAATGTGTTATGACATCAGGGGGAGGATAAGATGATTACGTAGAATGTCGTCAATGGTTTTGCTAATCTTTGCAAGTCTGATTGGAATTTCACCGTTTTTCGTAAAACTATGCTTCACTACTTCTGTTTTCTAGTAATAGCGACATAGAAACGACTTAAATTTGTCTATTGTCTTACACTGGCCCACTTAGTCTCACAGTTCCAGCTGAAAGCTCAGAGACAAAAGGGAAAAGTCCGCTTAATGCAAACGTGGTTAAGAGTTGGTTTGATGCTGCTGGCAAATATTTTCTCGCGAAGCAACTTCGTCGTTCGTCTTGACTCGATTATAGTTTCACAAAGCTTTAGACAAACCCAGGGGTAGCTAACTCGCTTCGTAGAAACGTGTTGGAAGTGGATTTCTACTACAGAAATTTTTTGAAGCGATATTTGTATTGTCCAAATTAAAAAAAATTGATTAGATATAAATAATTTCATCAAGTCTCTAGAATTCATGACACAAAGACTCATGCCACGGACAATGCGCACACCGGTAAACTAGAATATTAAAGTAACATAACCTTTTTTTGGTCTTAAGCCGGTGCGCGCAGGATTCCTTCCTTCAAATATGATGTAAAACTTCGCTTTTTGCGCTTCGCCTCGCCATCAAATACTCACTGTAGTTGACAATTACAATCTCTACTTGTTTTAGCAGACAGATCGAACTTTCCATGCTTTCATTTTTCCCCCAAATCAATGTAAATAAGCGAAGAGAGTCGTTCATTTGCCCTACATGCGACCGATGAGAGTTTGAAAGATATAGACCTTTTAAGGTAGCAAATTTAGCACTGCTACTGGACTCAGCGGCCGGTAATCTCAGCTTGGTTAACCCACTAAACTATTCAGTATTTCTACACCTTCGTTTCTTTTAAAAATTCAGGAATTAAGACTACTACTTTTGGTCCAGGCAAGATTAGTGAAGGAATGTTTCCAAGATTATAAACATTACTGCTGGAAAACCAAGGGATTTCAGTTAATCGGGTTTTGAAAAACTTCCCCAGAATAAGAGTGACGACTGCGCTAAGAAGTTTTTAAACAATATTGAAAAAAACTGCCCTCATAAAATGTCTTTTACGAGCGTTATCAATAATAAAACACATGTGACTGGTTCAAAGGTAGTACATGCCCGCACATTCCATGTCTTTTGTTATGTATTGTCAAACGAAATAAACTACAAACCTGTTCCCTTACACAAGTCGACTTTCAGTTAAAGATTTTTTATTTAAAGTATATTCCAAAGTCCAAACAGGGTTGTCACGTGTTAATTAGAAATTCTCATTTATCTTTAACTGAATATGGATTAGAATTTATAATCATATTTTCCACTCCTTAATTGCACTGCATCGCTCATTGTTGCAAATGCCAAATTCACACCACGTATAATCAAATAACCACGTGTCACACAGAGCATATGACATGTCGTTGCGATATTTCTAATTTTGTTACTGCAATCAATATAATTCCAAATAAGTTAGAAACTTATAAATAGGAGGACTTGTATGTTGACACAATTACCTGTATGCGATTGTCGTTATTGGTATTGAGATATCAAGGTCAAGCAAACACGTACATGTGACCTAGTTAGATTGTAACATTAATTGTTTGCGAAAGAATGCAACCCCTTTGTTCGACTTTACAAAATGCTATAAAAATTGTTCTTTACTTGATTTTCTTGCATAATGCTACTTTTTGAATGCATGTTTGTCTAATTTTACTGCATGTCATGAGTGCCAAAGTCATATTGAACAAAGATAATTGAAGATAGCAGTTTACAGTAGATGGATGTATACAGGCATGGATCTGGTTGAATGGTTACTCGACCTTATATTGATACTCTGGCTGCTGTTAGTGTTTACCGGGCAGTTGTATTGTGCTAAACAAATTTACGTCAGTCGTACGCGGAATGAATAGAGCACGCGGCCTCATTGAAAAGTTAGTCAAAAACGTTTTGTAAGCGAACGCATGCACGCGAAGAAAAGTGTTTAACGATGGCCCACTTGAGTACTTAAGCAGATTTTCATCACAAGCATGAGAAATAGCATGTATATAAATAACAATGATGCCTCTACTGATTGAGCTTTAAATAGAGCTCCTATTGAACCAGATCGCTGGCCCTACGCACTCGTTGAATTCTAGCTTATCCACTCTTGTCCTTACAAAGATAAAGATGCAAATATTATCTTAAAGTGTTTATCCCACGATTTGGCGAATGAATTTTGAAAATCAGTTAACATTAAATGCACAATGGCTTCTCAAAAAGCTTCATTGGTTTAAAAAGTAGTTGAAATATTACACAAGAATTTCCAGGCCTGGATGTTAATCATATCATACACGTATGCTGGCGTAGTTCTAGTTATTTTTCATTCTTGTGTGTTACGAAATAAGCAGTCTCATAGACACTCGTTACACAGTATGACGTCGGTAGTTGTGTCATTTGCATTTCCGGTAAAGTTGGATATCTAGATCTCAACAATGACGATACAATCAGCAAAATGTCAGACAGGATTTCGTGTCGTAAATACTGTAAGGACTCTCAAGTATAGAAACGTACATAACATAATGGATAATTTATCTTTCCAAAACTTCCCATTTTTGCCGCGATTAATTTTCGTGAAGATGCAAAAGTAGTTCCAGCTACTTGCAATATTTTTCGAGTAATATATTTGACACCCCCCCCCCCCCCCCTTTCCCCGAGAAGACAGCACAGGGCGCTCGCACATGTCTAGATGATAAAACGAGAGTACGCTATCAAGTACCCTCGAAACTTTTTTTACACCACGAGGCATTTTGTCCACCTTACAACACCATTCCGGTGGAATAAAACGTGGCCCATGCTATGTTCGGTAGAACTCTGTCCATATACATACATTCTCTTAATATTGATATTGCACGAAATACCCCTGATGCGTAGGCAAGAAAACATGATCTAACAATCGCATATGTAATGCGAAGAAGAGAAGGGGTTGAACAATGGAAAAGTTCAAAAAGTTTGCGTGATAAAATGCTGCGTAGCTAAATATGTTTGTTATTGACCGTTCATTCATGCCATTCCGTTAGGTGGCCGCCTTGTAATAACCGAATACATGCAGGATTCAAAGTCAAAAACCTCTTTACGCGTTTAACACAATAATTGCCCTAACAACAATGCAAGCAGTTTTAGGATGACGGCAAAGGAATATTCACGTGAACAGGCGTACGCGTATATCACCTTGTTTAAGACGTGTATGTATCTTGTGGCAAAGCTAGAGTCCATTTTGTCGTAATACGATTTTTGCGCAAAATGCACTATCAATCGTCTGTCTTTATCTTTGTGTAGAGATGAATACTTGACACTGTTGAGCAAACAGCCGTTCGAATATTTAAACCAAAACAAGTTTCCAGGTCATTCATATTTTAAGGTCAGTATATACCAGTATATATTTATATACAGTGTACCTGGGTTTTATTTAACATTTACATTGGGATTTTCTATTTCTATTAGACTAGAGAATCATTTTTCAGCTTGGCATTTGAGCGCTGAATTATACATTGTTGTAGTAAAACACACTTTGTAACAAAGGCATTTAAACGTTTAAAAAAATCGACGCATCGATTAGTCCATTATTTTGCTGTTTTAAGTTTAGTCTTGAACGTAAAGCTGCCGGTAATAGCCAAACATGATACACGGCAGATTCAATTGTGCTATAAAGTATTTTATATATAGTTTTCCAAAGATTCTGTCAGTATATGCTGTTGGTTTCTTTGTGTTTAAATTATCATTATTCAATAAATTATCAGCTCATTTTCGTTCATTCTCGTTCGCAAGTAATGGCGACAATATTAGAAAGATTCAAAGAAACTTCAAGACAAGCATTTCACCATGCGAAGGATGCGGATGATAGCAGTTTCCCGACGGTAGATCAGCCTGTTGTTAAAGATGAAGCTTCGCTGATAAATTCCTGTCCTTTCACAAGCGAGGGAAGGCAAAACGAAGAAGAGTTGAAGAAAGACGATTTGGTGGGCGAGAAATTAAAAGATAACTTGACAACACCCCTCAGCCCTGAGTTCTTGATGGGGTCTTCGCAAGAAATGCAACAGGATGGAAACACTATAGAAGGTCAGGTGCAATGAACTATTCTCATCATGGACTAGATCTTTCATCACAGCTAGAAAGAATGTTAAAATTGGTGAAATTGCAAGTTTTGTTTTCCCGCTAATTTTGGTTTGAATTTTTGAAACGTCCTAAAGGTGTATTTTCGTGATGCAATTGTACTAAATTTAAAGATGTGTTTCCCAGTTGCGCTGATAAATTGCATAAGTCAAAGTTTACTCTATAATGAATGGACAACTTGCGCTAAGGACTAATTTTTGTTGTATTCAAAATGAAGGAAATCAATCACCGTAGCTAGAAGGAGCATATTAAAATTAGTAAAACTGCGAAGTTTGGTTGCGAAATGTTGTAAAATACGGAATTAAATGTAACCCTGCGAAGATGGCAAATTTTGTATGCTTTTGTATTACGTGCGTAAATTGTTAACTAAATTTGTTACAAATTCTCGCACGTGATAAGAATTAGTACAAATTTGCCAAAATTCGCAGGGCTATATTTTCCATGTTTTACAACATTTCGCAGCCAAACTTAGCAGTTTTTTCTAATTTTGATCATTTCTTTCCGCAATTTTCGCTCTTTATTTCCAAACAAAAAATTAGTCTTTAGCGGAAATTGCCCATTGTCTATTAAATTTTCGCAATTTGAATAAACATTGTAAAGTGCTTGAACAGCTGAAAATCGAGTCAATGACTTTCCAACAAACCATTTGCTCGTCTCACTCAATGGACAATTCCCATGATAGACTATATTGTTCATTCATGCAATATGAAGAAAATCTTCCAAAAAGACCATCCAGAAGTTAGTAAAACTGCGATATATATATTCGTATTACGCACGTGAAAGCCTACCAAATTCGCCTCAAATGCGGTACGGCTTCCGTGCCTTATACAAATATATAAAAATTATCAAACTTCTTGGAGCTATCTATGTCCACCAAACTTTGCAATTTTACTAATTTTACTGCCATTTGAAATTGAGCCTCTGCAATTGATCCTGCACCGTGGGGTTTTTTATTGGTTTGTTTCATATAATGAAACGTTAAGGCGGCCTTAGTAACATTGGCTCCGCCCATGGGAACATGAAAGTGTCGACCAATAAACGTCAACACGCTCAATTGTAAATGGCGGTAAGATGCGCTTTTTAGTTTCCATGAAAGATTTGATTCATATTACCTTGATCAAAATTTAGTCTGTCTTAAGAAATGGCCATTCTTCAGCTCATTGAATATCTTGCATCTGGACGTTCTATCTTATTCGAGATTCTTCGAAGAAGTTTTAAACGCTTAATTAATATAATTACCGTTCTTTTTTTTGTCAAAAAACAAACACAATAGGGAAGGTCAAGGGCTTGTTTTGTCTGATACTGCACGGTATTTATGTTTCCAAATGATAATGTATTAATGAATCTTTTCTCTAGATCCTTCCAAAGTTGTAAAGCAAATTACTTGTGTGTTTTGCAACGAGAATTTTGCACAAGAAAGCGCTCTAGAGGACCACATAGCAACGAAACACAACGCTGCTGGAATGAAATTGTATGATTGTTCCGTCTGTGATAAGCAGTTTCCGCATCGTAGCAGCAGAGATATTCATCTCCGAGTTCACACTGGTCAAAGACCTTACGAATGTGAATATTGTAAGAAACGATTCCGCGTTTCCTCGCATCTGCGTGATCACGTTAGAACGCATACAGGTAAGCGTGAGCACGCAGAAATTTTTACGTGAAAACGGACAAAGTTTACTGAAGCAATTTTAAGCATGGATGATAGACTTATTTAGATCCGACTAAATTAAATATTAATGAATTAGAAAAAAGATTGTTTCTGTACTTGGCTCTATGTGGAAACTCTGTCCACTTATTTTAAATGTTGTCTTTCTGTAGGGGAACGACCCTTCAAATGTGAAGTTTGTGGACGAGGATTTAAACAGTCAAGTGACATGAAAAAGCATCGCAAGACACACTTCAAGGAAGTGCCAACTGCCTCGGCAACCACCGCTGATGCATCGTACATGATCGTCAGGCCCGATGACAAATCGACTTCTGCCGATCAGCACTCGAAAGATATCCAATCGCCGACAGAACGACGGAACCTTAAACTCGTAATCAAAAGAGAACGAAAATTGACAGAAAATAACCCAAAAAGCGCATTAAACAACACTGCTCTGCCTTTAGACGAATCTATCTACAGTGAAAAGACCGTATCGGGTGAAAAGTATCCGCCAGAAGACAAGCCCTACCAGGTTAGCACAGAAAATACGGCAACCAATGAGAAGACACTCCAAGCAAGAAATTTAGATGCGAACGGAAATTGGACAGCTGGTTTTTACTGTTCCCCGGAGAATACTGTATCGACAATAAAATTGCAGGAAAACCCGAATAGAATGTCGCCAGGAAAAGTCGCCGTTAAACGAAAATTGGGAAGTGCGTCAAAGAGCCTGGAGAGGAATGGGTATAACTCGTATCCATCGATGGCCAGCGGATTTGGAAGGATGTACACGGGAGTAAATTTTCATCAAGGCCGTAGTGATGTGCAGGAACCAGAGAAAGAGCAAAACCATACACACATTTCAGATAATCAGACAAGAAATACCCGAAACGAGGGGTTGTCATATCCTGACCAGACAACGGAACAAAAATTACAGCAAAATGAGCAGGAGAACGGAAGTGATGAGGTATTTTGGCAACCTCAAAATAAAGTCATTAAAACTGAAAAACTATCTCCAAACTCGCACGAACAGACAGCGTATTGTGGCACAGTATGGACGGCACATCACCACGAACAACAATCGAACACTTGCGAACAAGTACCGTATAATCATGAGCAAGCAGCGTTTAAACAACAACATCAATCGTATGATCACGAAGTGTCTACGAGCGTCCACGATCCGGCGTACACGCATGACTGGCAGACGAAATCACGGGAAGATCAAACGATCGACGAACATGCATATAATGGCGAAGTTGCTACAACCGCCGAAGATTTGCCGAACAGTCATGTTAACCGTCCTACTGATTTTGACATGGACTCGATAGGCTCGGTTGCCCAGCAACAAGCTGACGACTGCAACCACACAGAACAAGTATCGGAAAACACAGGAACAGGAATTGCAGAAGATAACGGGGACAGTGGCCTTCCGTCCAGCGAGATGACGTCACAACCGGCTATGCTTGCACGCAAGCCAATGATAGTGAAACTACGGCGAAATAAAACTGGAGCACTCAAAGCGATACGAAAGCCGATTAAGCTAAACGGTAATTTCTTAATGTTATTTGTACTGGTAAACTGTATTATGTTGTTGATAAGATGTATTTATCTTCCTAGATGACACGAGCGACGTGCAATGTTCAGTATGCGAGAAAACGTTCGGGAACGTAGAGGATTTCGCAGCGCATAAATGTGGCAAGAACAAGTCATTTAAATGCACGATTTGTAACAAGAATTTCGCCAGACAGACGTTGTTGAGGCAACATATGGTGCTGCATCAAGGAAGCAAGAGGTTCAGATTTAAATGTAACTATTGTGGAAGAGCATTCAGACACCGTAGTCATCTGAGAGACCACGAAAGAATTCATACCGGTACGTACGAAAAGGAGAGGAGGGGAATGGACGGATGGGGCTAAGAGGTGGAGGGTGGTGGGAGGTAAGGAAGAGATGGAATATGTGAAGAGGGGCGAAGAGGTGGAGGGTGGTGGGAGGTAAGGAAGAGATGGAATATGTGAAGAGGAAGAGAGAAGCAAACATAGGGTGAAGTGAAGGAAGGAAGGCGGACAGGAGGAGAGGGGTAGCAAAAAGATGGAGGAAGTGTGAGGAATAGTCAATAGTCATTAATGAGGTTTGAGTTGAGCCAATAGTCATTAATAAATAGAAGTTGTCGAGAGCGCTAGGCTTCTGGGGATGGCAATCAGCAACAATCTTTCGTTGACCGCTTATATCAAAGAAGTAATCAAGAAGGCATCAAAGCGTTTATATTATCTAGTTCAGCTGCGACGAACGAAATTACCTCCTTTTGATCTAGCGCTATTCTATACTTCATATTCTATTCATCACAATAAAAGCACAAACATAATTAATCTTCTTGTGTGACTATAGGAGAACGTCCTTTCAAATGCTCATTCTGTCCGAAAGCATTCAAGCAATCTAGCGACCATCGCAAACACGAGAACTTGCATACGGGAACGACTAGATACCGCTGTGAGAAATGTTCGCTGGACTTCAAGAGATGCGATGCACTCAAAAGACATGCGCTGATGCACAATAAAGGAGAGGTTACCTTGCTGAAATGTGATAAATGTCGAAGTCTTTTTGCAACTGCAGATGGTCACATGTCCCACATCTGCCTTAACAGACGTAAGTAATCGAAGGATTGATCACATGGCCTTAGTTAGTGCAGAATTCACTGCTGAATTAGACAATATTAGATCATATTTACTTGTTCTTGTATCTAGGTTTCCCTGCCAAGGAAAAAACTGTCCGGGTGATACTAAGAGGAGACTGGGTTTCTTTCGATTAACATATTAATTTTATTTTTTAGCGTACAGATATCGATGCCAAATATGTCCCGAGCGTTTTACGGACGCTGGCGATCTTCGCCGACATTGCTACGAGCTGCATGGCGAACAGTCGACATTATCGTGCCTGAAATGCGAATTCTGTAAACTGGAATTTAATACCCTAGAGAAACTAGATGAACATTTAGGAACACATCGACTGAAAAAGACTCACAGATGCAGAACGTGTGATCAGCGGTTTTCCTTACTGAATCAGCTTGTGGAACATGTTAAAACGCATAGTTCATCAAGTGCCGGCGGTGTGTCCGCACCTGATCGAACTGAAGGGAACAGAATTGCAGAAGAATCTTCCACAGTAAAAAAGTTTCAAGTGAAAGAAAGTTCACCTAATATAACTGTGATGAACCACACTTTGAACAGACCTGTATTTCATCGGTATGATTTCATACCAAGCAAATATCAACCTCTCATAGCACCAACAGTCTATCATGATATGGCCGTGGGCAACTGGATGCGACCCCACAACTATTACCTTCCACTACGACCTAAGGAGCACGCTACTCCACCAAGGCGTAGAGAATCCACATCGAACACGACCCGACACCAACCGATATCTCCACGACACCAACCGATATCTGCTGACGTTTCTACGACTAACCCGATTCTTTCACAAAGTAATATGGAATCATATCGAAATGACACGGAGCCCTGCCTAAAGGATACGGAACTCTCCGAAAATCGCCTGGTGTCACCTCGTGGTCAAACCGAGTACCACAGATTAAGCAGAGAAACGTCGAATCCGGTATCTTCCGAGAATAGCACGAATAAATCCCGACCACCCTCGATTACTACAGGCGAGGAATACTCTCAAAGTAATCCAAAAGACTTCACAGATGAGTTTTCTTCAACATCTTTTGCGGCTTATCGTGCGATTGCACTATCGAGGAGCTCGTATCGATTACCACACGGTCTGGAACGAGAAGAAAGAACAAGCCAACATCAATCCAGCCGACATGAGCCGATAAGCAGTCGACATGATTCGACGAGCAGTCGAAATGATTCGACGAGCAGTCGAAATGATTCGGTGAGCAGTAGAAATGATTCAACGAGCAGTCGACATGACTCGATAAGCAGTCGACATGATTCGACGAATGCCGACGTTTCGCACAGACCTCTTGTTACTACGAGAGCTGGCGAAGTTTACAATGGTAATGAGTCAGTCGTTAATTCGGAAGATAGACGAAGATATTCCGATGACGTCCGAAAACAAAACGATGCCAGCCGATGGAGCTCTGATCAAACTGGGACAACTCTCAGAGAAGTCCCACGATATTCCAATGGCGTCCGAATCACACCCGAGAGAAATCCAAGAAATAGCGACGACATTAAAATGGCTAACGAAAATGATC